>VXBU01000614.1:13868-94104 GCA_013400315.1 Bombycilla garrulus | reverse complement strand
TTTTTTTTTTTAATTCCTTATTGTTATGCATTATATTATCTTTTATTATCATTATATTATTATTATATTATTTCTTTTTTTCCTAATTATGAATTTGACTTTTTGTTCTGCAAAAATACTGTCTAGTCAGTGCTGATTTACTAGAGATAATGAAATCTTAGTTTCCTTCATAGTGAGATTGGTGGTGAGTTTGTGGTGCACAAATAATGCAGTACTGTAGCATGTAATTTGTAAGCAATGTTTCTTAACATAAATCCACACATTTTTTCTCAATAGATCAATGATGGGCTTGATTTCTTGACCCAGTTAGTATTTAAAAAAAAATCTGGTCTATGCTGGCACTATTGTGGTAGATATTCTGTTGGTAGCAGTACAATTGCCAGAGCTCAAGGAAAAGTTGTATTTTAAACTTGAAACTTTTTTCAAACAAACTTTGCCTATAATAATAAATTTACCAGTCTCCCAAAATTAAAAATTTTCACTTAGGCCAGGGAGGAAATATATGCTAATTGCGAAAGAAGATGCCTGAATGCCTGAACCTTACAGTTCTTTCTGCTGAATATCTCACCACTTGCAACCTGCTTTGGCTCTTCTACTCAAGATGGGGAAGTGTGTTTTGTGTGGAGATCCCTGTCTTAAGCCTATTAGCCCTATACTTCAGCCTACCTTGAAATGGCATACAGGTGTCTCTGCCCACTTTTTTTGTAATTGAGATGCCATCTGTATGGATCTCCTGAAAAATTACAGAGCAGTTGAGGTTGTTAAGGAAAACAAACATGGTAACATTATACTTTTAAGTAAGGTTTTTTTTAATGAGCTGTTGATTCTGCATTATTAACTGGGTGGTATCATGCATTTAATCTTTTTTTTTTCCTCAATGAACATGGCGGGGTTGTCCTCAAAGGATTCTAAGACAGAGCAAGTTGGGCTATGAAACTGGATTAGTTATAGAATATGAAGATTTTTCTATATTAGAAATTAGGCATATTAATAGTAAACTTTGGTAAAGATAAATTTCACATTTTTTGACAGGTATAGCTTTGACCAATTTCTGACCACAGAATTAAAGTGAGTGTTGAATCAGTTCATGTATTACTCATGCTAATTAGAATTTTTAGTGGTCTGTTATTTTTCTCTTTTCGGTCAAAACAACTTTTATAGCTGTCTTGAATCAAAGGCAGCTCCTATTATTTCTCATTATGATCAAATGATTTGGATTTATTACTTTGTATTATATATTTCTTCACTAGAATGAATAAATCTTTACTGTAGCAAATGTGGGCTATCTGCTTTTCTAAGTTATTCTCTTATGTAATGATATTTATTTTTTGTAGCCACAAGATGTATATGGCTGATGAATACATGGGTTAAAGTAAGCATTAAATGCAGTTCAGAGGTTAGCTGAAGTAGTCTGAACTGTGTTAATTCCAACAAAAAAAATCTTGGAATCAAGCTTATTTACTGGGCTGAGGATGGAAGGAGCAAGCCTGCAATAGCTGCAGATGCAGTTTTATACCTTTAGCCATGGTAATATTCAATATTTTTTAAATATTCCCTTCCCTGCCTACCCTGCTTTAACTCCTTTTCTTGTCTTTAACTTGATACAAACTTAATGGTGTTTCAATAAGGAGGAGTGCAGGTCTGCATAAAACATCCCAGGAGTAGGACCCAAGCTTTTTCGAGGTCTGTCTTGAGTTCACAAGAGACTTGGACAGACTTTCTGTCAGGCACAGCAGGATAGCACTGAAATATGTCTAAGCCAAGAGAGGTAACTTAAACCTTGGTTGACTGTGATTTCTTTGTTTTGGGAGCAAGTGAATATGCTTTCTGTTTAGAAGGAACGAACCTGTCTCTAACTGTTCTGAACTGCTTTTGTTAGTATAAACAGAAATGTTGCTGCAAGTCAATGTGTGATGGAAATGAATGATTTATAGTTTGTTATTGGACTCCTGAGTCTATTTTTATGCTTCTGTACTATTTCCTTTTCACTGTATTCCTATGAAGTTTATTTTTAAAGATCTACCCAGTTTTGGAGATGAAGAATGCTACTGAAAAGTAGTCTTCGAAAAAAAAATTGACTCCTAAACACCGGTAACATGAGCTTCAGCCTCAGCTGTTTGTTAAAAGAGTGTGAAACTCAGTAAAAATCAGGTCAGACTCAAAAAAACTCTTTTGAATGGAATTATTTCTTCAAACTCAGTTACAAGTAGGTTGTAACTCTCTTTATTATTTTCCCTCTTTTCTGAAGACAGTTAATGTCATCTTGTCTTTAGCAAGTCCTGTAGCATCTAATGGGGGAACTTGGGGGTCAAGCTCTCCACTGCCGTGTAGGCACACGCTCCTCTCCTTGCTTGGGTGCTGTGTGACCGGCATCCACCTCACAAGTTTACCAGAAATGTTCCTGCATGCTGCTTTTGTGTGATTCAGATGTATTTTCTCTGGTATGAAATACTTAGCTTTTAATCATTTATGGGCACAGCTCACGTTACACGATGGGATGGGAGAAAAGTGGAGATCCTTTGGCAGCCCTTGGTGAACAGACATCTAAAGGAATTAATTTGGCTGATGACCTGCTCTGTTCCCCAAACTTCTGTTTTATTTGGTCTGATCAGTTGCTCTGATGGGCTGCATACAATCTTGAGGCTATAGGTAGGGCACCTAATTTTTTGTGTGCCATTTTTTTGTTATTGTTCTTAATCCCTGAAGTTGATTAATAGTGACATATCATTGTATCAACAGATACACTCTTGTGTCTAAAGTCTAGACTTTAAGTGAAACTGAAAATTTTAGCCTCTGGACCAAAACTTCTATTTGAATACACGGATAAAATGGAGACATATAAAAAATGTACCAGACCTGGAGTAGTACTATTTATTTAGTTTGCTCCTCCTTTGCCGTAGTAGCTTCCCTTGTCCCGGCAATAGTGAAGTGGAGCTAACCCCTCCTGCCTTGTAAATGAATAGAAGTATCCGAAGAGCAGCTTGGTCTTGATGGCAATACTTGGGCCACAGGTCTGGTTACTGGACTTCTTATGTGGATGCATAGCCTATCTCCTTTGTGTGACTTAAGCAGTCCTGCAGTTAGGACACCTTCTCAGTTTTGAAACATAATGACAATTTTTTTTCGGCTTTGCTATTTCTCCACTGCCTAGGGTGTTACAGTTCGGGCACTTTTAGAGCACTGCATTTAAAACTCAGATCCTAATGAAGAATGTCAGGCTCAATAAATGCATAAAGTTAATCTAAATATAAGGACAGGACCACACAAATGGAGGCTGCTTTGCCATGTGAACAATTTCTTTGACAAGTCAACAGTTTTCTGCTGCTCTAATTTCATTAGTCAACATTTTTGTTGTTGATGATTTACAGTCAGGATATGCTAGCATCAGGTTTAAAGAGGGGATGCAGGTCATAAAAAAACTGGCACACTTTGTACTAAATGGTACTTGAAAAATAGGAGAGATTGATTACTCAGGGAGGAGTTTGCAGTGACTTAGGGAAAAGTTTCAGTTACCTGAAGATAGAATAGATCCAAAATGATTCATAAAATATTTTTTTAGCTGTGATGCTCAGGTGCAATGGTTAGTGGGGCTTTTTATGCTTCCTTGATTTTATTTGCCTTTTTGTTGTTTTGCTGCTTTGTTTTTTGGTGTTTTTGAATTTTTTTTTTGCTTTGTTTTTAGGAGGGAGGAGTGTTTTGTGTTCCTTTTGGGCTGTTTTGTTGTTGGTTTTGGTTGTAGGGTATTTTGGTTGGTTGGTTGGTTGGTTTGGGCTTTTTCTTTGGTTATTTTTTTGTTTGTTTTGGGGGGTTTTTGGAGTTTTTTGTTTGGTTGGTTTTGGTTTTTTACTTGGTTCACTAGACTTCTGCTGATCAACTGGCACTCTTCATAATGTATAAAGCTAAATATGTGCTTGAACAATATGACTTGGGCAGAAATGTGAGACAAAACTTAATTTTTTAAAAATATTTAACATATGTCTATTTAAACAGCACAAATTAAAGTGCTATATCACAAAATTTTGTCTTTCTTCAACAACCTGATATTACTCTACCTTTAACATGGTTAGGATGTGGAAGGAATTTAATCTGTAAATAGAAACATTTCTCTACTGCAAAGGGAGCAGAATAATTAATGGAAGTAGGCAATGTAGTATGGGATTTGTGCCTAGATTCTGACCCAACTTAACTGTGATGTAAACTCCACCGAATTCCAGAATTCAGTTATAATGAAGATAAAAAATGGCAGAGTGCTTGATCAAAACTGTTGGTATTTAAAGGTGATGTGGACAATGAAGTTTTTTCTTGTTGTAGTGGAAATGTGTTTTTGGGGGGGGAGGTCGGGTTTGTTGTCTTTTTTATTTATTTTTTTTTTTTTTTTCAATATGCATCAAAAGAAGGAGTTTAGTTGCGGCACATGGTGGATAACAAAAAAATCCTTCTGGAGTGCTATTTTCTCCAAGCTTTATTAGGAAATGTTGTAATTGATCATTTTTCCTTTTCCTGTAAATATGAGAATGAACTGTCACAAAATAGACAGGGAAATATGAAGGATATACTTGCCTGTTACTCATCTGAAGCTGAAATACCTGACAGTGTTTACTGTAAGTAGTGGAAGGCTTTCTTTAAATAATATTAGGATAAGACTTCTTTTTGGAAACCAAAGCATAATGCAGTTATTTTTAAAAATACTGCATCCCATTGTTTTGAGTTCCAAAAATATGTGTAAATGTCTTTCTCTGTCATTGTGATGATCTGCTAGAGAAACACACTGCCATACTCCAAAAAACCATATTACTTATGTTTTTTCATTAGAATACACAATGCATGTTTTTCTTTAATAATAATTCAATTTCCTGACAATACCAGTTGCAGGCATTCAGATAGGTCTTCTATTGATATAATGGCAATTGCCTCAAGTTTTAAAATCTTTTTTTATAGAGGGAAATGTTATGTAGTCAAAAAATATGTGCTAGCATTTCAGAAACATTGAGTCAAGGGCAATCCATTATGGTGACAGGGGCAAAATCTTCAGATTGTCCAGCATCAACCCTTACCCTGAAAATTGCTGGGGAGTTTATAGTTTTCCCTGTGATGGTTAGTATGAAATGAAGTCTCTGAACATAAGACTGTTTGTATTTTCTCCTTGTTGGAACCCAGGGGGTTCCTGTGGCATCTCAGAATGATCCAAACCCTGTTCAGGAGGCTTTTCAGCCTTGCCAGAGGTGTCAGAGAACCTGGATTGATACTGGGAATGCCTGTGGCTTTGATTTTAATCCATGAGACAAATTACTAACTTATAAGAAGAATTGCAAGTCACCAGAGTTTAAAGAGTAGAATAGCAGTAATTATAGATGAAAAGGGAAAGATTTGGACCCACATCCAGGGGGGTTTGAGATTCTGGACACGGAGGTCTGGGAGTCAAGGTGGAGAATTATTACACGTGGCATGTTCTCTCTTCTTCTTCTTCCTAACCTCCATCTTCTTGGTGATGTTGGCACTTTTGGATTGGTTTGTCAGAGAGTTGGACAATGTAATGTAAGGGTCACGGATTGGAAATTAATGGTAGACATTGGATACGTAGTTGATAGTATAAAAGAATAGAGCTGACCCGGGGTGGACACAGTGTGCAGGACAGTGTGTGCAGACAGTGTGGCTCAATCTCCCTTGCAGGGCAGAGAGTGTGCAGGGCACAGTGTGTCTCTGAAAGTTTTGCTGTGTTGACCTCGGCAGGGCACTTTTGATAAGGAACTAATAAACTGCCTTGAGAACACGAACTAAGGACTCCAGAGTGCTTCTTTGGCTCAGACAGCTGATGAGAATAGGACTTTTTGTACACTGCTGAAGAACCCAGGACAGGGAAGTCTCCGGCACTCCTTAAATCTTAACATGTATTTATATTTTAGTTTTGTTTCTCCTCCACAAATTTTTCAATACTGGTGCTTCCAATGACACCAAATCACATTTGAGTTTCAGAGCTGTATGGGAGATTTCTGGCTGATTAATTTTTTACACTGGGAAAATTGGGATCAGAAGAAATAAACATTGAGAGGCATGGGAAAATCTATAAGACAATGAGTATTCCAAGCACTTTCAGCAAACTACTAAAGCAAATTTAACTACAGCTCTAAATTCAACAAAAATTGAAAGATATAGAAAATAACTAAGGTCCTTGGTTCCTAAACAGCCATTCTTCTTCCTTTCAGAGGTGTTACACAAATCACCCCCACAGTTCATTACGACATGACTTAGGCTAATAGATTTGTTCCCCACCATAGTCATGTTTTCTGTTCTTTCATTTTGTCATAATAAAAATAAAATCTTTAAGAATGGTGTACAACAGTGCTTAAGAATCATATATATGCATACTTACATTTAAACACATCTATGTAAATATATATTTATATACACGTTTGCATGTGTAAAGATTTGAGGGAGCACACAGGTGAATGGGTTTATTTGGCATCCATTTATTTAAAAAAGGTTTTTATAATTTATGTTTTTTAGTAAACTTGTATTCACTTTTCTCCTACTTTTTGCACTTTTATGCCCGTCTAGTGGTAGGACATAGAATGGAATGCTCTTCTTGCCTCTTTTCCCCTCCCATCACATGATTCAGATTGCAAAATGAGGAGAGTGGACAGTGGACTGGCTCTTTGTGTTTTCTTTCCAAATAATTTGCACTGCTCTCTGCACTGCTAGAGCTATGGACCAGAATTCATTGTGTTTTGTGGCAGGTGGAGCTTTTACTTGGTCATATTCCAGGGCTCTGTAAGGCAACCCAAAATCTCTAGCATTATTCCAGTAAAATTCTGATTGACTGGCTCTGCAACATAGTAGCAAAGCAGGGTAGATTTCTCCAAGTTTTGCTTTTGCTCACAGCAGGTCAATATGGTGACTCAGTGGGATTTGGGACAAGCAGTATTATTTACACTGATGACAACATGCTGCTTCCCTGATAAATGTCAAATAGTGTGAATTTGGCAGGCTTTACAATGTCCTCCCAGAAGAACAGACTGTTTTTTTAGGAAGGATTGGTAAGGATAAAAACCACTATGGTAGATTTTAATAGTAGAATATTACTAAATTACCATACAAACAGTTTTGTTGTTGCAGCTAAACAGTAATTGATGTCAGACTTTGGTTGCTCTAAGCCTTCCAATTTTTGAATGAATTTTTGCTTGGATTAATTGAGTTCTCCCAGTTTGGGAAGCCCATGCTCTCATATAATACATTACTGAGTCTTCTATATATTCATTTATCTGTGTCTCATTGAAGTTCTAGTAGAGCTGTCATGAAAAATGCTAATTGTATCCTTAGAAAATTCACAGAAATGCTAAAATATGTTTATTGACCATTCACTTTTGATTTCATTCTACTAATACGTCATTCTTACATGCCTGATTATTCTAATAAAAAATTAAAATTCTTTGCAATAAAACTGCTTTGATTGTGGTGCCCTTTTCAGGAAAATTTTTTTGACTGGTTGGTTTTGTGTTTTGTTTTTTACTTAGGGAGATGAAGTATGCAGAATGGTGATTAGGCACCTGAAAGGCTTAATTGCTAAATTTCCCTGGGTAGGCATGTACAGAACTGACTTGCTGCTGCTTAAGTGTTTGCCATGCATCTTAACGGGATGCTTACCCCGTTTCAACTCAATGGTCAGCATGCCTATTATATACAGCCTCCCACAAATCCCACATGGGAGTCAGAGAAGACTTGAGTCCTGCCTTTTCAATACTGGAGAATTAGATTAACAGCAGGACTGCTAGGTAATCCTTGGTGTGTTAAATTCTATTGAAGCTGCTCTTGTTATGTTAAATAGTTTATATGGGGCCATGGAGAAGGAGAGGAATTGATTCTGGAGCCAGCTTGTCTATGCATGCACTGCAATGGGAGGGCAAGACTGAAGTGTGGAGAAAACAACATCTTTAACAAGAAAGATTAATCACTTGTCCTAGAATATCCAGTGGCCTGGTAGGTAAACGCTTGAGATTTGAAAAGCCTGTGACAGTGAGGGCAGATTTGAGAAGTGGTCTCCTGTTACCATACCCATGTTTCCTTTCTGCTTGCTGGGTTACAGTAGAAGAGGACAGAATTTTGTTTGTGAGTGTCTTTTTACAGTGTGACTTAGCTGTCTCACCCCAGGAAAGGACCCGGAGCTGGAAGCACTGGGTACAGTTGGGTGGCTTCTTCTGCAAAGGCATGTAATTCAGGCTGTGATCCTACCCAGGGCATTTCTCTCCAGCTTTGACAGCTGCTTTCTGGATGTCAAAGTGTTAGCTCTCTCTCTTGCACTAGAACTGGTACCAGATGGTGGTGTTGTGACTTGTAAATTCTGCTGTGCATTTATCCCTGGGAAAAGAGAACCTACTTTTTTAAGTATTATCCTACCTCAGTCCCAGAGACCGACACCATTTTAGTGATATTCTGTGGCAAAGATCTGTTGTGAATAGAAAATATATTGACCTGCAGCAGTGCTCTCTCCACTTGAGTAAATAAACAGTGCAAAAGAAACCCTGGGATCTTGCATAGTGATGCTGTGAAGCTCTGTCACAGGGTAAGCCTGATGCAGGTCTTCAGAAGTGTCTGTATATCCAACCCCACAACTGCTGAGCTATTTTCCTAGGAGGAAGATTAGAAGAATAAATCTGAATTACGTTGCCAATAGATGGTTCTAGTTTTAATGTGCACCTGTTTTTCAGGAGTTGATGATGGCTGTGCTTCCTAGTGATCAGAGGGCCTGAAAAGGGGATTTTCCATGCTGAGTACTACTGATACTCTGTTAGCTCAGGCAGTAAGAGCTGCTTATTTTAGATTCACATCTCAAAAAGATGTGTCCATCATAAAAACTGTGAAGAAATTTAAAATTAACGAGACTGATTTGAAGCCGCTTTGTGGAGCACTAATAGGCTACAGAAAGATGCTCTTGAGTTGAGTGAAACAGCTGAGTGTATGATGCCGTACCAACACAAGAGTTTCTCACAGCTTGCAGTGTTCTCACTGCTTTTGTTTTTAAATACAGTCCTAAGGATTAAGCTCCCTCCTGTCCTGGTAATCACTTTTATCATTGCTACATTCTCCCTAGGACTTGGCTTGTGGCTTTTAAATTATGTTTTTGGTTTTTTTACAGATTCTAGGTTGGCCTTATCATAGGAAATATGCAGTGTGGTTGTTACCAGCTCTCTTTGTTCTGTAACAAGAAGACTAAGTTTGTCAGTTCAGTTCTGCATATTGCTGTGCTGATGGTCCCCATCCCTTGAACTTGAGCTCAGCTGCAGCACACTACTTCACTTCATGCTAAATTTGCAATCTTGACTTCATTGAAGTGCAAAATTGCCTTGCTTGTCAAAAACTGGTAATACATACAAAACAACCCAGTTTTTTTTTTTTTTTGGCTCAAGTTGAGGCTTGCATAAACTTAGAAATAGTTTCAGAATTTCCACATTATGTGAGCAGCTGTTTATGGTGTACAAACCATGTTAAATATTGAAGAATTTAGATCAACTCGTATTTGTGCATCATTTTAGTGCTGTAGTAAACAACAGTATCCATCAAAGTTGAGCTTAAATGGAAAAGCAAATGTCTGAGTTGATTTTTGGCAATAAATTTGTTATAGGGGTTTTTTTGTTGCTCTATACATTCTTTCATAGAAACTTACCATCAAACCTACTCCACAAAACTGCCACAGTATTTAACAATAAATTGTATAGATTTATCCTGAACTATGCCAACAGGATCTTTCATTGTATTATTCATGGTTAATTGCATATGAATCCACTGGTCAAGGGAAGGATACAGCGTCAATTACCACATTTTACACACACTTGTAAGGAGGTTGGTTTAGATGTCTTATTTTCATGTCAGATGAAATGGACTTTCTGCTCTAGTACTAACAAAAGTGCATCTTGCATCTGGACATTACTCATAGGAAGAATTTGTACTCAGTGATTCTTTCCCTATCTTAGTTCTTTTAAAGATATAACGCATGAGAAATAGCATATGATACTTAGAATTAAAGCAAAATCTCTGTGCCTTTTAAAGCAGTAAATACTTCAAAAAAGTTTTTGCATATTTTTGCATGCTATGTGCCCAAGTTTGTCTGACTGAAGTTGAACCTCCTGTCCTATCCTACAGCTTCCTTCCTCCTCAGTGAATTATGTTTGTGGATATGATGGGAGTTTTCTAAACCTGTTTTCCTGATCATGTGGGTTGTTTTTTTTTTTATTTATTTTCTTGTTTTAGTTGTATTTGCTAAGGAAATATATATTTGGATTGAAAGGAGGAGTGATTATCAATCTCTTCTGAAAAAAAACATAGTCCACATTTTCCCATATTTGGTCAATTCCTTGGCTTTACTACATTCATCTAGCTACCTTTGGCATGATCAAAGTTTTGGTGATAAATGTTTGAACTCCCATCAAGGCTGGAATTTAGTTTTCACTGTTGCTGATCTTGACTGTTAAAGATAAAATATTGTATCCCAGCCCACCACAGAGCCTTAGCCGATGAAGATGTCCTACAATATATGTATTGCTAGAACTTTTGAGAACTTTGTTTATGCACAGAGAGGAATTGTGCGCTGAAATCAGCCAAAATTTTGAAATTCATCCATGCTGTTTCTGTCAGTGAAGGTTCAGAGGCTGAATTCTCCTGACAGGATCTATCTATACAGCAAGAAGGTTTCCTGTTGAAGGAGGATATATCAGAGCTAAGTACTTAAAACTTCTGATTTGGTGGTGGTTACAATCAGAGTTTCTGGTGTGTGTGGAATTGGTTGGACCAATTGGTTGGACCTATCACATGGATAGGCTGTTTCAAAGGAAAGGTGAGGCATCATTTACCTAAGCAGAATTTGTCAGATCTCTTAAGCTTGGTGCTGCATGGCATAGTAGACTGGATGCTATGGTAGTTTCCAGGCTCCCATTTTGCATTCCTGAGCTATGCAATTTTAAATGTCTCCCAAAAGTCTTGCTGAAATGCCTCCAGAAAATCAGAACCTTTTTCAATCTAGAGTGAGAATGTGAAAAATGTGCACTCAGAATTCCTGTGGAGCCCCGTCTGGACTAGCACGGCAGTCCTGTTGGCTCAGGACAGTTGAGTGGTTTCCTGACTTGCCCTCATAGAATAATCCTTATTTGGATAATCCCTTCCTTTCTTGGCTTGCATTTTCATTTGGTTTCTGTTTGATTTTCATGTTATATTTCTTGGTTTTGTGCTTGTGATGGGTTGACCCTGGCTGAACTCCAGGTGCCCACTAAAGCTGCTCTATACTCCTCTCCTAAACTGCACAGGGTAGAGAAAATATAACAAAAGGTTCATGGGTCAAGATAAGGACGGGGAGAGATCTCTTACCAATTACCATCACGGGCAAAACAGACTTGACTTGGGGAAAATGAGTTTAATTTATTACTAGTCCAAGCAGAGAAGGGTAATGAGAAAATAAAAATGAAATCTTAAAACTTATTCCCTGCAGCCTTCTTCCTGTGCTTAATTTTACTCCTGAATTAATCTCCTGCCCTACAGTGGTTCAGGGTGATGGGAAATGAAAGTTACAGTCAGTTCATTACAAGATGTCTCTGCCACTCCTTCCTCCTCAGGGAGAAGAATCTTCACACTCTTTCCTTGCTTCAGTGTGAGATCCTTCCTGGGGGAGAGAATCCCCCATGAACTTTTCCAATGTGAGTCCTTCCCAGGCACTGCAGTTTGTCATGAGCTGCTCCAGTGAGTCCCTTCCATGGAGTGCAGTTATTCAGAAGGAGGCGGCTCCATGCTCTGGCATGGGAACCTCCACAGGCTGCAGGTGTATGTTTGTCAGACACAGAAGTTTCTGGCAGCTTCTCACAGAAGCCACCCCTGTGGCCCCTCTGCCATGCAAACCTTGCCATTGAAACCTAATCAGTGCTTCCAGACTAAAAGACAGTAGTTTTGTGTTTCTTGCTGTTGCTTTAAGAAAGATAAAGTGAAATAATTTTGGGAGGTAGCAAGTTCTTTGCATACATTTATAATTTTGTTGGTCAGATTGTCATTATCGCATTATCCTTTTACTAGGGGTACATACCATAACTGAAATGACTGAAATGTTTTCCTAATACAAACTGAGTGTTGTATTTTACTATGTTTTACAACAGAATTTCGTTCATTAGGGCTTGCCACAGAATCAGGCTTGTTCAATATTTTTATTAGCGACCTTGTCACTAATCTTCAGATGATGTGAAATTGTGAGATCGATCTGTATGGAGGAGAAATAAACTGATATAGGAAGAACTGAGTTATCTTTGCAATGTTGTATAGAGAAATATATAAGGGCCCTATGTATATAACCAGTAATAAGAATTTTAGCTAGAAACTTTTCAACTGGGCTTTTTCAACTTTTCAACTCAACAAGGAGGGATACCTGAGTGCTTTGAATGAGGAGAATGAGCTATTGTCATGATATTATCTTGAGTAAAACATGTTCAAGGAAAGGGTAAATGAGGGGACGTGATGGTCAATGTGATACTGAGGCCACCCTGTTAAGGAGAGTGCATTCCGCTAAATTTTGACAGGGCATGGATCTGGAGACTCCATGCAGCATGCCTGTTTTAGTACCTTTCAAGAACAAGATTCTACTCAAGAACACAAATCCAAACTATTACAATGACATCGTGCAAGAACAACCAGGTTTCCGTGTTACATTGTCTGTGGAGCGTGTTAAAAATGCCATTTCTGTTTTCCATGCCCTGAGTGATTGTGGTTTCCAGAGAATTAACAAAAAATGGACCCATATTTTTGGTGCTTGTCGTAGAGTGTTTTTTATCTTACAAGGAAGGTTATGCATTTGGGCTTTATGTGTATATTTATGTCTATGTTGTGAGAAAATTTGGTTTCTCTCTAAACCTAAGGTTTCTGAAGTATTGGAATTTTTCTGCATCAGTAACAAGAAAGCAAAGGCCCAGAGGCTTTCACACAGATACACGTTTTGACCATTTAAAATGGTATAGATAATTTTATTCTAGAATAGAGATTTTAATGAAAAATAAGTGGTGAATCCAATAGCAACAGGTCTGATTTTCTCACTTAGATGACAGTTGAAATGGGGGGAAGATGAGGCATTATGCAAATATATTGATGTAAACAAGCTCCTAGAAAAGAAATGGAGATGACTGGAATGTGAGGAGCTTGACTGTTACCTGTCTGTCTTACCTGTGTCTGTAGCTGATGGTGCACAATAGGGAAGTACACTGAGATGGTAATTGAAAACAGGTGACACCACAAGTGAGCAAGAACATAAAATAGTGCCTCTGTAAATTAACTACACCCAAATTATTGTTTTGCTCTTTGGACTATTCTTTATAGTTGCATGTGGAGTGACTGAAGATGTGGTAGTTCTATTCTCCAGCAGCAGCAGCACTTCTAAGCTGCTTGTCTAATGTGGGCAGAGAACAGGAAGGAACTGAGACATGTCTTGCTTCCAGTGCAGATCTACTTTGCAATCCCTGTCCCAGCCTGTGGATTTTTGCTTCCCAGCCACTACTTGAGAGCTTTACAGTGGGTGACACATACTTGAGCAAAGCTAGGTTGTCCAAGGATCTGCATGTAGAAGATAAAACTAACCCGCTCTCATTGAACTAGTGCCAGCTTTTCCATGGCACAGAAATGTTGTTTTGGGCAGTGAACATTGATGACTTCCATGGGCTTAGCTTTGCAAAGCTTCAACTGACATGCAGCACTCCATCAGGTATTACCAAGTCTCTAGTAAATGTACTCCTGTCCTGATTGGACTTTATAATTTCAATTCAGTGGTCTTGAAAATGGCTTTACTATTCCTGGGTCTTTGTCAACTGTAGTATGAAAGTATCCAATTTGCACACGTGTGTACTTCTGCACTTCCCAAAGAGTGACTCAGGCATCTCTATCAAACAGTAAAATTAGTGTTTCTTTCAGGAAATACCAGTTTCTTTTGGTGTTTCTTCCAGTCCTCTGCTTCTTTGGAATGCAGATGCAGAATAATAAATAAAAGGGATTGACATGCTTCTATGCAGGAAGGAAAACTGAAATTTAAGAGAGACTCTTTGTTATATCAACAGTGAACTGGCAAATACATCAGCCATGAACAGGCATAAAGCTGTGACAGCTTCAGATAATTTCAGGCCAACAGTATTGCCAGTGACAGATTTGTACTGCAATTAACAGGATTAGGGACCAGCATTCTGGTCATGATGGGAATACTATCAAGTGGTTTATTTTTTTAAATTATTTTTTAGATTTCTTTTTCAGCTTCAATTTCTCTGTTTCCTTGAGCAGAACAGTGAAGCACAGCTGATGTGTCAGACAGACAGTGTCTCTCTTGTCACTACTCAAGGTACTACTAATACCTTGAATAACACCTAACCTGCTCTCTGTTACTGCTCTGTCACTTGGTTGGAGAGAACTGTTGTCGGATGAAGGAGGAAATACATGGCTGCCTGTTTTCTCTCCCTTTGATTTGTGCTGTGAGCTTTGGAAGTGTTCTCTGGGAAGGTTGGAGGGAAGGGGAGCCAAAGGCACAGTCAGTATGGTGCAGGCCAATGCTTGGGAATGGTATCATCAGAGAGGTATAAAACACAGGATTTTTTATATAGAACAAGTGGTTGTTTCATCTTGTCTGTATTTATACCTGTGTACCCTATCTGTCCTCAAGTCTTTGTCTTCTGGAAAGCAGTTAATTGCTTAATTAGAAGATATTCACATATTATATCTAAAGTACTATATGTTTTACATCATATTTAAATGCAGGGCTGAAGGTCAGAATTGTTTAGAAGGAAGTTAGGAGATGTTAGCCTTCATTTTAAGTGCAGAGAAGAAAGGCAGAGGCCAAGTCCCACTCCCAAAAGTCAGTAGAATATTAAACTCTGATGGATTTCCTATTCCTGTACTTCCTTCTCTGTATTTCAGTTTCTCATGCAGCCTAGTAAGTACTATTTAGTTGAAGAATATCTTTGAGAAAAACATCCAGACTTGCATGAAGACACCAAGTGATGGAGAATTCACCACTTCCCTTAATGAATGGAGAGGAGTAGTTGATGAAAGACTAATTTATTCCCTGGTTCAGTTGCACCTGGCAAATTTACTGCCTATGGTTGATGCGAAAAAGCACTGGCTTTATTTCTGAAAGAGCAGCAATGTGGTACCTTAGCCTGCTGAATACTTGCATTTTAACAGCCTCTCCCAGAGAAGACTAGAGTTCCTAGTATATAGTAGTTATTTTTCTGGAAATATAAAGCATAAATAAATCTCTGTGGCTGGTAAGTTGCATCTAAATCTTTTTATATTATCAGAGAAATAGGTAGACATTAGAGAACCTTGTTTTGAGCTTGAGCCTGGAAAAAACTGTGACTCTAACCTGAAAATCCTTAGCTCATGGTATTCAGTTTGTATAGGTAGTGCATCACATGGAGTGTGTGATGCATTTATATGTCTTCACTCTGGTATTCCAGCCACAGGTAAAAGGAACTCTTGTTTATCACTTTATATGCTATTAAATCTATTTTCATGAGCTTTTGGTATCTTTGTTCTTCAGGATCAAGCTACTGGTTATATTTGTGAGTACTACTCGGATAGTGCTTGATTATTGTTTTCATTGCTTTTGTTTGAGTGTTTATTTTAAGAATGACAAGGATTTTTTTGTAACTTTGCAGAATACAGATGCCAATTCAAATGTGAGGAAAAGAACGAATGCCACAATACAGTCTGAAGCTGATGGTGGGAGCCGAATTGATACAAGGCACAGCTCTGCCCAGCCTCCCTCTGTAGCTCAGGGGTCTTCTGACATTACACCCCACTCCCTTTCTGCATCAAGTCCCAACCCTTTCACACGAATCAATGCATCGGAGACATTATCTTCTGCAAGAGCCACCCCTCCAGCTCCTCCCTCTACCCCAATTTTAACTGGATTTGTGTCCCAGCATGCCACAGCTAGATCCCCTTCCATTCAGCACTTGCTTGGATCTAGACTGGAGCAGATTCAGACCACCACGCCCAATACATCAGGAGCATCTGCAAAGCCATCTGCTGTTATACCACCTCCTCCCCCCGCCTCCCACTCTGGCACGAGTAAGATAGACAAATATGCACGCATTTTATTTCCTGTTACCTTCGGAGCATTTAACATGGTCTACTGGGTGGTGTATCTATCCAAGGATACCATGGAAAAATCAGAAAGTCTAATGTAGTTTTGCTGCTATGTAGTAGTTCCTAAATTATACTCACATTTGATGCAGAGTTTCTTCTTTTGAAACGATTTAAAAAGGTCAGTAATTCTTATTTATAAAAGCTGTGTGCAACTTTCCCATTCTAAAGGCTGGAGTTATTGGGGATAATTACTAACTCTTAACAGAGTAATTGGTAACAGTAATGCATCTTCCTCCCTTCAGCCAGCTATGAACCAACACTTGCTTGAGACAAACTACTCTGGCTGCACAGAGCTTACATTTGGGAGGAACATGCACCTGGAAAAAATCAGAGGCAGAGGTGCACAGCGGAACACATCTGACTGCTAGGGTTATGCATGTTGGCTATTACAAATGCCTGAGGCACCCAGCACTGCTGTCTGGACATGACATTGCATTCTCTGAGTGTGAGGTCTCTGTCTTGAATATTTTGACAGTGCTTGCTAGAAAAGGACTTTCCCTGCTAGATTAAAATTGATGGAAAGGGGGGACAAGAAAATCAATAGCAGCAAAAGGGAAGAGACTCCAGCCTGGGAGAGTGCAACTCCAGGAAAGTTATGCAAAGGAGTTGTAGAGCTCCATATATTTTTACTAAGCATTGTTTTGCATTGTAACCTAGGAAATTCTCACACCAAACTAAGAATGAGTGAACCTTGTAAAATCTGAAATCTGATGTAATTCTCAAAATTGGATTTTCTTGTTTGGTAAGGTGATCGTAAGTGGGCGATTCTTCTTTGATCTTGCTGACCAGCTTGAGTGGATTTATTCCTGAATTGCATCAATTGTACTAAATGAGGACCAGACCACAGTGTTCAACTTTTTATTTGAATTCTTTGCTTTTTCTTTGGATGATTTGGGGTTTGGGTTTTTGTTTGTTTGTTTNAAAAAAAAAGCATAAATGAGTGTGGCATGTCACTGAGTGAAGACACCCTTTTTGAGAAGGACTGCTGTGATATAAATAAGAAAGTAAACTTTCTAGGTGGATCCCAGGCTAAAAAGTTAATTAATGATTCATTTGTTTACTTGAATTGTGGCATAGATAGGTGCTTTTCTTACCAAATTGCAGTATGCAAGCAGGCAACATTATTAAAGATTTGAATAGTTAAACCTGATAGAAATCCTGATCATAAATGTTATTTTCATTAGAATGGGTAGAAAACATATTGCCAATAAGTGCAAGAAATATTTGTACAGGTCTGTCTGGCTTGGCAAATGGTTAGTCTTTCTGTGCAGGTGACAAGTGAAAATCAAAGGCCAAATTCTCAGCTGTGATCTGGCTGTGTCTTTAAAGGGTCTGGACTAATCCTTAGTTTCTGTTGATTGAATAGCAGATTGGTAGCCTACTGAAATCTTATGCTGCAGGGCAGATCAGGTGAGTGTTGAGTGGTTCTGTGCCCAGATAATGATCAAAGGACTTATGGAGACCACAAGCTGCTGGCAACAAAAGGCGTGCATAAGACTGCCCTAGACTATTCTGGGACAAGAGTCAGGGTAAAAAGACCCCATAATGGTGAAACTATGACCATGCCTCTGTCTCTCCAAGCCTTTTAGCTAGCTCATGGCTGAGATTCTGACCTTTAACTTATGGGACTTGGAAGATACCTGGTGAGAGATACTACAGTGTGTGGTATGGATCCCTGATGGTTCTTTCATGTGTTATAATGAACTGTAGGTGATAGAAAGCAGTGGGAATATCTTACACAACTTTATTATAATGGAGTGATATAAACAGTTGTCTTCATCTTTCTTTTGCTTAAGGGATGCTCTCAAAAGGCCAGGTATGGTTCTTTCTGTTTTTCATCTTTTACTCCTAGAAGATGGCTGAGATTACAGCATTCATTAGAAAAACATTATGTGGCATATCACAGAAATGGAAATGGAGCACCCGTGCAAGATGTCTAACTGCAGTAGTTTGTATCTTTGGAGGTACTGCTGATTGCTGTAGCTGTTTCCTCTCTAATTAGGTCACATTGTTACAAATGTTAGAATAGAAGATAGTATGTGAGAGATTATTTATTTTGTTAAACCAGAATAAACAAAGCTAAACCCCTGGCAATTACTGACTATAACTGCGCAAATGATAAAATACTTCTAGCATGAAGAATGGTGACTTGCTGTGTGGAGAACCTAGTATTTGCACCAGAAGTTACTGAAATTGCTCTTTGCTTTCCTCTGTGATGAAAACCAAGCATGTTTTCTCACAGGCAGAGCTTTAAACAATTCATTAGAAACAGTTGTCTGTTCCTTTCACCCATCCCTGTGCACAGATTTTATAATCAGCTTTTTCTAGTGCATTGTTCAGTGGGATCAACACTAGTTCAGGCTAAGAGTGATCTAAATGTGCTGTTTGAACTCACTTGTAGTTTCTGTTTAATTTTAAAGACTTATAAGGAGGAAAAAGGGTTGCAAAAATAATAAATTCCAAATATTTATTTCTATGCTTCCATTTTGGGAGAAATTTTTAATGACACCACAGAAAAAGTTGCCTATTTTAAATCTGCCAGTATATTTCTGAAGTACCTTCCAACAATTCCATGCCTAAATCCAAAATGAAGTACATAAAAAAAATATTTATGAGTCTAGGACTGATTTATTGACCTGTACTACATTTTTATATTGCAGCATATGAAGAAATCGCCGTATTTGCTTTTTCAAAGTACATGAGGACAATGTAAATAAAAATTTATTGTTAACAGTTGTTTTTCATTATTTTTGATCTCCCAGAATGATCAGAAACACTAAAACAGCAAAGAGCCTGCAATATACTCAGTGACACCATAACTTGGAAGCACGAAAGGAGGAATGTGCAAAAAATTGCAGCCTAAATGTTCAAAACTGCTAACTAAAATCCTAAGGGAGGTCATTTCAGTGACCAAATAGCTTGTTAGAGACAAGCTTCAGTGAGATAAACTCTACAGGAGCTATTTCAATTTTAGTTTTTTTTTTCTATTGGCTTTGTTGAGCATTTTTTGAAATTTTATTTTATTTTATTTTTTTTACAGTGTCATAGTGGTTTAAAACTAACCAAACACTTCAGATAAGTTCACATCTACCAACAGGAAAGAAAACTGGATAGAAGGACAAAAAATCTTTACAGGGAAACAGAGATAGTTCTCCACTGACATTTCCTTGGAGGCATTGTTACCAGCAGCAAACCTCCCATAGATTGCAGTGATGCACCCCTGACCACTAATGCAGTCATTTGAGAAAAACAGTTAAAAACTTGGTTCAGGAAGATTGCCTTCACAGGAACTGAAGTGTGGTTTGTAGTCAATTGTGAGCCCACTGTTAACAGGTTTCGCTGAAATTGTGAAAATAATGAAGATGAGAAATGCAGCAAACTTAAACCCCAGCCCTCCAAGGTGACCTGAACTTTTAGCAGTACTGCAATCTGTTTTTTGTCCTATTAAAATGGACTTGTCTCCATCAAATGGATGTTGGTAGTGCATTTCTTCTCCCATGTGTCTTTGAAGAAGAAAAAAGTAGACTTTTTGAACTGTTTAGTTATCCACTCTACATTACCCTTTGATCAGACAAGTAAACTGGAAGATACTTGAATGAAAGAGGTAAATAGGAATTTTAAATATTTAAATAGGAATTTTAATATTTTAAAAAATAAGGAATGTGATTAGAGTTCTTCTGTTAACAGGAACTAAGAGTTATTGATTACAGGATGTTCAAGTGCAGCCTTTGGCATCTCATCATCTTCATCATTCAGAATGGACCTTACAAAAAGATGGGGAAACCAAGTAGATGTATTTAATAGGATTTAACCAGTACTTCCACAAAAAACTGAATAAACTCGAGTTTTTTATATGCCCAGAATTCCATGTTCTTCCACTGTATTGTGTACCTCCTGTATGTCGTTTGGCCTCAGTGTACCTTAATGCTGTAGCTCATTGTTTGTATGCCATGTGAGAATGTCAGGGTATGCAATTTAGGCAATTTATCCAAAGCCTCACTTCCCATATTCCTTGAGCTCTTAGAAGTGTAGGGAAGGCCAGAATGGAAGGCTTTGTAAGAGACACACATTGGCCATCTGGGACACTTTCCCATAGATACCACAGATTCCTTAGGAGAACCTTTTTCAGTGTGCTATAGCATGTTATAGCATCCAAATCCCAAAAGCTGCCAAGAGGTCTGTTGGGCTAGCAGAGTAGATCATGGACTTTCCACACTTCTTAAAACTTTTTCTTGACTTAAGAAGATTAAAGAGGAAAGAAATTTTGGTGAGCTCTACCTTGTCTTCCTGGGACTTGCTAATAGGGCTTGACCTCAGTAAAATAGAAAGGGTTTGTGTGTTCACTGTTATGAACTGCAATACAGACAGCTGACCAAAACACATCCTTGGTTTTATTTAACCCAAGTATTGAATAATAGATTAGAAAAAAAGCAGCTGTAGTGTTGAGAAGCCTTGTTGCTATAGAACATGAAAGAACACGGACACACGCTCCTGTTCAGGTGAAGAGGAAGAGAGAGCAAGTTTATTTCTGACCCCATCTTTTATAGTTTTCCAAAAGTGACAGTGGATTGGAGGGCAACAGTGCCATCTCTCCAATGACACTGGACAGACCAACCGTCCATCAAATTTCTCCTCCTCCATGAAGGAATGCAAAAACAGTGAATTGTTTACAGAAAGTGTGTGAGAAAGTTCTTTACAAAAATGTAAATATCAGAAGGCTTAGAAAGTCTTAAAGAATCAGGGCGACATCGCCTAGGTTTAGTATAATATCTGCTGATGATACTGATCAAGCCAAGGATGATCAAAGCTGTAGAAGTCTTACAGAACTGCAGGGCTATACAGCAGGAAGTTTGCAGCAGGTCAGTGCTAAGTGGGGAGAAATGGAGGTGCTTCTCTTCATACTCTGACAGCAGTAAAGCAATACAGCTTTGAAAAGCAATACAGGAAGAAAAGCAATTTATATTTGGTAGAACAAAACTGCATTAAAAAAATTTCATGCTCAGTAAAAATCCAAGGAGCAAATAGCATTATGGAGGTTAGTATTAACCACCAGAAACAACCCCCAAAAAACAGGGTGGGGAAAAATTTAGAGTAAGTTAAATGAAAGTAGTATTTCTCTCACTGTGGGCTTCCAAGGTGAGTTTACATTTTTTAAAGAATCTACTGGTATCCACTGACACCAATACGTGTTTTTTATGTATTTCAGTTCACCTTAAATGGGAAGTTTTCTAGAAGGAAAAATGTGCCATTTTGAAAGATGTGGTATGCGTTAATTTGTACAATCTTCATTTGTAGGCCTCTCCTCAGAGTCAAGATGTAGTTATTTTGGAGAATGTGAGTGTGGTGAGAGTTTCAGTGTGTTCTGAGTAAATCAGACTCTGAAAGTAAATTTTTGCCACATCCCAGGCAAGCGAGAGTGGTGTGAAGTACAGAGTACCCTGTAAAGATCTCTCTTCGCTAATGTTACATTCTGTGTTAACTGGAAAGAATGAAAAATGCAATTATTGTAAAATTGATAGAATTTGAAAAACATGCTTTGTTAGCACATGAGTTAGAAATGTGGTAGATATTTATTTCAGAATTGAATAAGTTTTCTTCTAGTGCATAACTTACTGCATCTAAAAGTACCTCTTATACTTTCTTATGTTCTTTGTATTATTCCACTGGAAAGAATTTCAAAGAAAAACAGTTAATATCCATTACAGTCCACTATATTTTTTTTGTGATAATTCTATTTCAATTTCCTTGTGCAAGAGGAATTGAGAGCATGATGGCTTCTTCAAAATAAAAATCATAGCAGCAAAACAAACATCTTGGAGATTCCCTTATTCAGAAAACCTTCCACGCGCCCATTAATTTTTGAGTGGCTTTTTAAAAAAAATAGTGTAGTTTTAGCATTTAAAAATACTAATGCTGTTGCAGCCTGGATACATATATGCATATATCCCTTGAAATAATATAATTTCCCTGAATTTTAAGGTGGTTTAAGGTGGCAGCTCAAGACGACCTTGCTGATAGTTCTGTATTGAAAGAACACCTTTCTGGATGGAAAACACCATATGAAGTAGGTATTTTTTTTATTACTATCTTCCTATAACTATTTTCAATAAAAAGATCTGGAGGAAGAATGTGGTATTACTGAATTAATCTTCAAATAGCATGAAGACTTGGGTTATTTCCTGCTGGTTATCTTCCTGTTGTGCCAGCATTTACTTAGTGTTTTTGTGAATGGCTGTTAACTGACATTGCAATCTATGGATGATCTGATGACATAAAGAAACACTAAAGGAAACCATTGTGAATATGTTTTCATCCTTGGGAAAAACTTAACCGGAGTTTGGTAGAAGCAGATGACAGCGTGAAGCCCTCAGCTGTACTTCTGTGCTCAATATATGGAAAAAATTAGCTGAGTAATGCTTTGTCTTGCATCATCATCTTGTGCTGGTGGCTCATCTCCATGGTAAGTAGAACTGCTACAAGAATGGAGGACTCAGAAGTAAAGAACATCTACAAGTATTTCTTCAAAGTTATTTCCAAATATGAGATAGCTAACCTTATTACAGTAGCATCATGGTATGTTTTATATTTGCAAGCTGGAAAATATCCTTTTCTGTTAGGATGTATCAACTTATCAAACAAACATTTCATAAATAGATGATTCTGTATGCATATGTATTTCAATTTTTATTAATTTGTGGCAACATGGTGGAGATTTGAGGTGTTTCAGATAACCAGATTTCTTGAGCAATTACTTTAAAATATGTTTCATAGATACATGCTTTTGCAAATCAATACCAGCAGTGCTTTTGTGGTGAAAATTAATCCACCTCTGAAAAGTCCTGGCCTTGAATATTCAACCCATACTTGAAGGGCTGATGAAGCACATTGGGCAAGGCAGGACTCAGGGCACGTTTATTCTAAGAGGCTTCTGAATTGAAACTGGCTTACGTCCTGCCATCTTCTGAAGCAGTCTGCACCCAAGAGACTACAAGCAGAATCCATGGCCTTTTTGCAATATTTTTTTTTTAAGACTCCACCATAAAACTGTATTACTGCTCAATGTAACCCTCTCACCTTCTTTACTGCCTTGCTTTGTGTGTGGGGAAGTATTTCAGTACTTGTAGGGGAGCAGGCTGAAATAACATGTCTAGCTAAACTCCAGATTTTGTCTTACATCATTTTGGCTGGTTAGTAGTAGTGGGATCTGTCTGATCTGGCTCCCATCTTAGTGCTGGTACAAAGGAGGGCATGAGGAGCCTGTATTGATGCTTTGAGCTGGGATAATGCTGGTGTGAAACCACAGTCTGAGGATTCTCATCTCACCTCTGTCATTAAAACAGAGACTCTCAGGCTTTCTCAAACCTCCAGTGCCCCCTGTGATCATTTTTCCTCCACAAAGGTGATTTGGTGAATTATATCAATGACAAACCATGGACTAAAAAAACAAAAACAAAGAGGCCAGAATTTTTGAAAGAGCCAAAATCAATGAAGTTATTTGAAGAGAGAAAAAAGGAAGAGAAGGGAAAACACGAGTATGGATGAAAAATTTAGTTTCTTGCTACCAAGCAGTTATTTTAAGATATGTCCTGTTAGAGGTACTAGAACTGCATCTGGCAGGAAACAACCTAGAAATAATTATTTCTTCATTATAAGTATAATGAGAAAGTAATAAAGAAAAGTGTCTAATGTTCTATTATAAACATTTGTGTTCCATTGAATCTGTTTTTGAAAATGGTATTTTCCTTGTCAGTCAGGAAGAATTAGGAGACAGAATGGGAAGGGAAAAGGAATGAGTTTTATTAAATATTACTGTTTACCTTTGTTTTAGAACATTTCTCAACCAAAAATGTAAACAGTACAATTTTAAAAAATCCTTCTAGGGCTTTATATATTTAATTTTCAGTAAAGAAACACTTTGGAATGTTCAGCATTTAATTTGCTTTATGTTTAAGAGACTAAATAGAGAGAATGCTGTCTCTGATTTAATTCAGTTATCAGAGGGAATGTGAGTGAAGAAAACAGCTTTCATTACAGTAACAACCAGTTTTTTTAAAGTATCATGCTTTCCTACTAAATCTGAAGAATTCATTCTTGTACCTGAATTCATGGGAGCTGTTTAGTGCTGAGCCTTTCTGATAATCCAGTCAGTGCTACAGCTTGTGGGCTGCACCTGCATTTAAAGTTGCCATGTCTGAAAGTGCATGTCCCCAACTTGGTGCTTGCACAGCATGGATCCCACAAAAGGCAAAGGTGCATGTGTAGCCCTCCATGGGGACATGAGAGCTGTCATATTGTTCGTGTGCGAGAAGATGGGAGTCTGTAATTAGAAAAAGAGGGTAAGGAGAGTGTGACTGCCTCTTTCAGAGGCTGAGTAGAGCTTATATTGGATTAAGCCACTTACGAAAACGCCCCCTAAACTCTTTTCCAAATAGGCAGCTTAGGACCAAGCTGAGTGCAATTTGGAATTTGACTCCAACTGCAAATCCTGCATGAGGATCAGTACAGTTAATCTCCCCTAAGGTTTCTGATGCTGTAGCCAGAAGACTGAAAAGATGTGAGGTAGTTCCTGCTGCCAGCTGGAATGCCTTCATGTTGCTGTGCATCCAAGCTGTCCTGTAGTGCAACAGGGTCTTTGGAGTAGTGGGGGTAGGATGGAAAACACTTTTTTTGAGTACAAAATAGGGCAGACTGAAAAATCCCTTCTGAGAAGCACTGCTTATACGCACTGTAACAGCGCAGGACATCCCAAAGGAGCACCAAGGTATGTTACAGTCTTGTCTTCTCCTTGCCTATCTGCTAAATGTTTTGAAATGGAGAGTGGTGGGAATGACGCATACAGGTCTGCTAATGAAACAGAAGATGCTTAGTGCTGCTGCCTGATAAGTACCCAGAGTCCCCTGCTAGAAGCTTGTGGGCCTTCCCAGAGACAGAACTGCATCGGTGACTTTTTGTAGGTATAATTATCATGCCCCCACCATCTCTCCTGTAATTTAAACACTGGAAAAAGGGAGTTTCTCTTTGATGCTCTATTTTGTTGCATAATTATACACATTTCTCCACTTTGTTGAATAATTATGAAGAAGAAAATCAAGCTGAATTCTTTTTTAAACATTTTTCTTTTTAAAGAGATTTCCTCACCTGCACACATAAAAATCATAAGCTCCATTGCAAACTTCAGGAAGATAGGAAATACTTTTTTGCAAACTTCTGTCTAAGATTATCTCACAAAGGTAGCTTTTGTTTTTAAATAAAACCTCTAATTTGGAGAATATTAAGTTAAAACTTTTAAAATTTTAAATACAAAAATATTTTCTCTGCACTGAAAATGTGAATTTTATTTGTAGACATTTCACTTAGGAAGGTAAGGTGAAATGTGTGTGAGTTTTCTGTTAAGCTAAACCAGATGCTTGGCTGTGGGATATTCAGTAGCCATTTCATAAATACATGGATTGTATTTTTTCTCCTTTGGAGGATGTGGGAACGATATATAAACAGAAGGTGGGAAAATTCTGTGGAGAGGTTTTAAAATGCTACTTCTCATTTCTTCTCTGGCTATCATATGGATAAATATAGTGAAATAAGAGAAGAAAAGATACGTGACTGAAAAAGAAGACATTCTTAGATCTTCACATTCTCAGTCTTACTAAGTATGCAATTAACCAGCTTCCCTATATACTTCCAGGTTTTCTTTCTGCTATGCCAGGGGTGAGCTGTGGAAGACCTAGGAATTTTTAGGTTCAATTCATCAGTCCAGTTAGGAGGGCACGCAGTGCTGGCCTTGCTGAGTTAGAAGCATGTTTTTATAAGTGATGGAGCAATCTGTTCAGCAGGAGAAGATATTCTAATTCTGGATAAGAAGAGCTGAGGCATTTTGCTGAGGTAAGATGTTAGAGTTCAATTAGGCTTAAGGGCTGCTCATTAGCGGTTTTGAACTACCCAAATGAACAATCTAAACCCACTCTTTGGCGTGTTCTGTTACTTTTGCACTGTTTTGATTTGTTCAGGTTCTGTCCCTGACTTTGTTCCCTTGCCTTGTGGCTGAGGTGAGGAGCAGCAGTTTCTGGGATGGTGTGGCATTCCCACACCTCCCCTTTAGCCATGGGCTCTCTATGCAGCACATATTCATCATCACGTGGACAGCAGAATCTGGGCAGGGAGAGGGTGTGCCTCCATGCCAGTGGCAGATAAACCCTGGCAGTCAAGCAGCAAGGCACAGTGTGAGTAGGGTTGGAGTCCTAAAGTATGGTGTGTAAGGATTTTTGGGTGGGCTTCAAGATCCAGCGCTAGTGCAGTGGCATAAACCAACTTCGGCTGCTTGAAATACAGGTCAGTTGTAGAACAGAAAAAAGATTTTCAGGTTTCTAAATTTTCTTGATGACTGCTAGCACTCCCAGTCCATTTGTGCTCTGTGCAAGCATACAGAGCAGAGACAGTATGTTGAAACTCTGTCTGCAGGCACAGACAGGAAGTATTTACTTCCTGGTAGCAAGTAAATAAGGTGCCTAGAAGTTTCCTTGGGTACCTTTTTTTCCTCACCTATACCTACTACCCTTGCACTCTGCCAGTCCTGCCAGTTCTCATATGCTAAACTGCTGGGGCACTTAAGCGAGCTGTTAAAATCAGTCCATCTAACAAATGATGAGAAACATCATTTCTCTCATTCTTTCTACTCACAAATTCACAGTTGAGAGGCAGACTGGGAGATGTCAACTTCTGTGCTAATTCGAAGTTTAACATCTGAACCAACTGAGGAACAAAAAAACAAAATAAAACACACACACACAANAAACCACAAAAAAACAAAACAAAAAAAAAAAAAGATGTCTGGCAAGATGGCATTTAGGCCTAGACATTGCAAGGAAGATTCCCGGTGAAAAATCTGAAGCTTTTGGAAGTACTTTTATCTTTTCTGTAAAAGTAGTGGCATGGAGAAAATATGCACTTAAAGCAACTATAGTAAAAATGCTTTTTAAACACCCCCTATAGGAAAGTCCTATCTTCCCAGTCAGTAACTTGCTACTTTTGCAATATGTGGCTGTCATAGATGCATGTTGCAAGAGTTCCTGTGCCATGCCAAATTCTGATGTTTATCCCTTTGTATTAGCTCATACATGGAGGAAAACCAAAAGGAAATCAAAGCAAGGGAAGCCTTTGGTTGAATTCTTTTAGACTATTCTTGGTGCACATTTTAGTTGCATGGAACAATGTGGCTGGGAAGATTTGAAGAATCAGAGGTTAAGTAAGTTATTTGAATGATATGATCAATGCTGGTCACCTGACTATACTAACAAACTTAAAAGGTGGTTTGATAGCTGTCAACTTGTTTTGCTATTGTGCAGCTTAACTGTTACCTTCCTGTATTATGAACATCTATGTATTTGGAAAATAAATCCATCTTGCAAGAAAGATTGTGCAAAAAAATTGTTCCTATTATATTCCAGTGTATATTGCTGATGTCAAATAAAATACAGTTGTGAGAGTTCTTAAACAATTGTCTTTCTAATTGTGGCCTGAAGCAGAAAGAGGAAGGAATACAGTAAACCTCTTTAATATGTATTCTCCTGAAATTATTGCTGTTACATTGATGTTAGCTAAATATTTCCATCAACCTGATGTTTTAGATATGAACAGATAAAAGGATGGGTTTCATGAGCAATATGATGAATGTTAATCTGCTTTATTATTTATTAAGATAGCAGACCAGTCTACTGATGTATCACTGTCATGGTATATCTCACTATGTCAACAAGCTAACAGCTAAATTAATTACCTTGCCACTCTCACAGCAGCAAAACCAAATAATACGGATTAGAAATGCTCACTTTATTATCTAATTTATTTATTTTTAATTCCTGTGAGGTAATTTTGAACACTTACCTCTTGCCTTATATGCTCTATTTCTTCACATGACCTAAAGTGATTTTCTGTTATTCTGTGCTTGGGCCTGGTAAAGCTTCTGTACAGTAGAAACCATAGATTGTAAAAACTGTGTTTCAGCAAAAATTAACTATAATTTGCCACAAATATGTGTGTAGAAGCATGTATGGAGAAATCGTTTTAGTATGAGCAGAGGCCCATGCAAAGCAGGGAGTGGTGAACCCTAATTTCTTTTGCTAAGTGTGGCTAGGACCATCATATCTCTTTGCAGGCTGAGCTAAAAGCTGTCAGAATGGCTTAAAATGCTGCAAAATGCTGTAATTGCTGCTTGCTTCAGGGACAAATGTTGATGCCAAGAAATTTGCTATGTTTGACAACCACAGCTAGCTCATAGATTTGGGAGACTACAGCCCTTTCTCCTAGCTTCTGTGGCTGTCATTTTTAAGCCTGTACCACAAATGAGTCATACATGCTGCTGCTGCTGCCACTTAATGCTACATGGCATGATGCTACCTATCCGACATCTCACAATGTACTCACTTCACTTGCATTGACTAGATGGGAATTTCTGCTGTTAGGTTATAGATGGGGCCTGTTTAGCATCCAAGGAGAGTTTCAGTGGAAGCTGGGGTCAGGTTTTATGTAATTTAGAACTATGATTGCTGGTAGTAAAAGAGGAAATCAGCCTCCAGGCTGAAAATTATCAGGAACTTTACCTGGGCTGGTGAAAAACACCCCCTAAATTAATTTTTAATACATCTTTGTGTACTGGGTGTGAATAATGCTTCTTAAGAGCATTAGATCCATTTCTGGTAGTTAGGAGCATGAGACTTCTGTTGTATATATTATCAGTCTGAGTTTAAGGGAATTGAGCCTGTGTTTTCCAAGTGGTTTTACTGAGGGCCCATGAAGTACCAAGATTGAGCTGGGAATAGGTGCTCTCAATTCCCATTAAAATATATTTACTTTTATATGTAGTATTTAGTACTTCTCCTAAGAGAAAAAACACAGCTGAGGAGGACTTGGTTCTGGCAGTCAGGTTCTGGCTTTTTCCCTACCACTGCCTTCTGCCCTTTCTCCTCCTTCCTTTCTGCAGGGATGAGTCTCAAATCTGTATTCTCAAATTTGTATTTGGATGCTCTTGTGGAATGGCCTTGGAGAAGACACAGTTAAGTATGCTGTTACTTGATTAAAAATCTTAGTCTCAAATTCTGAATATCAGTGTTCATCTACTGAACAGACTCTAACCTGTTAGGTACATAAAGGTAAAACCTGCTCAGCCTGTTCAGTGGTCTGAGACGGTAAGACTAAATTTTCTAGGAAACCTAGATGACAGATCCAGATATAAGTGAAGAAGCACCTGGGAAAAGGCTGGGTGTAGCTCACGTGACATTTCATAGCTTATGCTAGCAATTGTCATGTCAGGAGAGCAGCCAGCTCATCGGTTTCAGCACAGCGGAGTGAGCCTGGAGAAAAAATTCCAAATACAAGGTGAAGGGCAATCCCAGTCTGAGTTCAGGAAGGCACTGGTAGCACCCTGATGCTATTAGGGGAGGGAAGATGAAGGCATGAGTTGATGTGATTAAACCAGCAAAATTTAAGAAATTATAGATCAAAGGCTTGTTTTTCAGATAGCTGGAGGGTCTTTAAGAGAAATAGAGAACTTTCCTGTATCTCTGAACTGCTTTAATGCTGATGAAAGCCTTTGAATGGGAGTTATGTGTCAGCCCTGACCAATACTGTGAAAGGAAACTTGCTGGAGACCTAGAAGGTGTGAAGCCGTTAGGGCAAATTGCCAAAAGCATTCTAGGATGGACAATGAGTCCAGATGTACTCACTGTACTTACTGCAATTTTGGCTATTTTTTTTAAGTGACTTTTTCTGTTTGTTCTGTGGAGATTTTTACTTTCTCAACTGAGAAAATTTCATTTCAAACTACGGGAAATTAATTAAAAATGCATTGAAGTATTTTCTTTTCCAGATGACAAGAAGCTGAATAAAAAGGTATTCTGAAGTGTCGTTCACAGCATGGGAGAGCCTGCCAAAACAACACAAACTACTCAGGGCTCCCTGGTGTTTTATCTCCTAGGGTTATTTTAGTGTTCANTTTTGTTTGGTTTTGGTGGTTTTGAGTTTTGTTTTTTTTTAATAATTGCAGATGGAGGTGTTGTTATATCCTTCCTTTACAAGGCTAATGATCAGAGCACTTGTCCATAAAAAGACGTTGAAAGTCTTCTGCCTGATTTACAGTGAGAATATAGGTGTCAGTTCCCAGCTCACGTAAAAAGCCTGTGTGTGTAATATGAAGTAACCACAGCCAGTGGGCCATTACAGCAAAAGAAAAGATCTAGGGAGTCACTTGAAGCATAATACAAGATATTTTGCTTCAGGAATCTGTCCAGGATCTGAAGATGACAGAGGTGTACAATTCCACAGCTGATTCAGGAGATAATTTCATACATATTTTTCACAGTGTTTCTGGACCCCTTGTTTGAGGAACCTATACATGCAGGAAGCCCTAGCACCAGGGAACATGGAGTTTGAATAGACGTGTTAGAATGCATACAGATTTGGCCCTGAAGGGAACTGGACTCAGCTGAAGAGGCCTAAATGCTGTATGGATTGTATGGACACGATTCCAGCCATATGAAGGCTATTTTTCCCCAGGGACACAAACATCCTTAGAGTTCCACCCCAGCTTTATGACTAGGTGTTATAGTAGAGTTATAGTGGGGCTCAAAGAGAGAATTTTTAAGGCTAGAAGTGTCCAGCTGGATGTTAAACAGGCCTGATTATTTGCACAAGTCTGGGTCTGTCTGAATTATTTTTTGCTACTGCAATATGCCAGCCTCATTTTTTACTAATAGAGGACTTTGATTCCTCTCTTTATCCTCATTAATAACAGTCTTTGCTTTTATGGAAATTAATTACATCTGTCAGTTCAGGCTGGAAGTCGTGCTTGTGTTTTTTCTAAATTTCCAGCTCCTCTGAACAGCACTGCATCTGTGCTATGTGATTCATTGTGAGCTATAAAGTACAGCAATGCTTTGGAGACTTTCTGTAAGCTCTGCTTTGTACATTGACAGCTGAAGGTCAAGAAGCTGGGATGCCTTAGGAATGCAGAAGCAGACCCCTACCAGATTCCCTGGCCATCACAGGGAAGGAGGTATTTGAGAAGTGTTTCCATTCTCTCCATGTGGCTCCAATCGGTGTCTGAGAACTGGCACAGCTGGCATTATTTTAAGGCCCTTTTACTATGTTTTAATGTAAGATTACAAAAAATACCACCTTTGGACAGTAAATGTGATAAATTCTATCCCCAAATTTGAGAAAATATTATAACTGCTTCTGAATGTAACAGCACAAGTAGGGTAATTGCTAAGTCTGCTTAATTTCTCTAACTGGAATCCTCTTTTCCTGTGATTTTAAAAGCCTGGGATCCTAACAACATCTTGGGCTTTGATAATTTTCACAATCACTTAGATTTGCTAAGATGTCAATATTGTTGCTTCTGAATATATTTAGTTGTTAAACTTGTGACCACTTACATATCATGGCATCTGTCAGGTCTTTTACAATTAGTTCTTACATAATGCATGTTTTATCTCCATACACTGTTGTCAATGAAGCTGCATTCTAAAATACAAGAAATTAGTCTCCTCTGGGATATGAATAGAATCATGTGAAAATAAATGGCTATCAGTTTGATATTGCAAATGGTGATGGGGAGGGAAGTTGGTTTAGTATATTCTGAAATTTGTTAAAAATACGTGTGTCTGTATGCTGACAAAGGTCTGGAAAGAGCTTGTCTTGATTGGATTGGTCAGTTCGCTGTCTGAATTGTGTCTGTGGGCAAAGCTGGGTAAGTAGGCATATCAAAACCTACGTATGGAAATTTTTGTTCATGTGCTGGATATACCTTGTAAGTGCTAAGGTATTGAGTGCTCTCTCTATTGGAATGCAAAAGCAGTGCATATAAATGCTACCAGTAAGGAAGAAATATGCTCTCATCAGAGGGAAAATTGAGAAGGTGTGCTAGAAATGTGAGACCTGCAGCATTTGCTGGGGAAAAAAATGCTGTTAGCAGCAACCACCCAGAGTTTTTAGCCTGGAGAAAACATGTCTCACTATAACACTGAGTGAAGCCCAAAGAAGTGGTTGAGGAAAGATTAGGATATACTGTCTTAGTTTCCTTTTGAGCCACCTCCAGACAGTTCATCTTTAGCATCCTGATCTTTGAAACCCTTTCTGAGACACCCTAACTCTCAGATAAACATAGGATAAGGAGTCAAGGATCCCAGGGGACAGCCTCACCTTTGAACCTCTGGATTCACACCCTGGGCTAAAACCAGCACAACATTTTGGGTGCTGGTTCCTTCCACTGAAATCCAACATCCACGCCTATAGTAAAGTTTGAGCTTAAACCCAAGCAGATGCTGTGTTATAATGATACCATGGCAAAAGCCTTTCCTCCTGCATTTTTTTTCTTGGAATGGGGAGGAGGAGAGAAAGGCAGGTAACAGGGAAGTAAAGCTGGACATGGATGGGAAGAAAAGATGACTCTATCCTCAGGTAATATTGGTATAATTTAAACAATATAAAAAATTGTTTTCTACGGGGTCACTGTTTTCACATCTTTTTATTGTACAAGTATGCCATGCAAGCCTAGAAAAAAACCCATTTGATCATGTAGGAACATGCACTGAACTTCAAATTTGATATTTGTTAAGTTGTCTAACCTCTATCCTTGCATGTGATCTGGTCTGGTTGTTCAATCATATGGGAAATAATGTCCTGTGGCAGTGATAGTTACAGGTACTTAAAATGAGAGCAGAGGGAATCAGCCTGAGCATTTTTTTGTTGCATGCAGCTTGATTTATTGTTTCTTTATTCACATGAAAGTAAATTATGTAGTGTGAACATCTCTTACTTCTGTTATCATAGTAGCAGAGTGTGGTAAATGGAGCAAATGAACCAAATCATTACTTAATCATGTGCTTAATTCATTGTCATGGATTGGATTTTCCCTATGAGTATTCATTATGTCCTTGCAAATGCATTGCTGTTGCATTTGCCTGTAACCATTTTTTAGTTTTTTTTCAATATTTAGTTAATACATATTACATTAATGTCTTTGAATTTGGATAAAATCACAAGTACTTAATTCAGGTTACAAATATCTTTGTGCTGTGTTACTAACATGTTTATTTAAATAGTTTTATAGGGAAAGTTGTCTAAAATAAAGAATTTTGCAAGAATCATGAAGAAACTCACAAGAGACTTACAGAAGACATTTCTACTCTATGTGTGCTGAAACTACTGGAGAGCGAGGCACAGATTTCAACAACAGCCAAAGTACAGTGACACAAGGCCAGCAGATTAATCTCAAGTCCTGGGGTTTTGGACCTTTTCTTTGGTTTTGCTTTGGTTTGTTTTTGTTTAGGTTTTGTCCCATATTCTGTTTCTGTCCTTCTTGGCTATTTAGCTTCTGCTTTTCTTTGTTCACTGTTCCACCCCAATCTCTCTTTGTAACTGATTCCCTCAACTAACTTAATAATTGAATTCAGTGGAACTTGAGGACATTCTCAAGTACTCTCCTGAAGAAGGATGCTCTGGTTAATCAGACTGAAATTGTCTGTGAAGTAAATAACATTTATGAAGAGTTTTCTGAGTTATGAATAAATGCAAGAACAATTTGTTTATGTTAATTTTGTCACAAAGCACTTTATTAATAAATTGTTCAGGCAACTAGATAAACTTCTCAGATACCTGCTGTAGAAGAGAAATAACCCCGCTTACATGTTAATTTAGAAGCCTTTGCTGGTATTCCCCAGTGCAGTTGCTATACTCTGCAGTCCTGAGCTTGGACAGTGAAACTGCTCACTGTGTGAAAAACTGGCTGGATTGCTGGGCCCAGAGATGGTGGTGGATGATGTTACATCCAGCCGGCAGCTGGTTGCCAGCAGTGTTTCTCAGGGATCAGTGTTTTGGCCGGTTCTGTTGAATATCTTTAGTCATGATTTGGATGAGGGGATTGAGGGCATTCTCAGTAAGTTCACAAACAACACCAAGCTGGCTGGGAGTGTTGATCTTCTGGAAGGCACAAAGGCTCTGCGGAGGGATCTGGAAAGGCTGGATCGATGGGCCTCAGCAAATTGCATGAGGTTCAACAAGGACAAGTGCTGGATCCAGAACTTGGATCCACCAACCCCGGGCAGTGCTACTGGCCAGGGAAAGAGTAGCTAGAAAGCTGCTCAGCTGAGAAGGACCAGAAGATGCAGGTTGACAGCGGCTGAACGAGAGTTAGTGTGTGCCCAGGTGGCCAAGAACGCAAATGGCATCCTGGCCTGTATTAGAAGTAGTGTGGCCATGGAAGTGATTGTCTCCATGTACTCAGCTGTGGTGAGGCCACACCTCAAGTGCTGTGTTCAGTTCTGGGCTCTTCTCTTCAAAAAATACATGGAGGTGCTGGAGTGAGTCTGGAGACTCTGGGCAATGGAGCTAGTGAAGGGTCTGGAGCACAAATTCTGTGAGGAGTGGCTAAGAGAGCTACCTGACAGGAGGTTGTAGTAGGGATTGGTCTTTTGACCAGTGGGGATTGAGGTGGGGATTGGTCTTTTTTGCCTTGTCTCAAGCAAAAAGATAAGAGGAAATGATGGTAAATTGTACTGGGGAGGTTCAGATTAGATATTAATTTTTTTTTCATTGAAAGAGTGGTTGGATATTGAATTAAGTTCCCCAGGTATGTGGTGAAGTCAGTAACTGGTGCTGCTCAAGAGGCATCTGAATGTAACGCTTGGATTTTAGTTGAGTGATGATTATGGTGGTGCTGGGTTGAGGGTTAGACTGGAATATCTTGAAGATCTCACTAAACCTTGATGATTCTGTGAAATACATAGTTTTATTTAATTTTTGATTTTGTTTCTTCTTGACTATGTCCATGGTAGAAGTTAAGCAGCTAGCTAGTCTTTGGGGTGGTTTGGGTTTGCATCAGCTAGCCAAGTGGTTTCTGGACACAATTTGGAGTTCCTGATGGGAGTTTTTCAATACATATTTGCCCGCACTGGTGGGCAAGAGGAGTAAATGACGTCACTCTGTTCCAGCAGGCACAGTCCTGGTTAATAGTAGCATAGGTGCACCAGGCTGCAGCAGGGTGGGAGTCCTCATGTTCTTTAAATGATGATGGAGGGATGCAGCAAACTTTTTTGCTGGAAGTAAAATTTCTAAAAGCAGTTGCAGATGAATACCCCCCAGTGTTATAATAATCCTTGCTGGAAGTCTAACCTAACTACCATTATGGACATTGTGTGCCATTAATCCCTGTATTTCAAAATGAAATTACATGTGTTGTTACAATTTGGTCCTTTACAAATGCCTTTCATTGTCTAGGAAATAAGCCTAACACAGTCCTTCAGTTTGAGATAAAGCTGTTTAACATTTCAGACATCTTAGATTATTTTGCTGGTGCTGTGCTGGTGCTGTGAACTTCATAGCCTCTGACCACATCCAAACAGTGCAATACAAACAATTCACTTGAGACATCCTACAGCATATTCCACCCAGACTAAGACATGGTGATAGCTTCATAAGTCATTAACCACCTGGCTGATGTGCACATAATTTAGATAAACTCTGTGCTCTTTGTAGTCTTTCAGGTCTGACAGTAAACACTCCTGACTCTTGCATGCAGGTGGCTGATTTTGCTGCCTTCTTGCAGATCTTGCAGATCACTTGAGCCCATGTCATAGTCATTAAACATAGAGGAAGCACTGGAGTTCTTTGAAGCTGAAATGTGTCATAGAGCTTACTTTGACCAAGAGAGATGTCATAAAAGATGACATTATCATAGATTTTTGTTCTCTTTGGTGTTAAAATTAAGCTTGAAAACAAGAGTGATTGAAAAGTAAATCCTAAAAATCTCAAAGCTTTCAAGTTAACAAAACAAAGATTTTTAAATTTTCAATGAAAAACTTGGAAATTTTGTCCAATACTGAAGGAAAAAGATTGATATAGCAACCAAGTAGGGATATGCATGCACCATTTTAATGTTCTTGATCTGATGAAAGAATTTCAAGTGAGGGGTTGCATCAGCTTCCAGACTTGCAAGTGATAGAGAGATAGAGAAATATAGCATTCTAAATGTAAGGAAAGGAAGATGATTGAATCAAGGACAAATCTTGTTTTACTTTGCTGATTATCAGCATAGGTCTATGACCCTGTACTGCAGATGCAATAAGGCCGTGTAATCTGCTTGCCCTGAAGTGCAAAGGGAGAATGGGAGAGTTCAGATACATAAGAATGATTCCTGACCCAGGTGAAGAGCTTGAGTGAGTGAAAAACTCAGTGTCTTTTTTTCTCGCTAGGAGGAACTGGATCTGGTTTGTAGTCTTAAGCAATAGGAATGTTTAAGCCAAAATGATCTATATGTTCTTTATCAGCTGTTAAGGAATGATTTTTTTTTCCCCTGAATTTAATTTTATTTAAATAGTTGAATGTCTGTGCTGACAATGTCAGTATTGGCATGCTGACCCAAAGTTTAGGCATGTAAGTAGAGACTTTTCAGAAGTATAAGACTCATATGCTTGGCTGAGTCAAAAGCTCATGTGAATGTGGGAATAAACATGTACAAAAAGTATATATTTATAGATCAATTTGACCAGATTTTGACCTGCGCAGAACTATTCAGTATAGGGAAATTGATATTTCCAGCAACACTATATTTAAAGGCTAATTCCAGAGAAATATCAGGCATTGAAACTTAGGAGAAGTTTTTTGTTTTGAGGATTGCAACCTATGGGTGCATCTGAGTTATAGGGTACTGCATGTATCAATGCTTACTATTAATAAGAGAAGAGAATTCAAGTTAGGAGAAGTTACTAATAAACATAGAAGGGCATTTTGGCTAAATTATGGCATTCTTAAATAAGGCTATAGAAAAGAATTAACCAGATTTTATAGCAAAGAAATTAGCAATGAAGAAATAGAGTGTCGTAAGTCAAACTTGTGGAGAATTTTTAATATACAAGAAAATGTTTAGAACTATGGAACCAATAAATCAGGAAATTATAAAGGAATGGGATGAAACATGAAAAAGTGGGGCCAAAAGACTTACCTCAGCTCGAGAAAAAGTTTCCTAGCTTGAACTGAATAGCAAGCATATCTATAACATACTATTGCAGCAGACTGAAAAATATGTTAGATGCCATCTGGAAAGTTGCAGTGATTGCACTTTTTAAAAATTTCCTTCTAACAAGAAGCAATTTTGCAATCTCAGCTGTGGCAGAAATTATCAGAATGAAATGCTTCTTTACCTTTACTTAAATGATACATTATGCAAATTGAAAACAGCAATTTAAGGAAACAATTACATAAAGTGAATAGCTGCTATGATCCTCAAACAGGAAATTGTAAGAGATAAAAAAAGCAAACCCTAAATGCTCTTGACTTCAAGCTAGTGCAGGAAAAGAAGCTCTATACCTTTCTTCATTTCAGGAATGGCAATTGCTGGTATAGACAGTTCTTGTAAAACATCTCTGTTGGAGGCCTTTAAACAGCTAAGAACAAGTAAGTGAAGTAAAATACCTGATGAAAACTTGAAATGTGAAGGTAGTATCACTGGAGAATTTTAGGGGTAGTAAACAATTAACTTGCAGGGCAGAACTGAGAGTAGATTCTTACTCTCACCCAAATTCCTGCATCCCTTCAGATTTATAAGGTTTTATGGAATTCATGGCTCTTTGCTGATGGTGTCAAACAGCCCAGTGCTTGTTGACCCATGTTGGCCAGTGAGTGGTTTTCAATGAATTTTCAATTCATTTATGTCAGGCTTTAAAACTGAGAAGATGGTCAAGGTCTCTATGTCTGGGGTAAAAAAGAGAGATTCATGTGATGACAATACTGTGTCCCACTTCACTCATTCAATTCCACTGTGTATTTCAGTGATTTTATGTTGTGGTGAACTATATCTGATGTTTACACGGGGTTCTCTAGTTGCACTAAATCTATATAATGGTTGCACTAAGTAGCTGTATTCTTTCCCCACACTACCTGTGGTGGTTGGTCCCTTTTCCCCCCCACCCCTATCCCTGAAAGGTATTTTGTTCCTGTGGTCCCATTGGCCAGGGGTCCCTTCCCAGGGTTCCCCTGCCCCTGAGGACAAAACCCCCATGAGACACGTGGGTCGCTCTCTTTTCTTTTCTTTTCTGCTACTAAGCGAGCTACCTGCACCTTTCCCTTCCCCCACGCTCTGCCTAGGAATGGACTTGGATTAAACAGAATTCAGCGGAAAGAATTGAGCATCCTTTTATTCCTCATCCTTGTATCGCCCTAATAAGCCGAGGGTTTTCGGAATATAGCCCACGAGATTTAATAGGGACAGATACAATTTTAGTTATGTGTTTCCATCCTGTTGACTTTATGTGCTCTCTTGATTATCTGTACACAGAAGATTACCCTTTAGTCTTCTGCATTTTGTCCAACAACTCAAACTCGTGGGTTGACAATTAAGCAATAAGGGATACCTTTGAAATTGGGAAAAAAAATCTTCTGACTGCTATTATATTCAAGCAGAAGAGAGATGGGATTTTTGAGTATTTGTTATTGCTTTCTCTTTTTAAAAAAACTGTGTCAGAAATGTTTAAATACTGTTGGTCCTGCCTTGAATATGTGTGTAGATTAGCTGATCTCTTATGGTCCATATGTCAAGAAAAATAAGGTGTATATCCTTTATTCAGGAAAAAAAAAATCAAGTGTGAATTTTTGAAATTATTATCTTGATTCATATTTTTCTGAATATAAATCCTCGTGTTTCTAAAGATTTTGCATCTTTGTTATAAGATCTGCAACAGTCTTTTATCACATGGAATAATTTGGTGACTGACAGTTTATAGGCCTAATTTTTTCCTAATCCCATTCAAACTCCTGGTAAAAATAAAGAGGCTACATTTGCATATAAAAAGAATCAAAATATTAATTTTTTAAAAATAAGAATGTAGTTTTTACAAAAGCTTCTCTTAGACTATGATGTTCTCAATATTGCTTTTAGTTTTTAACTGTGCTGCAGATCAGCTTTATCTTGTTGAATTAGTCTGTAGAATGTAGGGGCGAGTGGTGAGATCCAAACTGTGTTTCACCTAGGCAATTCCAGTTGTGTCCTATCTTCTTTTCTGATTGTGCAGCTAAAAGGTCCTGCTCTTCTCTTTTTGCCAACCTTCTACCTGCACAACTTTCTGAATGAATATTTCAGTAGTGCAATGATGGAATGGGTGGACTGTGGGGCAAGGTAGATGTGATGTCAAAGAAGCAAAAATTGCTGATGAATTAATTGAAGCCACGTGTGACAGCAAAAACTGGAACATCAATAATATGAATGCTTCAGAATGGGGAATAAACCTGCACCCTGTTAGTTTAAAGAAGGGTAGCTATGATATACTGGAATCATGGCTTGTTAATTACTGCTGATTACTACTGCTGTCATCACTACTGATATCATTGCATAATGGGATAAGGGACAAGAAGAGATTGGGTGCATTAGTACCATATATTCTTGGAAATATATTTAATCGGTGCAAAAATATTATACAGTTTTAGTTAGGATATGTTTATTATTTTATACTTTTATTATTTAGGGTAGGTTTGTGGGTTTTTTATTTAGGGTTAGGTGTTACATCTTAACTGCCGATGAAAGTGGAGCTTACTAGATAGATTGTAGTCACATGTTTTTCTGTCTTTCCTCTGTTTTCTAATATTATAATCCACTGCTGAACATATGGTTGAACATAAATTTTATCAAGAGATAATGTGGTAAGCACTGAAAATGTGAAAAAAGTTCTGATAATATAAAACATCCTGAGATTAAACTGACATGTGTCTGTTCTCTTTAAATTTTGTGAAAACAAAAGCAGGTCTATAATTAAGATGTGCAATTCGCAGACTACACTATGAGATACAATGAATGAAGGAAACTGATCTGAAGACAAATGGAAATACAAAGCTCAGAAACTCATTTGAAGGTGATATCTGGGATTTACTTTAGGAAAGAAAAAATATTTGAGATTCAGATATTGTGTAAAAGATATTTCTCTGTATCTTTCTAAATTAGTAAACTTCTCAGATTTTGGGGGAGAATTTAGATTGCCTTCAAGCAGTCAAAGAAATGCTGAAGATTTGAGTTAAAAGCCTTAGAGATCAGAGGATGAGTAAATAAAGAAAATTACAGTCAGCCTCAGACACAGAGTTAAAACAAAGGGCCCTTTGCTCAGTAAATAAAGAGGGGATAATGGCATTTAGTGTATAAAAATAGGATAGAAAAATATTACACAGAAACAATATAACAATAATAATAGAGGGTTGTACTGAAATAATATACAAATGCGTGAGGAAAGTCATGAGAATGAAGTATCTACCCATCAGAGATTGAAATAACAGTATTTAATAGAAGAACTTTGATTTCTGAGTCAAAACTTGTGGGTGATGATAATGCAGAAAGCATGATTAAGGATGATGTAACAGCTTAGTGAAAAAAGAAGCAAGCAAAGTAGCTTCATGCAAAACTAGAGGCAGATAAAAAATAAAGGAAACATTTGCAAGAGTATTGAAGAAACCATTAAAATCAACATATAAGTGATAAGAAGTATAATGAATTGGTTTGGCTGAAACTAATCAGATTTTTAAAAGATTGACTAAGTGGACAAGAGTAAAAAGGAAAGGAAATGAGAAAATAGGTCCATTAAGTTTTAAGAGGCTAATGGGTCAGAAAAAAAATAGCTAAGAATTCAGAATCTCTAAAAAAGAAAATAAGGATGTTGAATGCCAGAAAAACCCAGCTCTCAGTTAAAATCAGCTTTTCTCATTTCTGTCCTTCCAAGAGAAAAATCACATAGGTTAAAAAAACCCAAACAAACAAACAACAAATGAGAATATTATATTTTTCATTTTTTAATTAGTTTAGAGTCTGTACTCAATAAAATGTTAGAGACATACACACTTAGAATTCAATGTACAGGTATTTTTTGCCTGTATATTCACCACTTCTTAGTGAGAAGCTGTGTAATGCCACGAGGACCATGTTGTACCTGCCCTGAAAGCTCAAAGGTGATCTGCTGCTTGAAAGCTTCTCTCTGGGACATGTTTCAATGCAAATACCATTCACAGAGTGTCTGGTCCTGAGTGAATTATGGGCATTACGAAACCTGTTAAAACAGTCTCTGTTCAAGACTTTGGTGGATGAATGAGTAATTTGGCATACTCTTGACTTAGGTGGGAGCTGGATACTGAATTAGGTAGGCTGAAGCAGACATGCAGAAGAGTAGAAGGCTGTCAGTGAGGATTTTGAGCATTTTCAAAGGGATTTTGAGCACTTCTACAGTTTGAAGGCTGCTAAATGCAATGATATAGGAAAAAATTGGGTTGGATAAGCCCTGCTGTGGAGCCTGTCTACCTCTTCTACATCACATGTAACCATTAGCTTAGATAATTTTCAACACATAAAGAACTGTTAACCTGAGCTCATAGTATTCACTTAAAAACAACCAACCAAACTGATTCATTGTAATCTTTTCCAGCACCCTTCATTTCATTAGTGAAGGACCTCTGGCTGGAGATGTGATAGATCCTGGCCCCGAGCAATGTAATTACTTTAATACCCATGTCTGCCATGTAGCTGTAACCCCAGGGACCCTGTTTCAGTCATATTTGGTAAGGTACACAGGAAGAGATAGACTTTGACCCAAAGACCTATGGCATTTTCGCTGTTTATTTGTTTTTGTATTATGTATTTTTTCTACATTCTTCTATAATCTATTGCTCATCCCTTCTTTTCAGTACTGTGCAGAGATTTTCCCCTCTGCAGTGCCAATCCTTTATCTTTCAGTGTGTGTCTCTAGTACTCTCATCAGTTTGTTCATTCACTCATTCCTGTGCCGTTTTCCCTCTTATAGTCTAGTGACATGTAAGGTGATCACAGAAATCTTTATGTTCCTTTGTTCGAAACACCTTGGCACAGTTCTTCATTTCTTCTTTCTGCCTGACAATTGTATTAATGGCTTTGTCATCTCAGCAAGTGGGAGCACAAGAACTGGCAACATCCTGGCATCCTTTTTGAGTGCACGCACTGGATAGTTTTGTTGAATGCCGTTCTGTCACGATGTTCAAAGCAAACATCTACTGCAATGCAGCTGTTTGAGCTGTGCCTGCCCTTGGTACTATTTTTGTTTGCAGTTCAACACATTTTCTTAAACCTCCTTTCATAAACTCAGATACATGCTGCAGGCTGATAGCTGCTCAGACAAAAGCATAATCCCTAGGAGCTGCCTGCCTTGGCAAACATGTACGTGCTCTTCAATATGTCAACAGGCAATTATTCTAGCTGTGTTTATTCCCTCAGTTCCCTCAACCCAGCCCAACAATTGAGTATTTTTTTTCATTTGCCCTCACTTAAGAAAATCAGATGAGTGCCCAGAATTGTGAATTTGTCATCTGTGGATTCATGCAGTCACAGCTCTGATGATTTAGTTATTCAACCTATTACACTCTTTTAGAATTGTGATAGAATACATATAATTTCAGGACCAGGATAATGCAATTTATATTACTCATATGATAATGACTATGAATGTTAGTCCCATATTTTCAAAACCCAGATGTTGACATTCTGGAGAACGTCTTCATTAGCTTTTCTTTTTCAGTTTCCCTGCCACGGTTCATTCCTGCCTCAGTAAAACAGTTTACCTCCACAACATCAGGAGAAAAGCTACTTCTCTGCTGTTTTTTGTCATCAAGATAATTTCAGATTATAGGATCTTGCTCTCTGCATGCCCAGGGCCTCAGTTGTAATCATCCTTCAAAGCTGTAGTTTATTCAGTAATTAACTTGTTACTGTGTGGCTCATGCAGTGTGCAAGTAGTTCAGATGTTTATGTAGAAGGGTCTGCTGATTTGAGAATTGCTAAAAATATTTTTCTTCGGGCATATATTTTTTTTCATTAAAATAATTTAAAAAGTGGAAGCCAATTTAGAAACATTAGAGTCCCCCACCTCTTTCAAAGAATGAAACCTGCTACAATGGATTTTTTTTTCATACCGTGTCTGGAACTCTTTTTCTGAAGAAAAGTAGCTGTTACAATGCTTAGAATACTTTGATAGTGTGATAACAAATATACGCTGCTGTATGATTGCATGTTTGAGATCTGGATTTATTCCCTTCAGTTGTCTGTTAGATCTGGATTTATTCCCTTTAGCTGTCTGATAGTTTGAATCTCGTTTGAATATCTATATTGCATATATAGATAACTAACTATAACATTTATATTGAAATTTACATCTAACATCTGTATTAGCATTTTATTGCTATTCAAGTATTATAATAGTATAGCTTTCTTAACTTTTGGGGGGCTTTAGGACACTGTGAGTTTCCCCTCCTGTTACAGGAACATCTCATCCGCAGCTGATGAGAAACTGTGGGAGCTAGGATTCATCTCAAGATGCAGTGCCAAGGCCCTCACATTCTTCATCCCTTTCCTCCGCACTAAGTTATATTTTCCACTTATTACAGATGTTTCCTCCACTTGGTCCCCTTTCCCAAGGTGCTTTGCTGTGTGTGTTCCTGGGGACTGTGTGGGCAGATGCAGATCATGAAAGGGGAAGATGTGAGCAATTCACAAAGTGCTTTGGCATATGATACAGGCAGAACACATTACTGGCCAACATAAGGAAGCACAGGTGATGGGAAACAGTTCACAGGTTCAAAAAATTCTTCTTCAAGAAGAGGAAAATATTGAAGAAGAAAGAGAGAGATTCAGGGTTTTAATTTTATAAAATGATAGAATATCTTGAGTTGGAAGGGAGCCACAAGGATCACTGAGTCCAACTCTTTGCTCTGCAAAGGGCAGCCCCAAGAATCACACCATATACCCAAGAACATTGTCCAAAAGCTTCTTCCAACAAGCCTCTGGGTGAAAAACCTTTTCCTGATATCTAATGTAAACCTCCCCTGGCAGAGCTTCAGTCCATTCCATTGGGTGCTGTCACTGGTCATCAGAGAGAAGAGATTGGTACCTGCCCCTCCACTTCCTTTTTTGAGGATGTTGAAGAACACAGTGAGGTTCCCCCCTCAGTCTTCTCCAGGCTGAGCAAGCCAAGTGACCTCAGCCTGTCCTCATAAAGCTTTCCCTTCAGACCCTTCACCATCTTTGTAGCCCTCCTTTGGACATTCCCTAATAACTTTCTATCTTTCTCATATTGTGGTGCCCAAAAATGCACACAGGACTTGAGATGAGGCTGCCCCAGTGCAGAGCAGAGTAGGACAATCCCCTCCCTTGACTGGCTGGTGATGCTGTGCCTGACGTACCCCAAGACCTGCTTGGCCCTCCTGGCTGTCAGGGCACTGCTGGCTCATCTTGTCATTGATGAGGACCCCCTGTAAGTGGTCCTGCCCTCCAGCGTCTCATTCCCCAGTCTGTCCATACATCCAGGCTTGCCCCATCCCAGGCACAGAATCCAGCATTTTTCTTTGTTAAACTTCATATGGTTGGTGATTTCCCATCTCTCTAATTTAAATGTTGGTGTTTTTTTTTTCTTGAGGGGGAAAGAGGGATGAATAAAAGCAAAGAGGAATGTTTCTGTTTTTGAGTCTAGAGTGCCCTGTGCTCTCACCTAAAGAAGAGCAAATTATTTTCTCGTGGTGACTTTAACTAAATGGAGCTGATCTGATCCCTTGCTTTTTGTGTAAAGTGATACACTAGAGGATTTTAAAATTAAAGGAGTTGTGGTATTTACTGAGCAGACTGGAAGGAGGCACAGACAGCACCTATTGCCACATCCATTCCTTCCTAGCTGCTACCTCAAGCAATACACTGGCATTATCCCCTTGGTAGGAAGAAATGTTGAAGAAGGAACAGCAGAAAGTAGGACCTGGGCCAGGAGCCTTACATAATCCAAGCCCGAGCACATGGGAAGTCTCTTTGTTAGAAGAATTCTGCCTAACAACTTTGAAGTAACACTACTGCAACAGAAGCATAACACTTTTGAATGTGGCTATTTCAATAGATTTCACTGTATCGGTAAAGTTCTTGTATCTCATATATAAGAACACAAACATCTAGTTTGTCTCTTTGTTTTCCCCGTAGTATTCACAGTTTGCTCTGGGCACTTGCAACATTTAGGAAGAATATCAGTCTGATTTGTTGCCTGCAAGAGAGTCTAATTAAAACAAGAGAGCAGGATGGGAACTGATGACACATAGTGCAGCTGAGCTGCTCCCAAAGCTGAACATGACAGCTGTGGTTTTCGTCATTTGCAAAGCCTCAGCCAACAAGTTGGCCCACAGAGTTAAAATAAATGTCTAATTATGTTGTTTAATTATTTTGGTTCAAAATTCCTGCTTGAAAAGTATTGCAAAAGATGTGAGAGAAGCACTGAGAGCGCCATTATCATGTCTGTGGCTTGCCAGTAACTCAAATCACAATGCTTTCTATTAGTCAGGTTCCTCCCTTCCCTGTGGTCAGGCTGCAGAGGAAGGAGCGTGTGTGCTTGAACCAGTCTGCAGCCCTCTCCCCTCCCCTGTCACTTGGCACAGACTCACAGCACTGTTTTTCAACATGATGCTAATTAGCTGCTGAGTAGTGAGATATTGTGAACTCTGAGAGGAAAGACAGAAAAAGACTTCAAAGATGTTTACCACTTTTTCCTTTTTTTATTATTTTTTAAATTGTGACAGTAATAAAAAAAATTCTTATCATGGCTGTCTGGATCCAGCAATTTCTTGTGTGCAGGAAGATATTGCTCCAGTTTATTCTGGGATGAGGAGGTTATGACTTTGTTCTTTGCTTTCCACAGAGTGAGCCAAAGAGAGGGCGCAAATAAGAATTGCTGTGCTAAATCTCGTGGCTATAATTGGACAGGGTGGTACTAGTGTGCCAAGCAGAAGAAAATTGATGCAGGAAGAGAGACTGAGATTCCTGCATCAGACCAACCTCTTGGGAGGTCTTGTTAGGTCTAAGTCCAGTTTGGGGCACTGACACCTTTTCATGTACAGCTTAAGCAAATGCTCTTGGTTGAAGTGATGAGGGCCATTAGGTCCTTCAGAATCTCTGTTGTTTTAGCCCATATTTACAAAATTACTTGTCTGAAAATTGGTTGGTACTATCTTGATTAATGGGTCCAGTGTCTTTGGACAAAGGCTGTCAGTTAAGCTGTCTACCAGTCAAGCTGTTTGTCAACCAAATGTTCATCAAAACTGTCTTTATCCAGAACCTTGGAAATAAAGTGACTTTTCACAACAAATGGTTCCCATTGGTCATGCATATTTAATTAAGTGGTGGCCCACTTCTGCCATACTATGTTATTCTTAATTTACCATTCTTCAAATATCTTAATAAGAGATGAATGTTGAATATATTGTCAAAATGTAGGGGAAAAAGGCTTTTAGAAAGAATTCTGTTTTTCATCTGAGTCTATTTGTCTTTTATTTTCCTGATGTTAAAGGTCTTCCCTTCTCCAGTTTGGAAAATTCTGCACAACATATAACCAATATAGTCAATGCCCCACTTAATTTGTGTGATAAAAGAGGTCTCTGAACTGCTCAGGGAACACTTCAAGTCAACAGTTTGCATTCATCAGACTCATGATTAACACACAAATAAACTGTGACTGTAGCTGATGTACTTGGTTAGTTATCTTGAGATCATTGCTCTGTTCTCACACAAACTGAGTTTCACAATTCTCGTAACTATACCAAGACCTCTTTGTTTTTACATGGAACAAATAAGAGAGGAAAATGAAAGCTAGAGCTCCAAGAAATCATCTTTTCTGTATCCAGTGTTCTGGCTTTTTTTTTTTTTTATATTTTTGAACATTTTGCATTCCAAGGGGATTTACTGTAATAACAGTTGTTAATCATTACAAAGAGTAACTGGCTGAAGAGAAAAAAAGATTTGCCTCCAGAGTTTAGTGTCAGTTTGCTGCTGATCCCTCTTCAGCTAAGGGAATATTGATACTAAAACAATGATGCACACCACAATCAACTGAAAAGCCAATTGATTTCTTAACACTTCTTTTGGAGCATGTGGTCAGTCAGTGACATTTTTCTTTTCCAGTCAAGGTATTCTGATTTTAATTCTCAGTTTCCTCTCCAAACTGATGCTTTTTCATAATTAGAAAATTACAAAAATACTTTCTGGAAAGCCTACATAAAAGGAAAACTAGGTTTAGTTTCTTTTGTTTAAGTCTGAACTTGTGAGGAGTTCAAACACGATGACAGCACAGAAATCTTGGTGCCCATCTGAAAGTGGTAGGAATTTAAATGAAAGGTTTTTATTTTTCTTAAACTGGAGCTAGCATAAATTAGAATTTGACAAAATGCACAAACTGGAGCAAAAATAAATATTTTCAGCTGCCCTTGGGTCTCTAAACCTTGTCAGTCCTTTTCCTTTTTCTCTTTTTGCATGTGCACATCTGAGTAGTATTTTATTCTCATATGTATTTTGGGATTTATTCATCTCTATTTGCTTAAACTGTGCAATCAATAAATGTGTAGACTGTTGTTAGCCTTTTTCCAGGTAACAGCCACAATTCCTTTTTATCTTGACCATTATTTTCATGTAATTCAAAGTAAATCTAAAATAGTATTTTATTTTCTGCACCTTTAAGAATTAGTCTTCTTCAAAAGAAGTGAAAACTGCTCTTATATTTTTATTGGTGGGGGAGAATTACTTAAGGGAAATTAAAATTACCATGATTATTCCTGCTTACTAAAGTCCTTGATCTGATCCCAAGTCAAGAGAAGTTGAAGGGGACCAAAATCAATATTAACTGTACCTATCCAAATGTGAATTTTCTCCTAAGTGTGCAAAGGAACGTCATTAACCAACACACCCCATGCTGGGCCTCTGCTGGTGTGACCACATCTCAGTTGGTGAGGATGCACTTTTCTACTTTTAAAGGCTTATACTTGCACTGCCAATTGTAAAGCAGAAGGACTCTACAGCCAGCATGAGGCCAGTGTGGTAGGATGTGATGCTGCAACACATAACTAGTGCTCAAAAGACGGGGTGTCTTTTGCAGCTCATCTCTCTGCTCTGTGAAGATGCATTACTTATCAGATGCAATGAGCATGTGGCCTCTAGAGCTGAGATTTCATTGTGTCACAGGGCCCAGAAAGGCAACCAGTGGCAGCAGTCTTCTTTCAGCTGTTAATGTGTGTGCAAAAGGGGGCTACAATTAATATTGCACAGTTTATGCTTTGAAAAAATACTTCATCAAAACTGTGTCAGCTTTAGATTTGTAAGTTAGATATTGTCCTGGATTTTCAAACACTTTGTTAAGTAATGGATATATCCAGGTTCTTGAAATTCTAGAGGAGTAAAACTTTGACAACATGTCAATGGCACATCCTGTGAGTGTCGAAAGAGCAGCAGGTGAGATTTCAAAGGCAAGCATATAATTATGCTAGCAAGAGGGACATTGAAAGCTGTTATGTTAAGGATAGCTTTCCACATCACAATCCATGCTTGGAAAATGTTGTGGATCATTTTTTTTGAAAAGGCTGCAGTAAAATGGGAATGGAGGAAGGAAGAAACAACCAAAACGTAGTGTATTCAAACATCTTTTATGCCAGCCTGTTAATGCCTGTTATCTTTATACAGCTTTTCTGCTGTTAAAATAAAATTGAAAGAAAATCCCTCTTTACTTTTCAATGAAAAATTTAAAATACTGAAATGAATACATTCCCGCAGGATCTTCTGATCCAGAACATCTTTGGCATTTTCTGGTACTTCAGTGAAACATATAGGCGTCCCACATAGTTTCTTTTCCAGTTTTCAGTATTCCCCTCATGGGGGTGGTCAGAAGCTTCCTTACTCATCATGCCATCCAGTTGCTGTATCTCTTTCAACTTAAAGTGTATGTTTATATAGTTAAATCAAGTGCTCTGTAAATTAAATTCTCTACTAAAATCCAGGCAGGAGGCTGCCATTGGTGGAGGCAGACTTTTTCCTTCAAATCCATTGTCCTCTCCACTGAGAAACTGCCACAGATCTCCCATCTTCTAGATCTCTTATTCATCCACAGAGGTAGTTAGGCCAATCTCAACTTTAGCTTTCAACTTCAACTGACGTGAGGGCAGCCTTAGATATTTTTGTTGTAAGTTTCTAAACTACAATGCAAATTTTTTGAGTGCCAATATGGCAGCTGAAAGACATGTCTGGGCAGCTTCACAGTGGGGACACTAGTACCTGCTTGGGTCTTGATACAAAAGGGGCTTACTTGCCTTTTGGGCTTTGCAGTACCTAACTTGAATCTAGAAATAAGGAAGAACTCTTAAAGAGATCAAACCTCTTGGAAAGAATAATTTGGATATAGCAGCAAACTTTAGAAGTGTTACTACCCTGACTTTAATCTTATTGTAATGGTAGCCAGAATTAAATTAATGACATCTGGATAAAATTTGAACAAAATTAATAATATTCCCAATATATTTTCTAAATACATGACTGAGTGAAATTCTAGCTAATTATTTTCATTTTTTTTCTCCTAATTAAATGCTTTTGGATATACTTTACTTAGGAACAGTTTTTATTCTTTAATACTCATTAAAAACCATGATCAAGGTGCACAGTGTAGCTTTGAAGAGTCTCACAAGTTTTCTCTTTCAAGATTCAGAGCATCAAAATTCTGATATGTCTCAAATTATATGTAAGACTTCTTCAGAATATTTGCCTTTATTATCTCCTGCTTTGCATTTCTCCAATATTATTTGTTATTTAAAATACAGCTTGCCTTGTTTTGTTTTGATGCTTGAATTTCATGTTACAGTAGCAATAACACCAGGTAATTATTTTCCAGTTGTGCTTCAGTCTGCTTGACCGCTTAAAAAACCATTTGGCTTTCTGTCTTGTACCTTTTAATGCCTCCTGCAGTCTGCAATAACCATTCAAGAAATTCACTGCTTGTCATGGCCTATTGGTTTAAATTAAAAAACTAAATTTGGAAACTCCACATGCTCTGCTAATCACTTTCTCTAGTGTAAAGCTATCCTACCATGGGAAATTGCCAATGGACTTCACCATCCCTGAAAAAAATCAGCATTAATAGATCAGAAACACAGTAGAAGAATATTTTGGCTGTGTCATCTTGGTGAAATATAGTGTAGATACAAATGTGAAACCTGCCAAGAATTCTAAAAAATCCAAATTATTTTAAAGCAACCTCTACCTTGGGGGATTGAATGCACCTGAGGTGGCATGTGACATGGCAGCATCAGGCAAAAATACTCACACAGGTCAGGAGGCATTACAGGAATATCAGCAAAGCAGCATGTCTGTGCCAGTGCAGTTACTGCTTGCATTTCTTTCTGTTTGGAGTGTCCAGTTTGTGCTGCAGGATAATCATGCCTCTTGGAGATAGCTTTGATGGAGACACATCTAAAGGCTGTGATGTAAACACAGCAATGCAAGAGCATTGTAAGACACCACACCTGTGGACTGGAATACTTCTGCCCCTATAGAGACAGGCTGAGAGAGTTGAGGTTGCTCACCCTAGAAAAGAGAAGTCTCTAGGGAGACATTATAGCAGCCTTCCAGTACCTACAGTGGCTTCAAGAGAGCTGGAGAGGAGCCTTTTGCAAGGGCATGTAGTGATGGCACAAGAGGAAATAGCTTCAAACTGTAGGAGGGAATATTTACATTAGTGTTAGAAAGAAATTCTTTACCCACAGGGTAGTGAGGCACTGGAACAGGTTTCCCAGTGCTATGGATGACCCATCCCTGGAAATATCCAAACCAGGCTGGATGAGGCTTTGAGCAACCTGGTCTTTGAGGTGTCCCTTCCCATGGTTGGGTGCTTGGAACTAGGCGATCTTTAATGTCCCTTCCAACCCAAACCTTGCTATGTTTCTATGAAAGTGTCACATCCAGCAGTGGACATTAAAGGCCTCATTTCTCCTATATCTCTAAGACTACTGTATCTGCCACTGAAAAGGAATAGGACTTGACCTGTACTACAGAGGAAAGCTGATTAGTAAGAGCAGATAGCCAAGGGTAGACAGTTGATACGTAAAGGGCGGCAAGCAAGTCTGTAAGAGTTCCTGCCACAACCCCAGCACTGCAAACTGATTCTAGATAGCTCAGATCAGTGAGGTGCTCAATCTAGATTATTACACTTTCATGTCTATCTGGTTTATCAATGCTTAGATTTGGCAGATGAGCTTCTGATCAATCAGAAGGGCAACTTCTCTTACAGCATCCTATCAAATACCATCTAGGTGTGCTTTTGTACAAAACTGAAAATCCAGGCATTTTTAGGGTTCACTTAATGGATAGAATGGGGTCCCTTGCAATGATGTGGTAGAAATCTGGACTGGGAAAAGAAGTTGACTTGCATGTAAAGGTTCAGTCACACCGCTGAGATGAGGGAAGTCTAGATTAAATACTTTCAGTAGATTTGTTCTGTCTCAGGGGAATGCCCACAAGTGGCTCAGAGCATTGGGTAAGTTGTGACCTGTGTTAAAGCTGTGCCCTTGTGCAGGTACACAATGTTAAAGTTTTATGGATGCCAGAGAGAAAAGAGGAGTATAGTTTGGCCGTTGGTATATCTACCTAGTGTTTTCAAGCAGATGCTAGCTTTGTTTCTTCAGGTGTCAAGCTGGCTGAATGTGAGCCAGCTGTCAGCTGGAGCTGTGCAGCTCTAGGTAATGCATTGCTGACTCTAGGATAATCAGTAATCTGAAAGGATTTCCTTAGGCTGGATCCACTGCCACACCAAAGCTGGTGGAGCCCGCACCACTTAAATAAGGGCAACCAGCTTTGAGGTGCCTGGAGAAGGCCTTGGACTCCAGCCAACAGCCTCCAGCTCTTTCCAGACTTGTAGCTGTTCTCGATCATCTATGTCACAGAAATCATACTAAGTTTGGACTGATCAAAGACATGCTGTGACAATAAGCAATTTGAGCTTCCCTTTTTTTCTGTTCCTGGCTAGACCACTACGAGCTTTTCAGTGTTTATAGCTTTATAACTTAGTTATTTATCTCCAGGTCACATCAGATGCTGTGTATTCACTACAAATTGATTTTTGCTCATTGTGTAACTCTAACTTTTAAAAATAAACTTATTGCAGAATTATAATTGAAAGCCTTGTCTCTTCACTTAGTATTAGGTCATATGCTGCATCACTTGTTTTCTCTTTTGTGATCAGTTTAACATGAAAAGCTGTTACATATTTAGTAGGCATTTCCATTTGCAGATTTTTTTTTTCTTTTTAATCTTAACACATTTTTGTAAAACAGTGTAAATGTTAATATGTAAAGGATTAATACGTGCTTTTCTTCTCAGATTGTCTGAAGCATTAACATTTCATAAATAGCCCATTTTCCCCCCTGTGTTGATAAGTAGTTAAATACTTCCACTAAGGACATTTTTACTTTATCATCCAGAATGCGAACAAATTTAAATTTAACTGGCAATTATTGGTGATGAATGGAAGTAAAATATATGAGTGTTTTTCTAATTTAGTTTGCTTAATCTCATCTTCAGTGCTGCTAAGTAATTGCTTGAGAAACCATCAAGATAAAAGGCCCATAACAGGCTCATAGACTCCTATTGCTGTGGCATCAACCAATTTATGTTGTGTCAGCGTCATCCACCAAGAGATTCTAGCCTCTGATCTCAGGAATTTTAAAATTCTTTTTGTTTGCGTTAAGGCTCTCTAAAGAATGTAAAAATTCAAATTGAGCCTCACTGTGGAATTTCTGGGTTCAGCAGCTGAACTGTCACAATGGGACATCTAAAAGTCATGCTTAATTCCAGACAAACATATTCCCTATGAGATTTTATGTGATTTGTGTTAGTTACAGACTCTGAAGGCTTGGTATCTATAAAATCCTTAAAATTATCTCCTGATCTTCACTTCATTTGTTCATGTTGCTTTTTTATTCTGAGGTTTGGCAAATATAGCAAGTTCTTCCAGGGTTCAGGGACCTGTTTCTTCGGTTCCAAAGAAAGACACTTGTGGAGCCAAACCTCAAAATTCATAAAGTGACAATAGTTAAGAGTGAAGTGTGATCGCACACAGGCTGAGACAGCCTGAGAGGCCTGCAGCTTTTCTCAAGGCTCGGCCTGGGTGCAGTTTGTAGAGGCCTGAGAAAATGAGAAAGGCAACTTCTCTCAGATTGTGTTGTGTGATAAATCTTCCAAAAGAATGTCAACAATGTCCACAAAGATTTGCACCTGCACTTGTATGTGATGTTTCTCTTTCAGAGAATTGTTTTATTTACCAATCAGTTACTTGTTTATTCTCATGGTCCAATTATGTCCATCTTTGCGATCCTCTCTGTATAACACGACAGCTCTTTCTTTCTGAAGAATAATAAAGTTTTTCCTTGATGCACAAGCCTGAATTATTGGAGTCATAATTGTGTTGCTTGGAATTTGGGTGCAACAGTGGAGTGTCTACCACCTGGTATTCTAGCTACGGTATAGATAATTTAAAATAAAACCAGGACTGGTAAACATTTGTACCCAGCCGTGAGTGAGGGTATGTTGTGCCAGGCTGTACTGGTAAAGAGATAACATTTAGGGCATCTAGCTGATATAACAACTTCTCAGAGCTTTAATAAGCAAATTAAGCAAATACTTAGCTCTCTTAATTCTATTACATTCTAAAATGCATTTAGGTATAAGAGCATGGTCAGACTTCTTGAGGAATGATCATCTGATTTTGGTCACCTGCGCTGAGGAAAGATGAAGCATAATTGATGCAGGGTAAGACCACTAGTGTAGTTTGGGCAGTTAGTAATCCTCTTACATATACAGAAGCTCTGCTTGTGTGGCCCCATCAGATTAAGGCTAAAAGATGACAGCTGACTGATAATCTAATTAGTATCTAATATATTGGAGATTCAGTATCTGGTGAAGAAGGTGACTGACTGATTATTATTTTGATTCACTTTGTCCTGAGTTTGATAACTTTTCATTTTTTTTTTACAATTCTCATTCAATTACTGTTCTTAAGATAACTTATGTGGAGGCCAAAAGGTAGATTTGCCTCCTTTAAACTTTCTTTAAACTTATCTGAATTCAAAAAAGCAGACAAATAGACTGTAAATAATACAATTATTTATATACTTTTTCCTTGAAATACATAGAGTAGATTTCTTTCTCCATTGTGTATGAAAAAAATCAAATGGATTTCAAACACTATTACATCAGAGTTTGAAGCTTATTCATATTGAACAGATGTGAATGGTGCAGGAAACTACTTGTGAAAAGCCAGATGTTTATACTTGTTCCAGGGAAGCAGTACTTTAATCTCCTTTTAATTGTTTTATACCTTGGAAACTGACATTCCTCCATACATCAGACTACAAATAAAAATCTGTTTTCTATACTTGGTAAATATGTTTTTGAGACTTGAAATAATAAGACTAACATGAAACTAGTAAATTATTGCTCTTGCAATTCCAAGCTAACTGAAATTAGTCAAAGAAGCAGCAATGGGCAGTCTTAGGATTACTTCTGAAACTGTATTTTTCTAATGTGCACTGCTCTCAATCTGTTTTCATACCATTTGACAGTGGTAAATAAATCATATTTGTGTCTTTAATTTGGTGTCATGGCTCAGGAATGATACTCTCCAATTTAGTGCTTCCACTGAGACTTTTTAAACCATGCATGTCCCATTCGCTCCCCCCGCCTCCCTGTAGTGGGATGGAGAGGAGAACTGAAAACACAAAAGTGAAAATCATGGGTTGAGGTAAGAACAATTTAATGGAAACAGCAATGAGTTAAGAAAGTGAACAGTAAGAGCAACAGTATTGATAAGGAAGTGTACAAGATAGGTCAGCGATTCCCTTGTGATTGCTCAGAACCAGCATTACCCACCAGGCTTATTTGATCAGATGGGACCCCTTCTTCACAGAAGAGACTCCTTTCCCCCACGAACAGCAATGACATGAGGTGGTATAGAACAAACTTTAGCTCCTGGCCATGCCCCTTCCTGGATGCTGCAAAGATTAACCCTGTCCCGGCTGAAACCAAGACATTTGGTTAAAATATACAGCCATGTTATATTGCTAAGGATGACACAGGACTATCCTGATGGACAGATGCACATCTACATTCCCAGCTACATGTGTTTCTTTTCTATGTTTTGCTGATGCATCTCCATTCTGAGCACCTGGCTTTCTTCCTGAGATTGCACCATTCACAACTTCTTGAGAAGCTGGATGAAATGAGTCAGGATTTTTCAGGAGGATTAAGATAATATCTAGTAATGCAGCCACATTAAAACAGCAATGGAGAATATCCCTGGTCTGGCAATCACATAAATCAGGAAGTCTACAAAATTCATGCAGCAACTAAATTTCCATTAGTTTTTCTTTATAGGTAAATTAGAGGCTCCATGGTTTAAACAAAAGCTATGCCACTGATTTGAGCTTCACCGTGATCTGCATGTGAGGTGGAGCAGGGTTTAACCTCTGCCCTCTCTAGAGGTGACTACAACTCTCATTTAAACCCTTCTACAGAGGAGGCAAAGATTTTCTGATGTAAAGTAGGTTTTTGTCTAGAATCTCCAGATTTTAAGAAAAACACTGGAAGGTTATCGGCAATTGGGAGAGATGCACGAACCCAACTCATTGATCAGGATTTCTTTTAGTGGGTTTTCCAAAAGCTTATACATTATTCCATACGGTTAATTATCTCTTATTACAATCATCATGTTAAGCATTACAAAAAGACAAAACTCATGCATATTAAAAACATTCCTTGCCTGCAGAGGGTTTATCCAATTTTCTTCTTCCTGGAAGCTGGACTTAATCTACTCAGATTGTAATCTTTAAATTTCTGTTTGCGTCTGCCAGGGCATCCTGGTTATCAGACTGGAAATGCTAATTTAAACTCACAGTTTATTCTATAGTGATTTCCATCAGAAGGTGATGGAATTTTCATCTCAGATACTCTCCTTAAGGCAGAGAAGGTCATCTCTAAATCCCTTAGGCAATCTTCTGGGATGTATAGATGCAAATGTTATTTGTCTTAACATAAACCACAGAAAACTCACATTCAACATGGTGTTTCAACAGTGAGATAGTTTCTAAATAGTGTATTGGTTTAAATGAACCCTCCAGTTGTGGTCTGATGTAAAAAGTGATCTGAGGAGAGAATATCTATGGTCACTAGGATTGACAGTTCAGTACTGACCAAACAACTTCCTTACAGCAGGAGCTATCTTTCAAATGACTGCAAATGGTAAAGAAAAATACTTTTTTATATACTGTATAGGTGTTAGGATTCTTTAAATTAATTAAAAGGCAGTTTGGAGAGTTGCCTGTGTAGAAGGTAAAGTTGTTTGCACTTACTTGAAATGCAACTTTAATTGCCATTAAACCCTAATGAAAGTAAAAAGATATTTCACAAAAGGGCCAAGGAAGGAAAAAGTAAGCTTTAAAGGTTCTGTAAATTTTTTCTGCCATGAAAATAAAGCCATTTAGGAAAATGCTGCATATGTATGGAGTCAACTATGTATTCATAAGCTGAGGCTTAATCAAGAGCATTGGGTGAAGGTGTTGAGTCAATAGGAGAATGACAGTAGCTAATTGTCCAGTAGCTAAATGTCCAGCCAAGCACAAATGGACTTCATGGCTTTTTTGTTAGTCTTTTTCTCATGCTTTCAGAGCTGTTGAAAAGGCAGAGTTATGAAGTCATCTTTATTATACGAGGAGCTCTGTACTATACCAGCCTAGGTTTTATAATACCGGCCATAGCCTCTTGCTATATTCAAGATTGCAAAAAATAAAGGCATAAGATCATACAATACAGCCTAATAGCTGCCAAATTTATCACTGTTTTGCACTGTGCTGACATTACAGAAACATGACCCATGACCTTGCAGAACACACAGATGGTAATAGGATAAAAAAAAGAATCAAATACAGAGTTCTGATAAACCCTGTGTTACCTTTTCTGCTGGGTTTATATAAAGATGTATATGTCTATGCAAAAAAAAAAAAAACAAATCCAAAACCAAAAGGCAAAATAAAAAAAATCCCCAACCCAAACAAACCACATACTAAGTTTTAAATCTAATTTCCTTCTCACTGATTTTTTCTTTTTTTTTTTTTTTTTTTTTTTTTTTACCTGAGGTTGGAGCAGTTAATCTAATACTGTGGTATTTAATGAAATTGGGCCAATACTGGTAGAGCATTTTCTAGCAAAACTAGATACTCCAGCAGATATTAGTGTTAATAGGATTTCAGTTCTGAATGGGAAAATAAATTCTTTAACTCAGACTTGTCATTTAGGAAATAATAGCTATATTTAATTGAATATTCAGTATCATTCCCATTTTCATAACCTTATCTAGCACATTACAGGAGTGGAGTTGCTGTAGCACTTTTCTATTTCTATCCTTCTACACCTCAAATGGTAAAAGTCAGTGTCAGGGTCTCAGTTTCCAACTGCTCTCCATGTTTGAGAGCTCTAGTGAGGAGATGATAAACTGAACAGGATCATGAGATGCTTGTTTCTGTGCCGAGGCCCACTTGCAATGCAGCTGCTGCTCTGTGGTACAGTCACCCTTAATAGGTGCTCACTGGGTTTGCTTGCCTTACAGTTGCCTCACAGAAGAATGTGTTAGAAAGAAATGGTTATGCTTTACATAATACTCTAATGAGAAAAAGCTAATGTGATATGACAAATTATATATAGAACTGCAATGATAAAATTGTTGCTTTTTGTCTTTCATATGCAAATAGACAAGTGCTGGTCTTATAAACCACTTTACAGCTAAGAGGGCGGCTTATTAGCAGCCCTGTTAGTAACATTCAAAGTGTCATCTTCCCAATGCAGGGAGTATGTATAAGAAGGATCTAGTCAGGATGACTCTATTCATTGCAATTTAGACTTCACATTCTTACATATGTGAAAATCAGAGAAACAGGTATGATAGCAGCTAAAATTTTGATCTTGCTGTAGAAGCAAATGTATTTCTAATTTACCTGTAGGGAATGCTGAAACCAAAAATAGAATGATGCCACCTACTTTACCAACAGCTTTACTGTGTCATTTGTATGGAACATAATTACTCTTGTTTTAAATAATTGCAGTTATCAGTGCAAACCTTTGTACAGCAGGGAGCATGCTCAGAAACAATAACCTTTTTATGAATAATGGTGCTATAATTTTCTTAGAAGTTCTTTTCTTTTTCTGCTTATGCAACTGTCTATCACTCTGGCTAATATGCATGTATCACACGATCGTCTGAATAATTCTTTTTTTCCTATTTTCTTGATTTACTAAAATGAAATGTATTAGCTAACAAGGCAAAGCGATATTTTAAGAAAAGATTTCTACAAAGAGATGTGTTGCCTTAGTTGTCTCCTGCTTGTACAGTGTTTCTTCCTCATCAGCTACTTTCTTGCTTCTTACTGTTGTGTAAGCAGACCATTAGAAAATTAAAAAATACTAGTAAAAAACCCTAACGAGTTTCCTCAACTCCTATCAGCATTTATGATATCTTTAATGTATGTTTAATGTATGTATCTTGCTGGCCCAAGGTGAACAACTCAGTAGTTAAACTGCAAGCATCCAAATTGAACTGACTAATCTTAAGTTTTCCTTCAAAAATATTAATATATATACTAGTTATGTATGATACTGAGCCAGTGTTTTTTTTTTTTTTTTTTAACAAAAATCAAGGAGACTGAAAATAGAGAAAAAAGAAAGGCTATTTTCTGTGTCCTGTCCTGAAACTGTTCTGTAATGCTTCTCCCAAGGGATGTAAAAATCCCTTTAGACTGCACTGATTTTCTGCAATGACAGTTGAGTCATATTTTTTGTAAAGTTTTATGGTGTCACTTCTTATGTCTAAGAACGAGCATGCCAAATATAAATTTATTCTTCTAAATAATAAAGGAATTGGTAAGAACAATCAGAAACATTTACTAAACCGGTAAGCATACATTTCCTGTCTCAAATATAAAAATAATAGACCTATTTTATTTTAGCTTGACTTTTACAATTTCAATAAAATGTTGCCCCTTCTTGAAAACAATGAAATACATTTTTATGTCTTGTATCTGGATTCCCTGGTGCAGTCAGATGGAAATCACAACACAATCTTTACCTTGACATTTGCTCCTCTGGCCACCCATATTAATGTGTCCTAGGTTATAATGCAAAAATATTCCAGAAGGTTCTGTATTCTATCTCCATCTTCATGAACTGTTGAAACCAGGAGGGGCAGTGTTTTCCTTGCCTCCTTCCCTGGACTATCTCCTGCTAATGGGCCATCAATGCCTTGCCCCATGAGTCATAGATAACTCCCTCTGGGAGCCATTTCCTGTTTAATGGGCAATTAAGGACTCACCACATGACTCAGAGAATGACATCATCCCATTGTGAGATGCTCTGCCCAGGGGGAGGAGCCAAGCATTCCCACCTGGATATAATCTGGGAGTTTGGACAGAACAGGCATCTGCCTTCTACTGGATTCCCAGAGGAGCAGCCTTCTCTCCCACTAGATTCCCAGAGGAAAGACCAGACCCTTCTACACCACCACTGGACCACTGGAGGAAAATTCCACCCTTCTACAGGATCTCTGTTTCAACAGAACCATCTGTTACTCCAGGAGGACTACTGGAGCCACCATTCAAACTGGACTGCTACCAACAGCCTGACTGACAGCGTGTCAGGTTGTATTCTAACTGTCAGGTTTTGGTTTTGTTTAATACTGCATCTTGGTCAAATTTTCCTATTAAATTTTAGTTTGTTGATTTTTGTTTTACTTTATTTTGTTTATACATATTAAAGAACTGTTATTCCTATCCTCATATCTTTGCCTGAGAGCCCCTTTAATTTTAGAAATGATAATAATTTGGAGGGAGGGGGTTTACATTTTCCATTCCAAGAGAAGCTCCTGCCTTCCTTGGCAGGCACCTTTCTTTCAAAACCAAGACAACATGACTTAATATCTTCATGAAACTAGTATCTTCATGAAACAGTGTAATTAGGAATATAAAGTAGGGATAAAAAATGTTTAAGGTGTTATAAACATTTCATAGCATCTTTATGGTATTTACAACGGAACATTCAACTCTCTCATATTCATCTGATAAATGGCAATGACTTCAAAAGAGGAAGAGCTCACAGGGATACAGACAAACATAGATATTCACACAGAGATGTGAATCCTTTGTGACTTTAAACCTCATTTCCCTGAGGCAAAGATCAAGTAGGGGCAATTTCAGCTTGTCAGTTAAACTGAGGAAAATCTATGATGAAGCTTAATTGAGCCCTTGTTCTTCGACATTAAGCCTGCCTATAATTTAATATAAAAATTCTGTAAGCTGCAGTTTACAGTAGTAATAGATGTACCTGGTATTCAGGGCATTAACACATTTTTCTTTGTTGGATATTTTTAGCTTGAGCTTATGCTCAGTAAAATATGCTGTCAAATCTTACTAATGCCACTGATGTTTATCATTTAAAGTGCAGAAGGATAGAAACAGAAAAGATAAAATATTGCATTTACTTAATGATATTAAATGGTCCGTAGCTTATAATTGTAATAATCATTCTTCAAATAACTCTTACCCATGAGTTAGGGTATTTGATAACAGACTCCCCTACCTCCTGGGGGAGTGTCCCACGCATTAGAGATATAAACTATACCATGAAACTTGATAGCTCTAAATTTCCCTTGTTTGTCCTTGTGTAAAAGAGCACTTTCTCTAGGTACTGAGATATTTGTACCTACCAGATCAGCAGGTGAGATTTTGACAAGATAAGACTTGGTTTCAGAAACCCAGTTGTGCCTAAAAAGGGAATTTGGCAACCATGTTTACGGCCCTGAGTTTTGTCCTTTTTGCCTGAAGGAAAGACCTAAATAGATCTGGGAAGGGAGGTACTGAAGGCAGCTGGTAGATATTTTGAGAAGCAGAGGATCCAAACTATTGGATGTGAGCCTTTCAATCTCTTCCTGGATCTGGGTCACAATTCATCTCCTACTGCTACAAAACATAATTTCAGAGGTGGGGGGAAAGATACTATGTGCACATATAGAGCCTGTGTGTTTCTTTAATCTGAGGAGCTACTAAGTTTTGGGGCCTTGTAGCAAGAAGTTCATTAAATACTTGCAAATTCAAGTTCTTTTTTCCCCATCTCTGATATTCAATTTCCTGACAGGTGTAAATAGAAATGTAGGATTTGTAACTGTTTAGAAGCCCATTAGGGCTTCTACTAGCTGTGGGGGGGTGGGTAGTGGTTTCTGCTGCCACGGCATGGCAGATTCCTGCCCATTATTAAACTAAGCAGGGTTGAATTTGCTAGTTAAGGAGCCTTTTGTTCCAAAGGGTTAATATTACTATATCTGCCTTCTCCTAGGAAAGAAATGCTGCCTGGTGTGAGTGAAGAGAAAAATGAGCAAAATACGGATGTCTTGGTCAGAGAACAATTATTAGTTCCTTATTAAAGAGATGGAGAGAAATACACACTGTAACTATAGTAACCACTGCATATATGACCCTCTACCCACCTCATTGTAATCCATGTGCTTACAACAAAGATTTCAAGCTACTGTTATTAGTTTGTACAGCCATTCCTCTAACTGAAGAGTCACATAAATGCTCCTCAAATATGCATATATACACACATACATATGTATTTTTATATTCACACATGTACACAGACTAAGAGAAAGTGAGTTTCCTTATGATTAGCTAAAGAGATGGATAAAACCACCAGTATAAATACCCATCAGTGGTATTTTAATATTTTTTTTCTTGCTGTCTAATGGGAAAGAAATGCCATAATGACTCAGGAGCCATCTCATCATTTAAGAATACTTATATCTGTGCATATATTTTTATTTTCTGAGTTATTACATGTTTCATTTCAGCTGCTGCTTTCCAATAAAATAGCATTAACATTTAAATTTTGAGTTAATGGAGTATGTCTCAGAAATCCTGCTGCCTATATCAAAGCACGTTTCTGATCTCTCTCAAGCTGACAATGCCACTAACCTGTTCCACTGCACTCCACACCTGGCTAACATTAATGCATGATACTGCTCACCTACTTGGAATGAAATGACTAACATTTAGGCAACTGATATGATCAAGCATAAATCTGAAAAAAGACAATTTGCTGGCAAATGTTCTCCCTTAGAATGAAGTCATGTCAATGTTTACAATATTCATCTGCCTCAATCTGCCCAAAATATCCTATTCTGTACTAAAATTAAAATGCAAATATGAGTTGAACCTAATGCCTTAGCAGCTATTTCCAAATCTTGTATTTTATGGACTTTTAGCTAGAAATTCTGAGAGCTTCTAGTCAGCAGAACTGAACATCTTTCTTTGGTTTGAAACGGATATTATTGTCAAATAGCAAGTCCTTCCATTTACTTCTGATAATGAAACCACTTAGCTGTAATAGTTCTACCAGCATTAAGGGGACCAAATTTAATCAAAGTCTACCAAAAAAAGTCTTTGTTCATGTGAAGGGATTCTATAGCAACTGAAATGCCAGAAAAGATCAAGTACAGTTCTAAACAATTTCTCATGAGTATACCTCCAGTCACTGAAATATGAAGGGTTTTATGGGTCACAAGACCTATTCTGATAGCCTTTTTTTTTAACTTTTAGACTGGTTCAGTGAAAAATGTTAATTTTTTACTGTTCTCAAACTCCTGCATGTTTTTTGCCTGCCTTTATCTTTCAGAGTGAAAAAAATCTTTTCACCTCAGTAAAATACCCCCACCAGCCTGAATACCAAGGCAAAATTTCACTGAAGTGTGAGCTTGACTGAATTTTTTTCTGTTTCCAATAAGGTACAGGTGTCCCTCTTTCTTCAAGAAAAATCAGGCTCTTCAGGGTCAGGACGTTCCTGACACTGCTCCTGGGCATGGACTGCAACTTGCCCTTTGTAGCTATAGAGCCATGCAGTGATTTCTCCTGGCCCTCACAGTGAACACTGGCCACAATGACTCCTGGGACATTCGGTTTGCTTTTCTTGCATGTCTCCTGAAGTTTCTGAAGTATCCAGAATGTTCAGCATATCCAGACATTTGCAGACCATAGTGGATAACTGATACAGCTATCACAGAGAAAAACCTGTATGCATGAAATCTGCCTCATCACACCAGGGCTCTGTTAGGTTTAGACTAAGGTGCATTTGGTTTCCCAGAATCTCCTCTTAGTCACATTGCATAACTTCTTCCCCAGAGATGCTTCTTGCCTAGGTATGCAAGAAATGGCAGCAACTCTGAGCAAGACGGCACTGACAGAAAAACAAGGAGCCCTGTATTATCTGTCCTTAAAAGCTACTTCAGAAATGGTTGTGAAAGAGTTTATGTGGCCTGTAATTACTTCTTGTCAGGATATGTCAGAAACGACCAAAGAAGCTCTTGAGATGTATTGCTTTAGATTATTGCTGCCAGTAACACAGAAAAAAGGAATTTGGGACACACTTCTAATTTGTTTTTCAGAATACAGTTAATTTTAAATCTGTCAAAATTAAAAAAAAAACAAACCTACAAACCGACCTCACGTTTCTGTTATATTGGAAGCACAGGATTTCAGCCTGAGCGTCTGGGAGAGCTTTAAAGTTTTTGTCAGTCTATAAGTGCCGCGGTATTTCAAGTGTATCATGATGTACTAGCAGGTATATTTTTTTCTCTTTTACCTTTGAAATGGAACAATACTTTCTGGTATATTTCAGACTGCAGAACAGACATCTCTTAATTTATGCAATACTTTTTGTAACTAATGGTATTTTCTTTGTCATACTACACAAATTTTCTTGTTCATTTCTTCGCCTTTCAGATCAGTCAAGGGACAAGTAAACACCTGGAATGTCTTTTTGTTTTTGCAGGGGAAGTAGTACGGTGAAATACCTTTTCTCTACAATATTCTGGCAGAACTTTAAATTATGCATATCCCACCTGATGTCAAAAACTTCTTTATATTTGTGCAAACTCAGTCTCCGAAAATAACGAATCAGACTAGTGTTTGTTATGAGTATGTGCATGTACAAAATGAATACTTGGAGCAAAGTTATGGGATCAGCTAGTTGAGCCTGGCATTTTATTACATCTCTTAGATGAATTATACCATCTTTTTTCCATTAAAGATGACAGTTTGCTGAATTTCAAACCTAGTTTTATTGTCTGTATTCCACAATGTAATTAGACTTAAAGATAATAATATAACTTTTCCTGTCATTTTCAGGGAACGACGGGGCAAGAAATGGAAAAATCATGCAGATGAAGAAATGCTTTGAGATCAGTGTTAGCAGCAGAATTTTGGTTTCTTTTGATCATGGGTTGGTTTATATGCCACTGAGCCTGCTGGGAACATATGGGGTCTGCCTGTCTCAAAGTGGAAAAAGAATCTTACCTTAAGAGTTAGCCGGGCTCGTGGAAAGAGATTGAAACTAGATTTGAATTAGTCTGGAGAAAAGGAGGCTCAGGGAGGAACCTTATCATTCTCTATGACTACCTCAGAGGAGGAAGTAGTGAGGTGGGGGTTAGTCTCTTCTCCTGGGTAGCAAGTGACAGGATGAGAGCAAATGGCCTCAAGCTGTGACCCAGAGTGGTTTGGGTTAGGTATTAGGAAAATTTTTTCATGGAAAGGGCTACAAAGCATTGGAATAGGTTGCCCAGGGAAGTGCTGCAGTCACCATCCCTATAAGTATTAAAAAAAAAAAGAGTGGGGGCATGGCACTTGAGGGCATTAGTGGCGAGCATGGCAGTGTTATTAGGGTGATGGCTGGGCCTGATGATCTTAAGGTTTTTCCCAACGTTGTTGATTCTATGGTTCTAACTTGCTAATTACATCAAATTATCTTCATAAATAAAGTTGTTGTTTCCCTTTTTTGTATGAATGTCCTTTTTCAGTTTGTTTAGATGTTTTATTCTATTATAGTGAATGTTGTTTTGTTTGGGATTTATGTTTCTTGCTGCTAGCCACAATCCCCAGTTACATGCTTGCACTGAGTATTCTTCTGTTCATTGTCAGACCAAACAGCATAGGGTGTGCTTGTTGAGACAGGTATGAGCTGTAAGTTTGCCCTTGGTCCTGGTAAAGTCAGCCTCTCGAGCTGAACACTCAATATAAGCTTAGCTCTATGATTTGAAGAGTGACAAACTTCAGTGAAACAATTCTCACTGTTGTGTACAGCATCCTGAGACCTGTAAATGCCTGGCTGGAGGAGTATTCAGAAAATGGATGGGTGGACAGAACAATGGATTAACTGGAAATAGGCACAGAAATCATCCACAAACTGTGAGTGAAGGACAGCTAACACTGTGCTGTGTTAGTTGGATGAGAACACCAGTGGGAAGTGGGTTTTGACATTTCTGCCCCACAAACCAAAAGTAAATGTTGGAGATTACACCTCTGACCTCTCCTAAAGAAAAGCAAGTTTGATTAATGATTTTAAAAATTAAGAGTATTTTAAACCATCTACATAGTACCATCATACTTCTGAGATGTATGCAATCTCTGAGTAGTGCAAACCATGTACTATTGACTGCCATTTTTAGAGCATTATTACGCGCAGAGACAATGTTACCTTTTGGAGGGTGTATTGTATCTGGTTCAGGTCAATAATCACTACAAGTAATTAGTCCTGGTATCTTACGTAAAACTAACTGCTTCTCTCAATTTCCAAAGTATATGTGGCACAATAAAAGAGATAATGGGAAACTAATGCTTTTTATAGTAGTATCTTAAAACCTTGATCCAGGTTTCCTAAATTCCTCATTCAGCAGGATATATGAAGAAGACTTGTCTTCAGTTTCACTTAAGCCAAGCACAATTCAGGCTCTAGTGTCCCTGTTGACATGGACATGCCACACACTTTAGAGGACTCAGCTTTCCACAGGCAGCATCATACAGCCTTCGGATTTCTCCTCTCTTCCTTCACAATCATCTAACTCCTTTCTGTCCCTCACACAACCACCTGACCCATCTTTCTCACACCACAGGCAGAAAGCTCCAACTGAGTCTAGGGCAGAAACCCCCTCTTTTATAGCATTCATCCTTACTGGACATAGCTGTGACTTGTTAAGGGCAAGACTGCCTCTATGCTCCTGTAATTAGTACAGCTGCCCACACTCCAGTCCTTTATATCTTTTCATCTCCAACCTCTCCTTTCAATACTCTTTCAAAAACCAGTTAGTCAACTCTTACTCTAAAATAACTATCACATTCTGAGGGAAACAAGAACCTAATAGTGTCTTGTGTTTAAAATGCTATTCAGGAGTCCCATTTACACTGCAGTGTATAATTGCCTAGGTCTTGAGGTGAATCTTGGCAATAACTCTTTACCCAGGTTATATTATTTCTTCAGACCTGTTTTCAAGCATATTTTATGTTAGTTTGGGATTCTTGGTGACTATTCCTCAACTCAGAACATCTTGGTCTTGCTTTACTTTCCTTATGCTTCAATGTGGTTAGAGAACTTGAGCAGCTATGAAATACTCCAATTTTGGTCAGAGCCCTGGAAGCTATTTTCAGCCTCAGATGATATTTCTGGTCCATTTACACCAGTGGGGTGTTTTTCTGTTTGCCATGGTTGCAGTTCAGCTGCATTTCATAACTGCAAGTGACCTGACTCACACTGGCCACTTTGCTAAGTGGGAGGTAGCACCATTCACAAGGTGGACACCCAAACGCCGAGCTGTGCATTTCTACAGTGCTTTCAGTATCAGCTCTTTCCTCTGCCTTCCCAAAAGGTAGCATAACTTTTCAGTGCCTCCAACATTTTTGGCCAAACATGAAAAAAGGGTAGAGATCTTGAAGACATGAAATTGGTCCTTGCTTTGTAGATGGCTGGTGAGAAGGGAGAGATTTACTTTTCTCTCTGACGGAAAGTCTGGACCTTCTGAGCTCCAGACTTCTACTTCTCTTTGGTTCCCTTATCACCCAGTACAATGTGGGATAGAAACCATATAAACAGGCTGCTTCCTTCTCCATACACAGGAAAATAGATTTCATGAGTTTTCCTGCTCAGAAATTTTTTTTTCTCCATGTGTAGCTTTTTTGTATTATACTAGTAACTTCTTGGCAAGGTGTAACCCAGAGCGAATTTTCTGATAACTTTTTTTCTGAAGTCATGGAAATGTTCAGCCTAGATTGGCATAACAGTGAACAACTGCTAGCACCAATGAAGCAGTGCCACGGGGAGCCTTGAAAAATATGGATTGCACAGCATGAAATCACAATATACTAGGAGAACAAAAACCATTCACATCTGAAAAGAGGCTAAAATTGAACAAAATTGAAGATTTTCTCAGAATTGGCATGGGCCTATTTTAGAGGAGAAAATAAAATGAAGAAGTTTCTTGTGAGGCACTGTAAAGGTGGCAGATTTATTGAGAGATGTGCTTGAATTCTAGTAGTGTAACTACTGAGGCTGCAGGTCATGAGGCTACAGTAATGACAGAAAACTTGAAAATATACAGCAAAATTCACAGATGCATCATTCCCAACTGGGTAGCAGTAAATGTTGCCCTAAACAAAGTAGAAGCATATGTACTGTTTACCTGCATAAACTTGGAAAAAAAATTATATATATTTTACATATTTTTGTCATAAATAAATCTTTTGGGCCAAGTCACTAAACTGCATAGGTGCACAAAGCACCCAGGCTAAAGGAAAAAAGAGGAATTTAAATCCAAGTTGGGAGAAATGCCAAAAAAGAAATCAGGATTTGCTATTTCATTCTTTGCGCCAGCCTGGTGTGTTAAGTCCCAGTTTGGGAGGCAATGCACTGAGACTGTACTCACAAATCCTGCTGAACTTGTGTGTGCCGCGAAGGTCAACTGTTCATGAGGGCTTGACTGGGCATCAAGTCAGTAAATTCAAGCATAATGTTTTACACATGAGAAGGAATCTTTATTCTCCAAGAACATAAAGATATCGTTATTTTGGTTCTACTTTAATGTCCTGTTTGTCTGGAATCTGAGTTGGCTTCAGGCATATGTTTCTGTGATAATTTCTGTATGAAAAGATTTGCATCATTTCACACATTAAAAAACTGTAAAATAATTTTAGGCCACAGGTCCTTCTCTAGCTTTACTTGCAGTTTATTTTTAGAGTTAATAGGGTATGGTACGATCTAAAGCATACAATGCTTTGCTCCATGATATAAAATGTTTAATTACTTCTGTAACAATCTACTTGTTTTGAAATAAGAAGGAAAGACTTGCAAAAATGTTCTCCTCCACAGAAAGAAAATGAAAAAAAGTTTGTAGAAAAACAACCAAATAATCATGAACATAGAAAGTACATCTTATAGAGGTTCAGATATGTTAAAATATAAGGAACCAGATAAAGGGGAAGAACAGTACAATAAAATGTAACAGGGTAAACTATAAATTGACTGAGTGAACAACTGGAAGATGACAAAAATCTAGTATGAAAGACAAAATTCCTGTAAATCCCACATTAGCTTTATTAACATTAAGATTTTTATGCTGTAAGAGATACACTAATAGAAAATAGTCATGATGGAAAGAAGAAAACCTAGCAGACTTTTTTATTACTTTAAAGCAGATTTAATAATATTAAATAAGAATGAAAATAATGATGCAACAGTTCAACATGTATCATTGTAGCCTTTTGGATAGTAATGGATTGATGACAGTGCACAGTAACATTATGTCTTAACTATTAGCACTACTATACTCTGTTTAAGATGTTTATAAACTAGGTAATAAAGACATTTGAGCCTCAAATATTCCAAGATTTTAGTAATGTCAGGTCCTGCTTTCCAAGATGTTTCAAAATACTATTTTCTTAGGTGGGGTTCCTGGCAATATGAGTAACACAAAATCGACCTAAGCTTTAAGGCATGTAACAGTGAAATTTTTCAACAACAATGAGTAATGCAATTGTTACAGTTTGAAAAAATAATATATATGTGTATGAAAATTAAATAATTTTACAGATTAAATTATTAAATAGTAAAAAAACCCCAAGTTGTTTAAGAATTTGTATGGAGGGATCAGTAAACTTGTTAGACACTGATAAACATGTTTTAGAGGACTTTTTAATATAAACATCTACTTTAAATTATGCAATGCTTTTAATGTGCAAGTGTATGTCTTAAAGAAAAACAGGAGGCCCCTTGGATATCTGGGAGTGCTGTTTTCTCCTACACCTGCCTACACTATCATGGTGTCTTATAAGTGCTGCATTCACACTAAGTTGATTTCATTCCAGGCATACCAATCCTATTTATTTCCCCTGAACTGTGCTAAAATAGTCATGATTTTTCTTTATATAATTGTACCATAGTACATGTTAAATTTGTTTAACCAAATCACTTACTTTCTTAGTAATACCCCCATTGAAAATGATTACTAGAGGGAGATAATACTTCCTAATCACAATTTCATAATCACAGTCATATCTTTTGGACTTTTAAAGTAAGTGTGGTTAGTAATGCAGTGATGAAGTACAGTATTGTTTCTCATCATCTATAGCTGCAAATTTTACCTACAGTTGATGCTTAGACTACAACTGCTGCATCCACACCTAATGGAAACAGCTTCTCACAATAGATTTCTGCTTCCATAGCCCTGAAACATTCACCATATGGCCTTCATTTGTATTTATCAGAGTAGCAAATGGCTTGTTCTTATCTGATTTAAAGCATGGCACATACAGTGAGCCATGGCAGGAGTGGAGATTATTTCCAGTAGAGGAAAAATTAATATATTAGTGGTTAATAGTTTTACTGTTATCTACCTGAGGAAAGTAAAAGCCCTACCAAAATTCTAAATAACCAGCAACACTAAAAAACAGTAGTTAAATGGTGCTTGCAGTTCTTGTTTTGATATGTTCTGTATTCCACTTCCTTCTACAAGCAACAGGCTTAGATTGCCTTAAAAAATTATTGAGAAAGCATCATTAATTTTCTCTTTTGCATATGGATATTGTCTAGTATTGCAACAATCATAGGACCTGAAAAATGTGTATTTGTTAATAACAGCTTAATGAGCTACTCTCTCAGAAAACTAATTAGTCAGTCACTGGGTTACAGTCTTTTTTTTTTTTTTAAAGAAACCCATCAATAAATCTTTTTTTGTGGTGTTTCTTTGGGTAGATATTAGATAATGATGTCAGATTCAGTGCGGCACTCTTGCTAACGATTGCATTGGATCAGGGAGGACACAAACAATTACTAACTTGTCAGAAGCAAGTGAGTAAGTAGCTGAACCAATGCTTGAACTGTAATTAAAAAGAGCCCTGTAGCTAACAAGAAAATGGTGATAAACGAAGCAAGAAATCGCTTGTTATCTCTCGTGTCATCTACTCTTTGACATAAATATTTTTAGAATAAAAGAGTCATAAAAATCTTCTATCATGTTTACAGCTGCAAAGCTTAACAGCCATTATCATTATGAACCAGCCAGTGGGGATGGGCAAACTGACTAGGGGAAAAAAAAAGGAGAGCTGATAATTATCCTTATCTGTCTCTGATCAAAACAAAATCATCTTTCACTGCTAATCTATTAATGACTTTGGCCTTTACCTGCTGCCCAGTACTGTTGATTCTTCTGTTGTAATTCGACTAGCAAGTGATTATGCAGGTTAGTACTGTGCACTGCTTTGAATCTTTACTTAATATGTTTTAGCTTAAAAACAGATTTAAGCTGGGAGCTGTTTCTCTCTTAATACAGCAAGCTTTTTGATAACTGCAGACTACCCAGGTTGAAACTTTTGCTTATGTTTATCTTTTTGAAGTCTTATGAAAGTTAGTAAAGAAAATATTGTCCTAGTGATTCTTAGTTTGAATGTTAGGTGGTGTACTTGAATTATACCATTGCTATATGATAAAATTAACCTATATGATATGTTGAATAATACAGCTCTGAACCTTAAGCTTGTTGGTATTACCAGCAGTGAGCTATAGAGATGAGTGAATGTTCATTCAGACTTTGTGAAAGCAAAGATACTTCAACAGTGAGCTCTGACTGAAAAAAACACTGGGACGATTTATAGGCTTGTTGTGTCAGCAGCCTACTTGTGGTGCTGTGTCCCGCATCCTTAACAACGACAACAACAACTGCTTAAAGCCAGTCCCTGTGCCTCCCACTCTGCCCTGGCCAGGCCTGAGTCCCAGAACCTGCCCCCCTAGCTTGTGGACCACTGTTGGAATGATTCCCTCCTCCCACCCATCTGGGGTGGCAATGATACCCAGCTGCCCAGGCTGGGCACTCAGGAAGAAAGCTCCCATCTCCAGACTTCTCTTGCTATTCCTGGTTTGTTGTGCTGAGCTGGTCCTCTTAGCTCAGAGCTTCTCTCAAGTGAATTGTATTCCTGTGTTGCAGTCACAGAGCCTGCTGCTAGGCCTCCTCCTTGCAGACAGGAAATGCCTAGTCATGGACTAGGCTCTCTGCTTCCTGCCTCAAGACCCTCTCTTAATCGTTCTCTAATACTATGGGCTACATTCCAGATGTCCTAAGACTATAGGTTATTTCACCCTGACCCTAAAACTATTGGCCCATTTCTCAATCCAAACTAACCCTATAAAAACCCCTACTTCTGCCCAGTTCGGTGGAAGAAGCCGTCACTGGACTTCACGGAACCTGCATTAAAACATTCTGTGGAACCTCTACATGACCGTCTCGTCTCTTCTTCCCTGAGCCAGCCACAGCAGATCTTAGCAAGCTAAAGAGCTGAAATCACTGAGAGCTGAAATCACTAAGAGCTGAACCGCCTGATTACCTCAGGCTGAGCTTGCTAGGATAGCCTGGAGTCGAGGTGCTCTGCTGGAAATCTCCAGGACAAAGCAGTCCTTCCCGGGACCTCGCTATCCGGAACATCTGCAGCAGCAGGGGGTCTGCCTGACCCCCTGGACCCAGCCCGCGTTAATTTGCCGCTCCAAACTACGAGCTTGGACCCTTCCCAGCTCGGCAGCTGAGCAGCATTTGTCTTGAACAGATACTGCCTTTGAATCATCAATGCCTCCATATCAAAGAGAAGACCGTCCTGTCACATGACAGCAGATAAAACAGAAAACCGAATAACATTTTGCTGTATTAGTCAAGACATAGGCCAGACATAGTGTGAAATTGTTCTCTAATTTATATGTTATTACCCCTTTTTACCCTAGAAAATCCCATTAGTCCCCCCTTGTAACAAACCCCTAACCTTATAACCAATCCCCCATCCTTGTGGTAAATTAAAGGATGTTTTGTTCACTAAGAAGGCAAGAACAAATCACAGTGACAAAAGTCCTTGCAAGACAAACCACAATGACAGGAAGCTAAAGTCCTTGGATTAAGATAAAACTCATACGTAAATATGCTCTTGCTCAATGTGTACTTGCTCAACAAGCTTTAAGTTCTAGAAATCGGAACAGGAATACCAAATAAGGAAAGGTCAACTAGAAGACACCTGAGGAAGACTACCAACCTTCATTGAAAGACCACCAGGAGGCAGAATGTGACCACTTAGCAACAGTAGGAGACATGCGCAGAGTACAGCTAAGAAGACACGTGTCCTAGGTTACAATGTAACATATTCCAGAAGGTCTGTATTCTATCTCCATCTTCATGAAGTATTAAAATTAGGAGGGGCAGTGAGTAATGGTGAATCAAGCTGCAGATCCCCTTTCTCCTCTGTCCTAGTTTACAATGTAAAAATGTGCCAGAGGTTCTGTATTCTATCTCCATCTTCATGAACTGTTGAAATCAGCAGGGGCAGTGTTTTCCTTACCTCCTCCCCCGGACCATCTCCTGTTAATGGGCCATTAGCACCTTGCCTTATGAGTCATAGATAACTCCCTCTGGGAGCCCTTTGTGTTTAATGGGCCATTGTGAGGACCCACCCCATGAGTCATAGAATGACATCATCCCATTGTGAGATGCTCTGCCCAGGGGGAGGAGCCAAGCATTCCCACCAGGATATAATCTGGGCATTTGGACAGAACAGGCATCTGCCTTCTACTGGATTCCCAGAGGAGCAGCCTTATCTCCCACTAGATTTCCCAGAGGAAGGACCAGACCCTTCAACATTAACCCTGGAGCATTGGAAGAAAACTTTGCCCTTCTACAGGATCTCTGCCTCAGCAGAACCATCACTCCAAGAGCACTACTGGAGCCACCATTCCAACTGGACTGCTACCAACACCCTGACTGACAGGGTGTCAGGTTGTATCCTAACTGTCAGGGTTTGTTTCTTTGTTTAATACTGCATCATGTTCTAATTTTCCTATTAGGTTGTAGTTTGTTGGGTTTTTTGTTGTTTGTTTGTTTTAGTTTATTTTGTTTATACATATTAAAGAACTGTTATTCCTATCCTCATATTTTTTGCCTGAGAGCCCCTTTTAATAATTTGGAGGGAGAGGGTTTACATTATTCTATTCCAAGAGAAGCTCCTGCCTTCCTTGGCAGGCACCTGTTATTCAAAACCAAGACAACACGTCAGCGGAAAATGGAACTGCATAAAAGATGGACTGGAAGAGGCTGTGGGTGCGGCAGTTGGTGGAGAGAGACTCCCCTGTCGCCCAGCGCTGGTTTGCTTATGCCTTGCTTGCTATAATTAATAAATTTCAATTCGACCCAAACTTTAGAGCCTACTGCAATTTATCACAATTTGGTGCCGTGACTCGGATGGGAATGTTGCGGTGAGACGGAACTATCGGGGAGGCACCCCACCATTGGTGGCCTCCGTAAGTTCCGTGCTGTACTCCACTCCCACCAACGAACCTAAAATCCAAGGCATTAAGCAAAGGAAAACCGGTTGACCCTATAAACTTTGTGCACAAAGGTCCAGATGAAGACGCAGGACGTGTAAGTAACTGTGCGGGGGGATCCATTCGGTCTGGGTCGAGTATCCTGGAGTGCTGTGAGTGTGTGAGTGCATGAGAGGGGAGCTGGCAGCTCGGACTTCCCAAATTGAGTGTGGACCCTCAGTAGTGCAGTTCTCATTGCCCGCGAGGGTGTGAGACACGAACCAGGGGAAGCGAGTGGATTTGCACCACAGAAGTGTTTGAGTGTACTCCAGAAGATGGGACAGGGGAAGAGCAAGCCCTCTGTACTCATTAAACTTCCTGCAGGGATAGCCCACTAGGGTTCATGTTAGATAATTGGAAACATTACCCTGGCACAGGGGGTAAAGACAAAGCAAAGATGATTCATTATTGTGTAGAAATTTGGGGAGGGAAGGAAATTTCTCAGAGTGTTTACTGGCCTATATTTGGATCTGCAGAGGGCTGGGTTAGACAGGACTTGAATATATGGGTAAACACCAAAAACTCCGTTTAGTCAAGAGGAGAGTGATTATGCAAATGTTTGGGTGGAAAGACCTGGTAATGAGACATATCTCCTGACCCTCAAAGAAAAATCCATAGGGTCAGGGCTTAAGAAGAAGGGCAAGAGAGAGGAGGAAATTCCCCTAGTCCCACTCATTCTTACTGATTTAGTTCACCCCTCTACCCTGGCTGACAATTTCCTACTTTACCCCTTTCATCCTTGGAAAATTAGAGGCTGTGGAAAAAAAAAAAAAATCTGCCCAGAAATGAAAAGTAAGAGGCCATGGTTTTTAGTGCAGTGTTTTGAACAATCATTTGACCATAGCTGGTGCATACCTGTGCTGGAAAGAGACACCAGTCAGCAGAAAAACTCATAAGAAAAATCAGTAGGTTAAATTTGAAACTGAGTAAAACTTAAATTTGAAAATAAATCAGTGAGGCCATTTGTGACCCAATGGTTAAAGTCCAAAAAAGATATTATAGTCTTCACAGCAATTACAAGGTGACATACAGTGGCCTATTTATGCCACTGTATGTCACTACAGAGACTTATAACATTCTGAATGGGAAATTCTATTGAAATTAAGAAGTAATACCAAGGGTTCCTGAATTGAATACTTAAGGTTGTTCTATGCTGTGCTGTTCCATGGATAAACAAATGCTCAAATTATGCTATATTTTGCCATATAACAATTGCTGAACTCTTTCAAAATAGAGCAATCTGTAAAATAAAACCATTTCTGTCATAATTGTGCTTTGTTTTCCTTAAACATTTTAACAGTGTAATTTATCTCCTAAGTGCCAATGTCCAGGAAAAAATCTGTTTATTAATCTCTTTAGTTCTAGGGTTTAATGTGATGTTAATAATCATACCCACAACTTGCATAGATTCAGCAAAGGCATGAATCACAGCACAATTATATCTCAGTGAATTGAGGAATTTGTAAGCAAGCCAAAGTACTTAGCAGTTCCTGCTGTAAAAGCAGTATAAGAATATGGTACAGTGTTTCCAGATGCAGTTCTATTACAAGCTGCAGCAAGAAAAGTCAAGGGGAAAATTTCATATTTTTGTGTGAAAGCAAAGAAGAAGCTGTTCATGCGAGGGTGGTCTTAGTAGCCACAAACAGTTTCACTTGAGGCAAGAACAATAAAAGTGTAATTATTAAATATAGAAACCCAGGAAATTCTAGTCTAAAACTACCCTGTAGTGATGCACATTTGAAGAGTGCTTTATCCAGATTGCACAATAACTATTGGTTGCCCTATCTCACTACTGCCTGGCTTTTTATTGCTGAAGGAAGACTTAGTGCATTCAAGGATTAGCAGTGTCCTAGGAGCTTGTGCACACACATGTCCCGCTGGAGGGAAAGGGAAAGGCCTGGCAGAGGAGGGTGGGGAGGTGCTGTTATACCCTTTATTTTTCCTACAAAAGGTAACTTATAGGAAACAAGGTCTAAGGACCTGGGGAGGCTATCAAATCTGGAACAGCTGAAATAACTTGGTTGGTGCTTTACAACTAAGTGATGAAATGTCCTTTGTCTTTCCATGTTAAAGAAGGGAATGGAGTTTGCCTTGTGCCTCAGTCACCATCAAAGGGGCCTGTGGCTCTGGCCTCTTGATTAAAGCAAGGAGACTCTGATGTATCCAGTTCTCCTGGCCCAAACAGTAGCAATTATGTATAAATATTTCCTGACAGATGTTTGTGTGATGTGGATGGAGATTTCTCTATTTCTAAGAAAACTATCTTAGGGAAACTATCACAATGCTTAGGGCTAGAAATACATCTCTCTTAATCTCTAGACTAAATCCCCCAGGTGCAGTATAAGTCTGTTGTTCCTTGGCCTTCCGGCAATGGACACAGAAACAGATTGATCTATTCTCCTTACAAGAAGATTTTGCATATCAGAAGGATGCTCAGCCTCCCTCTAGTTTTCTTCTCTCCAAACTAAGTAGCTGCAATTAATTTAATCATTCCCTATAGAATATTTTGTAGCCCTCTGATGATTTTTCTTGTCTTCCTCTAGGTTCTCTCCAGCTGATCCATGGATTTCTTGAAACTGATACTCGGAGGAAAGCAGCACTATTTAACAGAACCAGGTGGATGCCTTACCTCTAGCCCCTTTTTTCTAAATATGCCTCAGGACACAAAGACAGCTTTTAGATTGATGTTTTTGGATACTTAAGTTAATTATTAGGTCTTGTGTTTGTGTAGCTAATCCCATCTAAGCACAAATAGAAAATACTTTTTTCCCCCAAAATCAGTCATTTCAAAAATTCCTTGAGATTGAATTTGAATTTCAAGAATTGATTAAAAAGTCACCCAAACTTCAGTGGAATCAAGCTGGAAAATGTCAGTCTGTTATACCTGTTGAGTTAAAATACACACCCTGCCTTCCCATATGTTTACAGATAAAGTACTCTATAGAACTGACATATCCATACCATAATTATGGGCAGTGAAAGCAATAACTATACTTCTGTTAACCACATTTCTCATAAAATCATTTAGGTTAGAAAAGAGCTTTAAGATCATTGAGCAAACCTAACCTAAATCCTGGACAGTTTGCTCCTTCAAATCTGTTTTTTTAATATTCTATTATATTCTGATATTAGACCAGTTTTAATACAAAGGACATCTTCCAACTAATCTTCTAGATCCTAACTTTTGAATTGCACAGAGAAGACGGATGTGGTCAAAATTTAGAATACTTGTTAAGCAGATTTGAATGTTCTGGACCAAACTCTGTCATCTTTTTCATACAAAACTTCATCTGTGTGTTAGTTTACTATCTTCTTCTAGCTGAGTAGATGTGACCTTTTTTCTTGCTCTTGTCTCTGGACTATTATTTGACTTTGAATGTTTGATAAAACTTGTAGCAGAGTCATATTTTGCCTGTCACTTTCTCTTTGTGAATGTTCTTTCATTACTTCCTTGAGATTCCTGCTCTGTTTACTTCTGTCTCTATAATTAATTGCAGTCTTTTTGATAGTCTTTCAAATTTTAGGAAGCATCAGCATACCTTCTCTCTTTTGTTCAGTGACAGTTTGTCTGCAGCTGAAGTCAGATGATGTCTCTTCATTGCTGGAAATATTTCTGTTACATTAATTTCTGTTGTCACTATTTCTTATCAGGTAGGCCACTGATAGGAGTACTATAATAAACTGCCACCATGAGGCATTAGCTAAGTCCTTATGCAATAATATTGATGTTGGAAATAATATTCATTGCATGATGAATCAGAGAAATCTAGAGGATTTTCTAAGACTAAATCTTAGTAAGATGGCATCAGTATTTTTCCTTCCTTTGTTGCCTAAGAGCTTTCTGGTAGTGGAACTTCTGTTTGTATTTAAGTTAGCAGAAAAATTTACACTCTTCTAACCTATGCTATGTGTACCAGTAAAAGAAGCAAATAAAAATTTAGAAGAGTAGAATGGTTGCAGCAGTAACTTGTAACTGCCTAAGGACAAATGAATTAGGTTTTAGTACCTCAGACTACTTTGTAACAAGACAATTTTCAGTGCAGAATCCATGGTTCAACAGAGTCTCTCTACGGCTTAGACACATCTTAGCAGTGTAGGTGGTACATACAGAGTAGATGGTGCCTATATACAACTAAATGCAGTTGTAAAGAAGAACTCTTCCAAAGCCTTCTCTTTCTGTTGTGCCCTGAGCAGCCTGGCTGAGCAGCTGAGTACCAGCCTGATGTGGCTGAGCAGCTGGGTACCAGCCATATGTTAAAGCTTCTGTAAGATCCTCAGGTCGCTCCACCTCTCCACCTCAGACAAAAGCATCCTCACAGACATGAACTCTAAGCACCCAAAGACTTACATGAGATCAATAAATGCCTTGAGTCCTATGCAAGTGCCTGTCATATTAGTTGCTTTATCTGCAGTTTTTTTTTTCTGTGATCATCCAGTGCTTATTTTAATTGTAATTCAAAAGGTAATGGGGGTGGGAAACAGGCAGAAGTACCCTCCTGGATCTAAAGGAAAGAAAAAAAGAATTACTCTGAGAGGTGTGATTTGTCAGTGCTGAACATTTTCTTAACTCTCAGTTTTAGTTGTTATGACACATTCAACACCTCTATTAAGTCTTCCAGGAAAGCACGCAAAAAAAATGTATTGGGTGATCTATATAGTTTTCAGCAAATAACATCTAAATTGGATATGAGAGTGAATAGACCCCAGTTTGTCGGCAGGGTATTACCTTTTTCCCCATATCTAATGTCTGATTTGCCAACAAAACTCTGACAGAAAGGCTGTAATTGTAATTAGATAAAACAGGCATGAATGGCGTAAAATAGGAGCGTAATACAAATATGAAAAGCAGAAACACTTGTCATTGTTTTTGTTCTTTTAATTCTTCCCAAAGATGTCATAACCCGTCAGACTGCGGCCATTTGTCTGATTTGAAAATCTTTCAACAAAAAGTAAAATGTTTCCATGGAGATTAGCCAGAGATAGCCGAATGACGAACTTCTTGGCTGTACTTTCGGTTTGGTTTCTATGGTTTCCAGACAAGGAGAGGCTAACATGAAGTCACTGAGATCCTTCTTTCTCTTTCTTTCTTTCTTTCTTCCCTTCTTTCCATCTTTTCTTCACTCTTCTTTTTCTCTCTCTTTCTTTTCTCTCTCTCTCTTTGTCTCTCCCCCCACCTTATATTATTGCAGGTTAAAGGTTATTGTAAAACAAGTTGTATGAGCCCACAACAAGCAAGGGTAATTGTTGTCATCTTGGTCCTTGAAAAGCCTTCCAATTGTGTAGTTTTACATTTGCCCTTATTCTAAGATAAAGAAATAAAGAAAAAGTGATAAGACTTCATAGCATCCTGAGCAAAGTTATAGGGAAAATAAGTTTATAACGACTACATTTACCTTGACTGTGCATACAATGAGAAAATGGTAACAGGATTGACACGGCACACTTCTTTTTAAAGGATAAAAAAACTAACAATGAAATGCTGCATCTTGAAAATATCTCAAGGCCTTCAGAATGAGAAATGCTGCAGGTCTCACTAGCAATACCAAACCGAATGGAGAAATTTAGGTATTGGAGTAGCAAACGGGGTAGCTAATGGATTTCTATACAAAATGGATTTCTAGTGTCAAAAAAACTCCATAAAGCAAAATAAAACTGTCACCTTGACATCTAAATTCTCATCTTTCCTCTCACTTCGCACATTACAGTTGTTTTCTTCAAAAAGTGTCACATGGTTGTTTGCAACTGGTAAATACATCCTTTCCATGCTGCTTTAGAGAAGCACAAAGCACATATGGGTTACAAGGCACACATTCCTTCTCCATAGATCCAAAGGGTTTTTTCCTCTCCATCCTGCTTCACTGTTTCTTTCTTTTCCAAGTGCAGTAACACAAACTTATTTCCACTTCTCAATTATTTGAGGGCTAATTTAATTATCTCCTACCACCTCTGCCATGTTTCTGAGAAGGCAGCTTCTGTCTATTGCCTCCAATTGCATCTTTCTTTTTCTGGCTCCCTTGCAGAAACAATTTTATATTGTAGAAAGAGTCAGAAGTTAGAATGAAAAAACCCCAAGATCTGATGCTGTTTCTCTTTGGAACTCTCTGAAGAGAGGACTAAGTGAAGCTTGATGACTTACAAAGGCTCTTATATTTGTCATGTATATACCACTCTGCAACTTTAACTGTTCATGGTGTATCCAGACAAGAAACTGATGAAAAATGAAGTATGTTACACAACCTGCTGTTATGTCTAAACCCATTCTTTTCAAAGTAAACAAACAAACAAGAAAGATTAAAGAGTCGGACTTAGTTTAACAATCCAAGCTGCCTCCTTTCCATTGAAAAGCCTGGTCAAAGCATTGAAAAAGCTGGCCATGATCCGACAACTTTGTGGTTCTAAAATTAAAAAAAAAAAAAAAAAAAAAAAAAGAAAAAACCCCCCAAAACAAAAAAAACAAAAAAAAACACAATTAAA
>VXBU01000614.1:3651-13850 GCA_013400315.1 Bombycilla garrulus | reverse complement strand
TATTATTCAGACATAAAATATTTTCTTTCTAAAAGCTTTGAAAAGTATTTGAAATCTCTGCAGAAAACAGATGGTTGGTGGAAGCAGAAGAAGAGAAAGAGACCAGAAGGCATCACCAGCCTGACCCACAGTAAATTAGTGAGGGGGCTACAATAACTTAAACGTGTGCAGCAATGGAAGGTGGCAGGTGCTGCTGGTTATCTTCCAATTGATTCCTGGTCACAGTATTCACTCTTCTGCTAGTGAAAGGAAATGAAGAGACGGGATTAATCCTTGTAAAAATTGCACTGGGAAGGGTCACCCCTTCCGCTTACAGCAGTGGAACACTTCCCTTAAATTGTCTTGTCTATGACTACAAGACTGCAAACAGCTGAAAGAAGATAAAACAAGCAGTGGGAATCTGGTACAATTGTTGTCTTAAATACCCTGAGGTGAGATGCAAATTGTAGAAGCATTGCCATGGGAATCATACTGAAATTGGTCTGTGTGGTATAAGATCTGATTAATACAAACATCTAAAATATTCATCCTTCACTTCAAGATCACTTTATGAATAGAATTTTTTAGGTTATGAAATTTGTTACCTTGATTAAGCAATAAAAAAATTAGTTTGCTGATGCCCATTTGTAAAGCATAACAAAACAAGGTTTTCACCTATGCAACAATTCTTAATTGTGTGCAATACAGAGTAGAACTTATTACTGGCTTGCAGAACGGCATCTTAACTCTTGTAGAAAAGATTCTCCATGATGGAAAATATTTTCCTGGAGGGTATAGACTGCAACTTTCAGTGGAGACTGTACGTTGTGTTATTCATTGCCATTACTCTGCTTTCCTTTAGTTATATAACCTGTTAAGAATGATAGATTAATTTTTGGTCTTTGCTCAGCAAACCAGTATTGAGATGTGGTCTGTGTGCCAGATGTACTTTATTGCAAAATTCCTGCCTTCTACAGTGTGATTCTGTTGCCATTGCCTGTCTGCAAGAACTAAGAACTGTCTCCTATCTTTGTGTTTGGGAAGGCATCACAGAGACAAAATACTGTGGTATCAGTCAGAAGCTGCTCTCATTTCACAGAATTACAGAATGGCTACAGTTGGAAAAGACCTTTAAGATCACCTAGTCCAATTGTAAACCTAACACTGTGAAATTGTGCTGGTTTGAAAGCAAAACCNCTCACAATGGGATGATATCATTGTATGAGCCATATGGTGGGTCCATAATTTCCCATTAAACACAAATGGCTCCCAGAGGGAGTTATCTATGACTCATGGGGCAAGGCATTGATAGCACATTAACAGGAGATAGTCCAGGGGAGGAGGCAAAGAAAACACTGCCCCTCCTGGTTTCAACAGTTAATGAAGATGGAGATAGAATACAGACCCTCTGGCACATTTTTACATTGTAAACTAGGACAGAAGACCACCACAAAACTATGTCCCTGAATGTCATGTCTTTATGTCTTTTAAATACCTCTAGGGACAGTGACTCAACCTCTTCCCTGGCCAGCCTATTCCAATGGTTGACAACATTTTGGGAAGAAATTTTCCCTGTCAGTCTAAACCTCCCCTGGAACAACTTGAGGCTGCTTGCTCTTCCCCTGTCACGTTTTACACGGGAGAAGAGACTGACTACCACCCAGCTACAACCTCCTATCAAGCACTTGTAGAGAGTGATAACATCCCTGAGCCCCTTTTCCTCCCAGCTAAACAACACCAGCACCCTCAGCCACTCCTCATAGGACTTGTTCTCCAGACCCTTTCCCAGCTCTGTTGCCCTTCTCTGGACTCGCTGCAGCACCTCAGTGTCCTTCTTGTAGTAAGGGTCCCAGAATTGATCACAGCAATTGAGGTGTGGTCTCACAGTGCTGAGTACAGGGGGAAAATCACTGTCCTGATCCTGCTGGCCACACTATTGCTGACACAGGCCAGGATGCCATTGGCCTTCTTGTCCTAATTGGCACATGTTGGCTCCTGCTTCACCACTGTCATCCAGCACCCCCAGGTCCTTTCTGGTGGCGGCTTTCCAGGTCTCTGCAGCAGTTTCTCTGCTGTGACCAATCACATGCTTCTTGTTAATGTGTGCCAGATGTGCATCCTGCAACATCCATGACCTGCAAGGATGAATAGAGGAGTTAGCTATTTTGCCTGCTCCCCCACGCCACAGTCCCATGACTGATGCTGCCACACAGCAAAGATGTGACTGCACTTTGACTGGGTACTGGATGTGCAAATAATCGTGACAGGAGAGGGGGATGCAGCTTCCAGTGTAGCAGAAATAAATCTATGGCCACCCTGTGCCTGCAAGTGTAGGTGTCACTTCCCTCCTCTGCACATTTTTGTTAAATTGAAATAGAATTGCATACCATAAATTATCTTCAACAATCCATATCTCTTCAGTCATACCTTTCTGCAGTGATCTCTATTGCTTAGAAAAGGAGAATAAATTAGCAAGCATGAGGGTTTTTACCTCTGATTGCAGCCCTGGGGTATCAGTGCCCTTGTTATCAGAACTTCACAGCAAAACTGTTGGTTTTCATCCTTCTGAGGAAATCCTTTCCACTTAACCTCATGACTCTCTTTTGCCTCTTTTCATTTTGGCGGAAAGTTCTCCCCAGCCTGAAGCTTAGCTAAACACGCTTGGGGATGACTGCTAGAATACTTAAGTGTTATTCTGTCAGCATAAAAAAAAAAAAAAAACAAAGAAAGACTTCTGTGGTAAGTCTGAATATTTGGCTTTTGAATAAAAGACTGGACCAAAAAAAATCTTCAAGAAAATGCGCCTGATATGATCTAGCTAAAATTTAAAGATGAGGTGATGTTAACTACAGGATTTTGCTTAAAATACCCAAAGGAATTCTGAGAGCTTGTGTCCGGTGAAGTCAAAAGTGCCCATAAAAGCAGGTGGATGATAAAGGCTTCAATCCATGGTGAACTAGGTTTGTCTTTGTGAATTCTAAACAACAAAACTTTCCGATGGAAGGGAGAAAGAGGTAAAAATACCCAAACCAATAAATCAAAAAAACTGAAAAAAGAGAAAAGAGAAAAGAGTTCTTAAACCTGCTGGGAGAACTGTGTGATGAGAGCTGAGGCACTTCCAGCTTGTCCAGTACATATATACCCCAACCTTGACCACAAAATGAAAATGTTAGCTCCCTCCATAAGTTTAGCCATCTCTTTCCAGCTCAACTTACCATACCACCTAACAAGTTTACTATGACACTGCTGATAAGAAGCCAGAATTTAATGTAGTTTTAACTGCCATTGACACTCATAGTGCCTTCTGCTATAGACATGCAGGAGACTGAGGACTCTGCTGGATGTGAATGGCTGTATCCCTGTTGCTAACATTAGGATTGATTTTAGACATCCAGAAGTGATGCTGTAGACTTTGCATTCTGACTCAGTCAATATCTGCACAATAAATTGTTAATTGCTCCAGGACTTGGGAAGCCTTTAGCAGAAATAATAGGTCAGCTATTGAAAAGAATAGCAAAGTATTTTTCTTCCTTTGCAAAATTACTTCCTTAAAGTAAATAGCATGGTGCAGGAAATTAAAGGTCTTGAAGTCAGTGTTCTGAGTCCTTTCAATATTGAAATTCAAGTGTCTTAATCTGAATGCTTTGAAGAAAGCATATTTTTCTCTTTTATTGGATATTATCTGTTCAGGATATTATATTGAGACATCCTTTGTGTGAAAAAAAGTTATTAATGGTCTGCTTTAAGTTTTGCAAATTAAAAATTTATGTTTATGAGCAGATATATCAAATGATATCATAAAATCTCCCAAGCAGTCCCAACACACTATCTCCATTTGTATGGCAGCAGGAAGGCTCAGTCATACTCATTCCCATTTCACACATCATTCAGAGGTCACCAGATCACTTGGCCAGTTTAGATAACCTGTCCAACTCAGTGAATGCACAACACGTGGGACAGCATAGAGATGCTTTAATGTGAAGATTTTCCCTCTAAGAGCATGAGAAATGATGAAATGGAGGAACAGACAGGAAAAAGGGATATTAAGGAATGGCATGTGGTGTGGGGGGGTAGCGTGTGAGATGTGAGGAAAAGTTATTTGTGATTAAGAGACATTCAGTGAGTGGCAAAAGTATTATTTTGAAGAGACAGAGTGGCAAAACAGAAAGTTAAAAATTTAGTCCAGACAAAAAAAGAGTTGCATTGAGTGTAAAGAGGGAGGATGCAGTAGTTTTGAGACACTCCTGAAGGACTCATCTTTGCTAGGGAAAAGTTATTTTTAAAACACATTCAAATTTTCATGCAATATAAGTTGCATCTTTCTTCTAAATACACACCCTGGTCAAATTGTTTAGTGGGCTGTACCAAAATTTCACCCCTTGCAAGTCAAAACTTCTAGTTTAATTTGGTGCAAATGGCATCCTTTGACCTGCTTTGACTATTGCTTTCTCTCATTGTTATATACCACTTTAGGACTTCCACCCCCACCACTAAAGATCCAAGTAAGCTCAAGTGTAAACTATATTTTAGTTCCTGTTATTGACCTGTTGCAAACATGTCGGGACATTTTACTGAAGGGCCACGCCCACAGCTCTGCTTTGTCGCAAGTTTCCCCCGAGCGGTTCCCCGGTGAGCCGAGGCTGTTAACCGCTGATGCGTGCAGTCTGTGGGGAAGCCCGGCCCGTGCTCCCGCCGGGAGTACCCTGCCCGCGCACCGCTCGGGAGAGAAGGAGCTCCTTGCTGCCATCTATTGATAGCGTGGCGCAAGGGTCAGGCGCCGCCGGCCTGCTCCACACCGCTTCCAAATCGCTGTTTACTGAGGCAACGACGTGCGGTCATTTTCAACCATTGAACAAGCACAAAATGCTTTCAATTCGATGCAGGGTGAGCGAGGCTTCTGCGTAACCCAATCTCAGCCCCGGCTCAGAGAAGGGGGAAAGGTCTCTGGGTCTTTGCCAGACTGAATTTCGCAGTGAATTACAATAACAGTTAAAAGAAGTGACAAAGAAATCATAATACTTGTAAAGCAGTAATTGTTAGATGGTTTGGAAGCATGCAAGTCTCTTTCCAGGGCCGTACAAAAGGCAGAGGAGCACGGAGGCTCACTCCGAGAGAGGAGAGTGCACAAGAGTAGCGCCACAGCCAACCGGACGGTGTGACAGGAATATCTCCCTGGTGGCATGTGGCCCGGGGGATGTGTGAGGCTGTGACAGGCCCTGGAGCTTCACTGATCATGGCCAGTGTGCAGAGTGGCTCTGAAAACTGCGAGAGAACCATGGAACGAGAGGTCTTCAATATTGGATATTCATATCAGTGGGTGTGGAAACTGAGTCAAAAGGCTCAGAATGCATGAGTTGTGGGAGTGTGTATTTTGCTTTTTGTGCAAACACCTTTGTGGCTGTTGGTGTTTAATTCCCTGAATTTATCTCAGTTTTGTTTCCATGTGGCTTTTGTTTCATGCAATGACTTTCATACACTGGAAGATCCTGCCTGCAGGAGGCTGTCATTTTTCCATACATTTCAGGGAATGGCTACAAGCTGTTTCTCCTATGAGAAGGAGAAGGAATCAAGAAATATTATATCCTTACTATCTTTGTTCACAAACACCCACTAAGAGTAAAGTGCCACCAAACTAAATTCAAAGACACTATACAGACATTATATGGAAGCTGCTTGCTGTTAACTTAATATTCATATGAAAATTCTAAAATTAGAACAATAATAAGGAATAGATGAAAGGAAAAACTCTAAATTTAAAAATTAACCTAAAACCAACACACTGAGGTGTACTTGAGCTAAATGTGGTTTTCTGTCTTACAGAGATTTTGAATTTTTTTTTTTCTGTTGTTAGTGTAATTAAAGATAATTAAAAGATCCTCAGGAATTGCAGTCTACATCTGGAAAGGCAGCATATTAATGACATTTTCATTTTTTCACAGGTCATTGGGGTAAAGCAATATTGGATATTGCACAGATTATCCTTGTGTTGTGTTTACTATCAAAACAGAATGCATGTAGGAAAAAAATCTCTCTATTAGAAATAACCCAGGCTTTATTTCTAGTAAAATATAATTAATAGAATATTAGATAAGGCTATTACTGTCCTCTTCTTAGAATCATACAATTCCTCAAAGGCTGTGATTTTTCCCCTCAGGACACTCATAACTGCTGCATTGAACCAAGCCAGCTGCTGATGACACCACTTGGTCAAGACATAGTTGCTGATACTCACAGTGCATAGCCTGGTCTGTGTGTCTGCCTGATCTCACAAAGCCCCACTGTCAGAAACGTCAGCCGCCAGAATAGATACACTGTCTGAGTAAGTGTTGCTGCTCTCATACAGGTGTGTGAGGGCTCTTTGGTAAAGGTGGGAGGGAATTTGCACTGGCTCAGAAATGGCCAGGCTTTGTGGCTGCTTTGCCAAATGCCTCAGATCCTTGTTTGCTGCTAGTCCTCATCCTTGCATGCTCCCCATGCCAACTCATACTGCTGGGGCCTGGCCACTCTCCTGTTCCAAACATGCTGTGTAGGCATGATGTGTCCTCTTTACTGGGAAACACTTAGGCTGACCACATGAAGTGAACAATGTTCTGCTGAGGTATCTCCTTTCTTGCTGGCATTCCAAGCCTAGCGGGAATAAATTACTCTTGATGATCTGCCTCTCACTGTCCACTCCCAGTGTCACCTTTACCATTTGCCTCCCCAGTTTCATAGCTCCTTGTTCAAGTGAGTCATCTCACAAAGCATTTCACTTGTGTCCGTTTGATTCAAGCCAGGGAGAGCAAGCATCTACTCTGCTGTTATTAAGAGAAATAAAATTTTTAAGACTGGTTTTTCATCAGTCTTTTTACTTAAAGTATGCTAAGCTCCTTCCCAAAGGTGAACTTTTTCTGGAAAGCACAGAGAAAAAATGAAAGAAATAAAAAAAGAGCATGTGTTTTTAAAAAAAATGTGCTCTAGGGGATGTCAGTGACAACATGAAGGGTTGGAAACCATTTTGCGGAGAACAACAGAATAAGATGGTGATGAAAGAATTGAGACCCATAGAGAGGCTTTGCAAAATAAATATCATAGGGAGAATGTCAAATTGGTTTTTTCATGATGCATTTTTCCACTGAGAATCTATACATGAACTTAAGGAACAATGTCCAGATAATAATGCTTAATGCTGGAATTATATGTTGCTAGTATCTGTATTCTATTTGATGTTGATGAGGCTACTGAAATAATGCTACATTCAGAAGTCTATAATTTACATACAAAAAAGTATTGAAGAAGATTCAGAAAAGAAAAAAAAAAGAATTTGAGAACAAATAGAAAATAGGCTTTTAAATAGTTCCTAAAGACTTTCAGTCTGTTTATTAATCAAGGAGAAATTTAAGTCCTAAAAAAATTATTTATAACAGTGAGAACAAACTTTGATAAAAGATGTTCAGTATCTGACTTGTGAAAGAAGAAATATTTAAACTTTAAATAAATGAAGTTTCTTATTAAAAAGTAACCATCTATTGCAATGGCTTGTCAGAGTGGAGCAGGTTCCTCAGGTCTAGAAAGTTTCTACTGGTGTTTGGACACTTATTTAGTTAATTATTGTGTTTGTGTTATGTGTTTGTTTAGTTTGGCTTTTGTTTTTGTTTTTGCAATTAACATTATTGGTATTTTACTGTCAGTCTCAAATATTGAGCAAATCTTATCAAAATGTAGTATTATTTCAAGGTATCAGGAGGCAATACAGCCCTACTGCTCTGTGTTCTCTGCTGAATTTTCAGAAACTTCTGGTGGCTTTTGGTGGCCTTCATTTAATTTTTGTTAGACTAGGCACCATACTGGCTGATCATACAAGCATCACAGATCCACAACACTGTAATCTCTGAGAGCTACAGGGCTAGAAATTTTATCTGTGAACTAATTGGAGGTGCCTTAGATGAGAGAAGTAGTTTTTGACATTCTGTGCATGTGTATATTTGTGTTTTTCATTTGATCCTCGTTTATCATCACAGTTTCCATGTAGCTCACACTCTCACACTGATTATTTCATCTTCCATAAATCCCTGAGATATGAAGGGGGTGGTCAGTGTTGTGTAACAGGCTATTCCAGATAAGAACTAGTTTGTAACAGGTGAATCTTATCTGAAGTCCGTGCAGAGAGTGAGCAGCACAATTTTTCACAGTGTTCCCAAAGTTGCTTTCTAGTCAGCTTAGAGTCTGGATGTTTTTGCCTTCTACAAACACCAATGCTTAGTGTTAAGACCAACAGCTTCACATGTCAGGTAAGCATCTCTCCAAAAACAGATGCCTGCTATGGGAAGGCAATGCCGGGAAGATATGGAGGTACTGGGGCTCTGTGGGAGCTATGACCATTAGCTGCAGGCACATGTGATACGTTCACTCACTGTTACCTGATGAGATTTTAGCAGGCAAAAGCACCAAACAACTTGATTTCACATGCTATGTCTTTGCAGCACACATGCCACAAAATGAAATACTTTGTCACCTGCTTTAAACTCTACATGGTAATACTGCATCTAGTGGGCTAAAATGGCTCATTCCTCAAAAACCACTGGTCTATGGAACTGCAAAATGCTTATTTCTGTAGGAAGGACTGGAAAGCAACCGGCTGGGTTGTGCCAACTTTTACCAATTCACCATGCAGTTGGGTATGACTTTGGGGTCATTGACCACCAGGGACCACCAAAGAGTCTCCCAGGACAGAAGACTGGATGTGTAAAGGAGAGGGCAAATAGGGTAGTAATTTTTGGGAAATAATTGTCATCTGTATGTTTATTCTGGGAGAATCAATGAACATATACGTAAAGTGCAGTACATGAACAGGAGCTTTTTCTCTACTCAGCATGCATTATTTTTGGAAGAAATATCCCCTTGTGCATCTGGCTTAATAAAGAATGTCTGCTTCTTAATGCTGCATTGGTGTGAAGGAGTCTTTGTTTTTGTTAATTTTTGGTAATGCTTCCTTTCTTTGCTGCAGTTAGAAAACCCAAGTAAGGTAACAGACGAGATTGAATATGGCAATTTTAAATGGCCAAATAATCGACTACTGCAGTTAATGTGAACATTTTTTCTTCCATTGCAGCCATTTATGCTAAAAGTGTTGCTTTGGTAGAGTATTATCCTTTTATACAGAAGAGCCAGATTTGTCCCAGTGATTTCAAAGCAAGTATGTCTGCCAGAGAGGAGCTGTTTAGTGCACCAGAAGTCTGAGAGCAAATTAAGACAAATGTTCTTTATATCCTCTCTGATTATAAGCATTAATTGTATGTATCCTTTCCTTTATCTTCTACAGTCATGTTGCCTTGGTGAGTGTTATATGGATTAGCAAAACAGCAGAGTGTCAGAGGAACTGTGCTTTGTTAGTAAGTTTTAAGTGAAAGGCATACTGTGGTTGTTGCTGTTCATATCCTGCCCCTCATTTGTGTTGAGGTGAAATTAAGCACACAAGAGGGCTTGGAATTCTCTGATTGCCTGATGCTGGAAGAGGCCACTTCTGCTTCATGCCAGGTGACACCAGAACTTTTGGTTGGTGTGTGTGTGTGTGTGTGTGTGTGTGTGTGTTTTTTGGTCTGTCTCTGGGAAAAATGGGGAAACCCCAAGTTATGATATTGCATAAAGCTTCCTTATAGAGACTAGTCCAAAGCAGCCTGAGAAAAACACCACTCTGAGACACTTTTAAAGTCTTGGAAAGAGTTGCATAATGGGATTTTACACTAGGTAATAATCCATTCTACTTAAAGGAGAGGTAATTATTTATATTGCATAAAGGCAATCAAATATACTGTGTTTATCATAGACATGGCTGATGAAATTATGTAAAAGAGCAATAAAATATCCATGGCTACTTTGGCTAAAAATCATGCAAACATGCTTTGATATATGTGAGGAATAAAAGACCTTCATTTAGAGACATAGCTATGGTTAAATGTTGATTATAAATAATAATACAGATGCAACTGGTTCAAGAGCTAGCCCTCTTCTGAAGCAGAGTAATAGCTCCATCATATAGGGTGTGGTAAGTAGGTTGCCAATTGTAACAAAGGGAATAGTGAGACATTTATCTACGAAAATTAAACATATCAAATCTACATGTTTTGATAGTATATACTTGGACCTTTAAAGGCACTGAAATTGTATTTTTACTCCAAACTATGTTTTTTACCCACAAACCCACGAGGATGTTGAAACAATGCAGCTGGGTGATACTAAAA
>VXBU01000613.1:2173-29153 GCA_013400315.1 Bombycilla garrulus | reverse complement strand
CAAAACTCTGATATCTATTAAGTATATTTTTCCACCAAGGCAAACAAGAATCAGCTTAAGATAAATAGAGCTGAAAAGTTAAATTCTTCATTCAATCAGGAAAAACAAACAAACATAAAAACAAAAACCAACAAAACAAAAAAAACCACCTTGAGATAGAATTTTCATTCAAATTTAAAACATGGTCAGCACCTTCATTTACAGATTGGCTATTTCCATTCAGTGACATCTTTACNCTTGCATCTGTTATACCTTTGATATTGGTCAGGATACTGTAGGCTACAAATGCAATGTGCTGGCTAAAGTATGACCAATGCAACTTGCTCTAAAATGTTTAAAAAATTGTGAGTTGTAACTACTGTGTATCTACGAAGAGATACTGTTCTCTGGATACCCACCAGACTACATTTTCTTTGAACAGCAAACCAGGAGTGGGAATTCTGGGAACCAATGAAGGTCATAACAGGCCATAGTGGGAAAAGTTAACAAGATTGTAAATACAGCCAACCTAATTCACCCTTTTTCTTTGTTTGGTGCTTATCATGTAACTTCAGTTAATAATACACCAGCTCTGTACGCAGTGGTCATGCAAAACCAAAATAAGACTTAAATTCGCATTTGGGAAGAAAAGCCCCATATTTAGCCTTGTATCCATTTACCTATCAAATTCTTTTAGAGTTTTTTCAATATGGCAGACAACCTAAAATCTATGAACTATTTGGAAATAAGCTCAACCCATACAGACAGAGTGCTTGTTTTCTGATTATGTTAATAAATTTCCTTGCTACCAGTTCTTCCTCTTCTCTTGATCCACATTACTTTGTGATGTGCATGTTGTATCCACTAAATGCCAAAAGTATATGAACTTGTAAAGAGTATATCTTCCCTTACTGTCTTATTTATTTCCTTTACTCTTTTCCCCTACAATTGCTTTATTTATAATGAATGACTTACTACTCTTTACACCAGGACTGACTGTGACCATGAAATAAGTGTTTAAAAACCCCAATTAATTTATTTTGTTCATCTGCCTGCAGATATAGGTTGGTACAGAGATATCACAACTGTGAAAATGCAGGGATAGTGCAGTAATTTTTGCTTTATAAGTTACCTATATGGAATGAGTACATTTATTTTGATATAGACATATAATATGCTGTTAAGAAGTTTATCTCTCATTATGTGGGTTCTTAAAGGATGTTGTGTTTCCTGATCCAGTTCATCCTGGTATATTGTGATGTAAATTCAAAATTTCTGGGTTTTGTCTACCTTGTGCTCTTGAAGAACCAAAAGATCATGTCCAACCTATAGATTTCAAAACAGTAATTTTAGACTCCTCTTCCCTGTTACATTCTGTTCCCCAAACACTCAAAATTTTTGAAGTTACTTCTTTTGAAATTAAGACTGCCAAATTCAACCTCCCTCTTATAAATTTTAAAATGTTTATATTTACACATATTTTTGGTAAAAATGTAATAGATAATTAGTTTATGAGTCCCTTATTTTTTCTCGTTCTTATTCTTTTATGTTTTCCAAACTGATGTCTACTTTATCCATACTTTTACTGTGCCATCTCATATAGTAGCCATGGGCTTTGCAGTCATATGCTTGTTTCAATTTGTGCTTTATATCTCCTTGAGATTAGCTAGAATAAAATACTATTTTAAAATTGCAGGATGGCATAATGCTCTTTCTTTCTCAAGAAGCTGTTTAGAGTGTTGCCAAGTTTTGTTCTTGTCAATAAAATCTGACCCATCAGACACCACATTTTAAATAATATTTTCAGTCATTTTTTGTGCATAAGTTAGTATCACTTAAAATTATATTTCCTATTAAACAGATTGCTCAAGAGATAATCTATTGATTTTGAAGACTTCCTGACTGCTGGAGACCAACATCCATCTCACTTATGATCTGTTCTTTTGTTTTACCCTATCATTGAAATCTGAATATTTTGTCTTTTAATCTTTTATTTAATTTTAATTAATTTTTTTAAAAAAGCTTTTATCTTTTAGCCTCATCACTGCTGATTTCCAGAATTTCCTTCCTCAAGTAAGGTTTTTAATGAACAAGGATAACATAAGCTGATCAATATTTTTAATTACAGCACTACTAATTGAGAGGAACAAGATAAATTGTCATGAATTCAATACTAGTTTAAGTTCATAGAATCATAGAAACATGGAATGAGAGAACCACAGAATGGTTTGGGTTGGAAAAGATCTTAAAAAATAATCTAGTTTCAATCCTCCTGACATGACAGATACACTTTCCACAAGGACAAACTGCCCAGAACTGGTCTTGAACTGTCCAGCCTGGTCTTGAACTTCCAGATATGGGCAGCCACAACTTTTCTGGGCAACATGTGCCAGTGCCTCAACAGCCCTCCATAAATAATTCCCTCCTAATAACTAGTCTAAACCTACTGTCTTTCAATTCGAAACTATTTCCCCTTGTCACATTCATTCCCCAGCCTGTTTTTTACAGGGGATTGCCCCAACCCCATATCAGCACTTTGCACTTGATCTTGTCAAACTCCTTGAGATTTCCTTGGCCCTACTTCTTGAGGTTGTTCAGGCCCTGCTGGATAGCATCCCATTCTTTAGAAGTGTCAACCACACCACTCAGTTTGGTATCATCAGCAAATTTGCTGAGGGTGCCCTCGATCCCTTGGACTATGCTGCTAATGAAGACATGAAGTAGCACTGGTTCCCACACAGACCCCTGAGGTGCACCACTGATGTCCATCAGAGAGACAGAGAGACATTCACCTGTTGAATGTTGCAACTCTCCAGTCATTTTCTTATCCACCTAACAGTCCACCCATCTAATCCATATCTCTACAATTTAGAGAGACAGATGTTATGGGGGATTTCCAAAGGCTTTACAGAAGTCCAGATAAACAACACCTGTAGCCCTTCCCTTGTCTACTGAGGTAGTCACTCCATCATGGAAGCCCACTAGGTTGGTCAGGCAGGACTTGTCCCTGGTGAGGCAGTGCTGGCTATCCCAAATCACGTCCCTGTACCCTGTACCCGAGTGCCTTAGCAGAGCTTCTAGGAGGATTTGTTTCATGAACCTCCCAGGCACAGAGGCGAGGCTGGTTCCCAGGGTCCTCCTTTCTACCCTTTTTAAAGATGGGTACAATGTTTCCCTTTTTCCAGTCACCTGGGGTTTCACTTAAGAACCATGACTATTTAACAGACATGGAGAATGTTTGCCAACTACATCAGCCAATTCCCTCAGGACTCTGGGCTGCATCTCATAGGGTCCCATAGACTTCTGCACATCCAGGTTCCTCAGACGATCACGGACTTGATCTTTTCTGACACTGGCAAACACTTTTTTTCCTCAGCTCCCATCCTGCTGTCCATCTACTCAAGAGGTATGAGAAGAAGACTAAGATAAAAAAGACCATTGAAGACTGAGATTAAAAAAAAAAAAAAAGAAGAAAAAAAGCAGCTGAGTATCTCAATCTTCCCCTTGTCCTTTGTTTCTGGCTTTCCAATAGTTTTTAGTGGGGGTGTTTACCTTCTTTGACCTTCCTTTTCTGGTAAACATACCTGTAAAAAGCCCTTCTCATTATTTTTTGTATCCCTTGCTAAGTTCAGCTCCAGCTTTGCCTTGGTCTTCCTCACCTCATCCATACTTAAGCAAGCTTCATATCTATAGAGGAAAATACTCATGTCCCAAAATTCAAAAATTATGGGAAAGAACTTCAAAAGTGGAACTGATACATGTTTTGAAAATTACATCCATACAGAAGTAATGTTCTTCAAATGGATGCTGTTATATGAGACAGATGTAGTGGAAATTAAAAATGTATTCTCAACAATCAAGAAAATTTATTTAAAATTCCTCAGTTAAACGTAAAATAATTTTTCTATTTAAAAGTATTTCTATAAAAAATATAAAAAGTTATCTTAGCTTTTAGTAAGCAAAACAGCATGGCAAATGAAACTGGTATTCTAAAAATTGGAGATACCATGAATGAATTAGAAATCTCAATGGATTTAATGCCTTCAGGTGTGAGCAAGTTTGAAGTTACAACCCTGGATCATAAAAAAGTAACATATGACTGTAAAATAGCAAATTTTTTTGACTAAGTTAGGCCGTCAGAATAATGTACATGGAAGAGATCATGAAAGACAAGAGAAAGACAAGATACAGAAAGGTACAAGCCCACTAACCTGATCTCAAAAATATTCAGAATTTTTATGCAAACCTTGAAGGAAAGTTGATTAAAAACCTTGAGGGGAGGAAGGAACCTGTTACATGAACTCTTTAGCAGAATATTGTTATAATAATTTGATATTTTGCTTTGATGTCTTGTGGACAATAGGATTTCACTCAATATAAGCTACTTAGGTTTGGCTAAGCATTTGAAATAGCAGGACAAGCAAAATTGTCATACAAATTGGAAAAGTAGGCTTTAGTAGATGACCTGGAAATAACTTAACTTAGCAATGGTGCTGAAATAGCACATATTTGCTCAAAGTTTCTTAGTGATGATTCTCAAGGTTAAATCTGGAGACACACATTTTAGTAAAATAAAAGGAAGCTTGGATTACCTCAAAGACTGGAGCCAAAAGGATAAACAGAATTGAGATCTACAAAAGAAAGTGCAAAATAGTGTTTCTAGCTACCAGTATTTATGCAATAAATTTTAATGCAATCAGATGCTAAAAACCACCTCTACTTAATTGCAGAATTAGCATGAACCATCACTACGCTGACGTGAAGAATGTAGATGTGATCTTAGAATGATCTGGGTGACATACTTTCTCTGAAATCATGAAAATTATTAATACCACAGCACAAAATTTGGGAGACCCCATATAAAATATTCTTAATAATTATCACAGACACACTGTTTTACCATTAAATAATAGAATCACTGAAAATTTTGGAACAGGAATGAAGATGAGTTGAACAGGAAGATACCATCGGAAAAGGAACAAATAGAGAACACTCAGATGTCACAAGCCATCAGGTGGTTGCCTATGAACTGGAGAAGAAACTTTGCAGAATGTGAAACAGTGAGTTTCAGAAGACTCTGTTTGAAATTGTAGGAGACTTAGATAGTTGCCCAGAAGGACATTTCCTGTACTGAGTCTTATAAAACAATTTCAGAGTGACCACTCTTTTCAATATAACTGAGTTAGGCCAAAGTTCCTTAAATAGAGATGTTATTTTTAGATTACAATTTTGAGCTTCCTGAAATTATTTGAACATTAACTTCACTGAACGTTAACTTCACAAAACAGTATTTGATGCAGAGGGCTATTATTTATGGGAAAGCATCAAAAACAGTATCAGTTAAAAGATTCCTTTGGAAAAAAAGTTATATTTTATATTTATTTTCCTCTTTAAGTTCTTTTTCCTAATAGTACAGGCATGACTCAGAATTTCTATGGTGAGGAATGGTCTGAAATAATGTCCTTTCTTCTTTTCTGTTTTGGCCATTAAAAGTATTCTTTAAGATGCCAGATAAGCACAGTGCCACAGAGATTAAATATAATTTCATAAAAAATAAAAAATTCATTGCAGCATAAAATTCTTCTCTTAGAATAGAAAATAATTCTTCAAGTAGAATGTTCTCAAAAAACTTGCAAAGTGGTTTTTAATACCAACCGCATTTAAAAAAAAGAATGTGTTTTTCACTTTAACTCTGTTTAATTTTCATGGCACAGAGCTGCATCTCAGGAATATTTCCCACATTTTCCTTTTCTTGCTAACATTTTTCCCTGTTTAATTTTTGAGGGTGCACATTTGACTCCCAATACATATTGCATTAGAATAAAAAGACAGAAGGACATCAAGGAAACAAATTTAACAAGTAGAAATAAATAAACAAAGAAAACTTTTACATCTTAATTTTAGAGAAAGAACAGAACTTAAACCACATGGTTTTCCTGTAATATGTATTTGGTTTGTACAAATGTGCTCAATTTATACCTACATTCTTATCAAAATCCCTGGAAGCGTCAGAGACAATATAGTCCTAAGGACAAAACTATATCCTCAATTGCTTCCATGTAATAGTTTGAATTTGCCCCTGAATGTCAACATTACCGCTGAAGTTCTCATTTAACACTGTGTCAGATCTGGAATTAGTGTGATAAATGCACCTTTTCTCTTTTTTCCTTTTTTTTCAAGTGGATTGAATTTATCATTAAATTCAAGACTGTTGCTTGGTGGCATTTGTGTACTGTGCACAAAAATAAAAGCATTTTCCCTAAAACAGGATGTATAGAAGATGAAAGGTGTTTGACTTGAAGTGAATTTAAAAGTCAGAACAGACTGTAACTAGGATTGAATTGAATTGGGTAAGGGTGCCTAAACATTGCAGATACTAATTATAAATCAAATTATATCCACGGGGTCTCTGTCTATAAATCTGAAGCAGCATTTCTCCAACTCTTTCCCTTCTAGATCAAGTTACTGTAACACACAAGATCTCATGGGGTGCTTCTGCAAGTGAAAGGGGAAATGTGTTTTTTTTCACGGGTTCCCTTCTGACTCAAACCTCTCTGGGCCAAAAAACACAAGAAATGCATAAGCAATCAATTTAGCCATCATTAGTCATGAATGGGGAATACACATGACAGCTAGGAAATTTTATTACAATAACTCTAGTTTACTAGAACTGTGTCAAAAATTATTTCCTGCTTTGTAATAAAATTCACTATCTACAAAATATTCAAATCACGGCAGGAGTTTTTCAGTATGATTCAGCTTTTAAATCTCAAGATCCAAAACCAGGCACCAGGCTGCTCTATTTAAACTGTCAGTTTCATAAATCTTAACCATTAATTAAAAGGTAACATTTCCTCCAAATAAAGACAAAGTGTGCCATTTTAAGACTGCATTTAGAGATTGTGCCATTTTGATTTTAAAAACAAAAACACAATGCAGAGACAGAATGAATAGTTAGTTTCCTTGCATGTAGTTACTCCACAGTTTAAATAATCAAGAGAGAGACTTTGACTTAGACATCACTGTCAGATCACTGAGCAAATGTATATGAACAAGCTCATGGTCCCTCTGGCAGGCTGTTTCTTTACAGCCAGGATAAAAACATGCCTTTAGATTGTTAGCAATGGCAATGAGGATACCTGAATCCCAAAGATAGTCCGCAGACCTCTAAATGTTGTACAATGACCTTTTATCTCAAGTTATCACTTCTTTTACCTACATACGCGTACCAAATATACAATAACTTTTCATTGTGCAAACTACATGAAATGTCAGGGCACTTACAAGATGAGATAAGCCACCTACCCACACAACTCCTAGCTGATGACTGAGAAGACTCTTGAACAGACTTTTTGTGCAGGAGAATCCTGCACAAGGGGAAGATCTGAAGATCTCTTCCACAACCCTAGACTCACCTCCTGATGTTTTTTCCTGCATTGTGTGTCTGCACAGTTATTTTCATTATTTGTTTTATTAAAAAGAAAAATGTTGTTGTAGGGAACAGGGTATGCTTCATAGTTGATAAAATTACAGTATTTTGAGAAATGCAAAAGAAACTTTGATCAAAAAAAGGAAAGTACCCCTCAAGAGACCTGTAATCTATCTGATGTATTTTTCAGAGCAGTCTCTCTTTGAGAGTGTTCCAGACTATTCTGCACTGTGTATATGATTCGACTAAAGCTACCCGCAAACTAAAGAGATGCAACTCCTCACTACTGGCATAGTGCCATACACCACCTGTCTCTTTGTCATGTCTCATACAATGTCTTTGAGATCACTATAAACTTAGAAAAATAATTTCTCTAGACAAAAAGCAAGTTCCTTCATACATCTGTAAATAATAAATGTAACATACATGAAGCTCAGTGTCAGTAAACATAGCAAGGAGTTGGAACTTATTTGAACTCATATTATACTCTAGATACTCAGACTGTGTAATATATCATACTGTGTAATATATCTTACTGTTAAGATATGTGATGGTCAAAAATCACCCACATGTTTCTGAGAAATAGAAAGGGCATTATCTTAACTCAGTTACATCCCTGTGGGACTTCTCCAAAATGTTTCTATTATAGAGCAGTGCTCAAATGGTATTAAAATCTTCTCATTAGTCAAGTAATCAAAATATTGCTGCTGAGGTGAAGATGTGAAAGCACTGCACAGTATCTATTTGTTCTTGCATAATTCATAATTCCTGGTACAATCTATGAAGCACATACTCACAGAAGTTGAGTTGAAGTCCATGCTTAATTTAAACTGTATTTCTCCATTTGTCAGAAGAATTGGTTTCCTTTCTCTTTACATGCCCCTTTCAGCTTTGAAATTACCTCCTACCTGACATCTACAGAAGATAAAGACTGATCATTTTTTAAGCCAGCAGCACCATGCACATCTCTTGCTCCTAGATTTTCACTAGCCATAGTTTTTGAAATTTATTATTATAATCCTTTTTGCATTTTCTTACTTTCAGAGTTTGTGTGAGTGGGGGAGGCAGGGGAGGCGAGAGTGTGGGAATTGTTAACTATTCGGTTATGTCAGTTATTAAATATCAGCTTCTTACATCTTCAACCATTTAAAGACATCCATTGATGTCTGTGTAAGTGACAGCAGTAACAGAAAATAAGGGTAATTTCTGTAATTTGGAAGCAAAATTTTCTGAGTCTCTGGGGTTTTCTGAAATCCCCATAGGATTCTGTATGCGTTCAAAACAGGTATGGTAAATAGACCCATTCTGCCTTTGTTGGTGACCAGAAGCTGAAGTAGATATCTACTTAGGTTAAGAATCTGATTTTAACCTTGGTAGCCCTTTCATTTTGAAGACAATTAAGACATGGACAAATATTAGATTAATGAACCTACTACTACTATATAAGCGCAGGCTCCTTGCACTTATTTAACTAGATGAAGAGAGGATGACATGAAAGGAAATGGTATGTCTCTATTTAATTAATTGCACACACACATAAATATATATGAACATACATGCACATATGTACAGATATTTATAATATTCCCTTCCCTCAAATATATATGCAAGCATCTTTCTTTTACTTTATGTTCTAAAAATTATTAGTCTTCCAAAACTGTCTTTGGAATCTCTCTGTATGAAGACTTTCTAACTTTAGAATGATATACACAATACACAATTACTAAATAACTGTATTTTTACTGACCTTTGGAATCAATGAGATTACTAGTAGTAAAGCAATAAAATCAGATTTGGGCTTCACACAAATCTTCAGCTGACAGACTCTGTCACAAAATCACTGAATACTTAATGTTGGGAAGGACTACTGGTGGGCTCATCTCATCCCCACACAAGAGGGATCTCCTTTGCATCCAAATGGTACTCAAATATTTCCACTGAAGGAGTTTCCACAGCCTCTCTGGGTAACCTGTTCCAGTTCACAGTCACACACACTAAAGTAAAGAACATTTCCTTGTGTTCGCGTAGAACTCCCTGTGCACCAGCTTCTGCCTGTTGTCTCTTGTCGTATTGCTTGGCACCATGGGGCAGAACCTGGCTCACCCTCTTAATATCCTGCCTTGAGGGCTGAACTCTCTCTGCCTCTCCTCATAAGAGAGATGCTCCAGTCTCCTCATTCTCTTTTGGGGTTGCCCTTCACTGGACCTGCTCCAGGACCTCCATGTTTCTGTTTTGAGAGCCCCGGAACTGGACATAGTATGCCAGATCCAGCTTCACTAGACCTCGTTTTTTTTTGTTGCTGTCAAAAAGAAATGTAGGTTAGGTGGAATTTTGAGCGTTAATTTTCTCCATGTCACTTATCTTCAAATTTTAATGAAGCTAATGATTGTAGAGGATACTCAGTACTTTGCAGGAATTGTTAGGCAGCTCATGGGAATGTCTTCTTTGTTAATTATATTTTCTTTGATCATCTGCATTTAAAATTCAGGCCCCCCATCCTGTAGACATTTATGCATAAGAATGGTTTTGCACATGTACTCAGCATAACTAAATTCATGGAATCATTTGGCTATCAGAGAGTTTGACTAGTAGAATAATTGACTTAAGATCTGCACCAGTGAAACCAAAGAAAATTGTATCCTAATAGTTTGACCAAAGGTATAGAAATTTCTTACAATGCTGTTGTGACAACAAAATTAAAATTAAAAGGGTTTATTGAATGCAGAGTAAAAATTCTGGTAATATATATGTAAATTTTATTTGCACTACTGAATTAGACCCCTCCTTTCCCCCTTTCAGATGAGCATTTTCTTTTAAGACTGTCTGATAAGAATAGCTGGTCTTGAGGAAGAACAGGCTTTCAGAAGGAAGGCTCAAGGGAAGAACGGGGTGGGGGGGAAGAATGAGACAGCCAGAACCCAAAGCACTTGACTAAACTGATCTGTATCTTTTAAGGAATCTATTTTCTGTTTTAAGGCTTTCAACTTTTAATTGTTATGTTATGGGATATAGTGTTGCAATCACAGAACCTGCTGCAAGGCCTCCTTGGAGATAGGAAATGCCTATTCATGGACTAGGTTCTGCTTCCCGCCTCAAGACCCTCTCTTACCTCTCTGTAATACTATTGGCTCTATTCCAGATGTCCTAAGACTATAGGTTAGCTCACCCTGATCCTAAACCATTGGCTAGTTCCCCAATCCTAACTAACCCTATAAAAACTCCTACTTCTGCCCATTTCAGTGGAAGACACCGTCACTGGACACCCCTTCATGGAACCTGCATTAAACCATTCTGTGGAACTTTTACACGGCCTTCTTGTTTCTTCTTCCCTGAGCCAGCCACAGCAGACCCTAGCAAGCTAAAGAGCTGAAATCACTAAGAGCTGAAGTGCCTGATTGCCTCAGGCTGAGCTTGCTAGGATAGCCTGGTGGCCAGGGTCTCTGCTGGAGATCTCCAGGACAAAGCAGTCCCTCCCGGGACCACGCTGTCCGGAACATCTGTGGCAGCATGGGGTCTGACCCCCCTGGACCCAGCCCACATTAATGTAGTAAGAAATTATAAAAACACAATACATACAAACATCACAACTGAAGTGCATTGAATTTGAAAACAGATTCTTATAACCAATTTTCTCTAAGATTTAAGGGAGCTGCAATATTCTGGCAATACTATAATTAATATTTTCTGCTTAGATTGAGGCAAAAAAATGCTGCTGTTAAGAGATGCTTTCAAAATTACGTTTGAGTGACACAACCTATGGTCATTTGTGGGGTAAATATGTGATGGAAATTTTCAAGGTGTCCAGTGAGACACTTCAATCTTTAAAGTCTACTCCAGGTCTCCGTGGGACCAAAGACATATATACAGAATTTAGTTGCCTGCTCCTCCCAGCAGCCATCCTGTGTATTTTAATGACCTCCTCCTGTTGACTAGGAATGGTGTGATTTGTACCCACAAAATATTCGAAAACACATTAAATCAGGAGTCAGCTCACAAATTTATTTACAAATAAAGGCAAATTTCCAGAGAAGAAAAGACAGCATGGCACAATCCAGAACAGCAGCCGGGATGATAGGTGTAGAAATGCATTACTCTGGGGCACTGGATTTCCTAGACATCAGTCTAAAAATCCCTGCAAATCTGCTCTATTTTTTCTGGAGAAAGCTAGGTGCCTTGAAGTCAGCTCCAAACCAGCCTAAAAAACAGTGACCCAGAGAAATTCAGCCCTGTCAAAGAAGGCAGCCTCTTGAGGGGCACAAAGTGGTGAGAATGTGGTTGTCATACACCTTGCCATGGACATCAGGCTTCTGAGTCCTCACTCCAGGAGAGAAGCCCAGGTATTCACTGTCCATAGATCAGGAAGATAATTCTGAAGGCAGATTCAAGTCGCTTTCTCTCAAAAAAGTGAGAAACTTCTTTTCTTTTGCAGTATCACTACCTAGAGGTCCCCGTTTCCCTCAAAATCTTAGGCAGCCTACGTGGAATATATATATTATAGCCTATGTAGACTGGTATTTTTTCTTCTGTTAAAGATGTCTTGAACCATTTAAAATTAAGAACTACACCTGGGATACATTTGCAATGATAAGGGTAAAAGATAATGTATACATGTATTCTTGTACCTTCTCTTAAAATTTATGTATTTCAGCACCAAGAATGCAAATAAAGAAACACTAGTGAGAGACTAACATGAAAATGTGTCATCCAGAGAGTATAGCACGATACAAACTAATTCAAAGATTAGTTTGTCACAGGTTTTTATGTAGTGGTTTCTTTATTTGGCACTTCCACAGATAGTCCTTGGTCATTTCAGCTGAATTTTACATAGATAGCAGGTTATTAATACTAAGTAATTTAATAAAAACTAATTCTTATTCCCATCGATGAAAAATCTAAGAAAAACGTGTTAAATATTATTTTTATCTTATATATATGGAGTTATTTCAATGTAATTTCACAGAATTTTAGTGCTGATACACTTGTACATGCTACGGTTAGAAAATGTAATGACAAATTATATATCTGAAGCAAAAGTATCACTTTAAAACATGAAGAAGAAACATCAAGTGAAAATAACATTTCTAAAAAAACCTATTGAGTATTCCCTGAAGGTGTCACAGCTACAACTAAAAGACCTTATTGTCTGTTTCTTATTTCAGGTATTTTGAAATGCACTGTAATATTAAAATTTTGAAGCTACTTTTGCAATTGCATCAGACAAATTTAAATTCTGTTCTTACCCACATTTTTTCCTCTTCCAGAATTTTGGTTTTGATTAAACCAGACTTCACCCATGGTCTTCCCAATATAGCCCATACTTCACGGTCAGATTCTGAGGTGGTTCTCAGCTGTCTACTTTCCTAACAGTCCAAACTGGGGACTAGTCCATAATTCAGAATATCATTCTACAGGCTCATCTGTCAAGGTTTCTTTTGGTTTTTGGTTTGGTTTTTTTTTGTTTTTTTTTTTTTCGTTTTTTTTTTTTGGGTTTTTTTGGGTTTTTTTTTGTTTGTTTGTTTGTTTGTTTGTTTGTTTGTTTGTTTGTTTGTTTGTTTGTTTGTTTGTTTGTTTGTTTTTATGTTTTCCTTTCAAGAAAATCAAACCTCTCAAGATAACTAGGCTGTAGAAAACCTAGATTTTATCCAGACACAGTGATGAGATTGACCTAGAGCATAAACTTGGACCAAGTATCTGAGTACCACTGTAAAGTTTAAACAGAGCCTCCGGGAGTCCATAAATGGCTGTGTACTCTTTATTGAGGTCAGTGAACACTGAAGGGAGAGTTGAAATGGGGTGATTGTATCTGGGTAGCAAAAACAATTTCAATTTCCTGGGAGACACTTCACATATTCTAATTTAGCAACTACCTGCTCCTCAGAATGGAGTGAGTACTTAGACAGAGAAAATAGACCCATGAAAGCTATTAACTGATTACCTTAATACATATAGATATAAAACTAGCCGCAGTAATACATTCTTGGTGACTAGATGTGGGTGGAAGTGACCCACAACAGACTTTTTATGTCCTTCTGTGCTATGTCTCAAGTCACACATTTTATATAACTCCAGTACTACGCCTGGTCAGAAATGCTTCAACAAGTGCATGTCTTTACCTCTCACCACCATGACTACAGGACTGTGTTTCCACAAGTCCAGCTTAGAGCAGAAACTTCACAAAGCAATAGAAAAGGTCTCCACTTCTCTGTAAAGAACTTTATACCTAGGCAGCAGGTTTCAATGTAGCGTGGGATGTTTTGGGGCAAGGTAGTAACGTACACAAATCATGGTTTCCATTAAAGATTATAGATGTACGTGTGGTTGTCTTGCAAGTCAATAGCTCTTTGGGATTGGAGATAAAAAAGACAGTCTTACAGGGCAGTGTGAGAAATAAATTGTAAAAGCTTAGCTCCTCTAGAATACATCCTTCATCCCCTCCTGGTAATGTTTAAGATTGAATTAATCTAGAAAAAAAACTCTTCGTCAATAGGTTAGTTTTTAGCTAATTTTCTTGATATTCCCAGGGCATCTTGAGTAACAATTCAAACTTTTCTAGCTCAGGGCAATACTTCTATCTTGATGTGAATACAACTTTAGGAGGGAATTGATTAAATACTTGATTCTGTGAGCTATTTAGAATGTTCTAGAAGGGCATTTCAGAAAACAAATCTCTTTACTGTGGACCAAACACAGAGTTTAAATGGTTGGAATTGATTAGAGGAGTCCATCACGAACTCTAACGTCTATGTGTCCTGGTTCCAGCCAGGACAGGGCTAACTTTCGCAGCAGGCAGGAGGAGCACGTCCAGGACCCATGTATCACCACATCCCACACACAAGGAGTGCTTCTTTTTCTGGTTAGCTCCAGTGTGTGGCCAGATAGTGCTAGGTTCTGCATGGGGAGCACTCATGTGTGAATAATTTGTCTCTCTTGTACACTGCGTTATTAATATTGTTTCTACTGTTGCTTTTTCTTACTTCATTGCTGTTTTCAGTAAATTGCTCTTATCTTCTATTGTCAGCTTCCTATTCACAGCACAGCCAGCCAACAGACTCCAGCTCCATCCCCAGCAGACTGCCCTCGACCTGCTGCTCCACTCTTTTATAACACCCATCCTCATTGGACGGGCAAGGCTGTTTCCACATCTTGCTAATTAGCATAACTGTGACTCATCAGGGTTGCTTACAGTCCAGTCTCCTACAATCTTCATCTGTGGTCTTTACCTTTTGTGCCCCCAGTTCTCCTCTCTATCCTGACAGAGGGGCGTCACATGGAGTGGCATGAGGTCTGGAGCGTTTTCAGTGCGGACACTAAATTAGGGAATACCATTCCTAAACTATGACAACATGTTTCTTTATCTTGCTACTGGCCTCACAATTCTACCAATCTGGCCACACCTTGAGGTGTGGAAAATGTCAAAGTCACATCACTGTAATTGAAATCTAAGACAGCATTTCTCAACCTTGCTCAAAAAGGGTACTCAGAAGAGGATATTTTGCCTATTCATCATTGCCGCAGGGCTCTTTATATCTCACGTACAATAAGTCTACAGGACAAAAAGCTCTACGGCTCTTGCACATGGTGTCTGCTTCCAGATAATTCCCACTGATTTTCTCTCTGCAGCTATGTGCAAGACTGTTGCTGCCTGCTGTCACTGGTTCATGCAGCACCCCTGCGGACCTGTAAACATTCTCTTTCTGTTTCTCTGTCTATTTTGCACTGTGCCCATTAACCTTTCCAGAATATCATATATTAGAGCCCCAACCATTTTGCAATAGAAATATTTGGAGTTTTGATTTAGCCATAGTTACACAGTGAATAGAATACAGAACTTGAATGGGGAGGGTCTTGTGTAATTAAATTTTGTATAATCAAAAGAGTTAATGTTAACCACTGAATGGAGAAATGAGAGCCCACTTTGAGTACTGCAGCTCTGGGCATCTCAGTGCATGGAGGATATGCAGCTATTGGAGAGAGTCCAACGAAGGACCACTAGGGTGTTTAAGTGGTGGGAATATTTTCCATGAGAGGAAAAACTGAAGGAAACACTTTTTCACTGTGGGGCGATGGAACACTGGCATAAGTTAATCACAGAAGTTGTGGAATCCCCATCCCTGGGTGTATTCAAAAGCTGTCTGGACATAGTCCTTTATATTACTTTAAAGAGGTGATTCTCTTTAAACAGCAGATAATAGAAGAAGATGAATTCCAGAAGTGCTCTTACAGCCTCAACCATCCTGTGGTTCTGTGATTCTGAGAAAATCAAAGAACCATATCTTAACTACACAAAATTCCTCAAAAGATATTTAGGAAACAATCCAATTAAAAAGGAAATACAAAGGAGAGTGTTTGAATTAACTACTGAAAGCCTGAAAAGAAAACGAAAAATATGAATAGCATATTGACTACCAAGTGGATTAGAAAGGCAGCAGAATGAATATATCTTGAGGCTGTCCCTCTTTATGTGCTCATATCTGAGCCTGTGCACTAACTCTCTGTGACTGCTTTGTGGCAGAGCGATAGAGTAATTGACATTCTAGTCAACATAGGCTGAAAAATGACCTTGATTCATCACTTTGTCCCTGGCTTAGTAGCTTATCAGGGTTAAAGAAGGTCACTTGATTCAAAATCTGCAAATATTTTATCCTAACAAACACTAACAAAATGACTACAATACTTTAATTGTTATATTGTTTACTAGTTAATTAATTGAAAGAATTCATAGTCCAACTATTAAAAGAATTAAGTCTTTTTTTTTAACACATTCTTGGCATTTTTTTAGCCAATTAAACATTCTATATTTTCAAATATCTATTCCGGACAATGCTCTGGCAAAAAAAGACATAGTAGTGATGGCAAGATGCCTAGTTTTTGTGTTTCTGTGGTGTGACAGACAGGCATTTCTCTGTCAGTGTTATTTATATCTAAAAAAGGAGTGGGTTTTGAGTGAAACATGGAAATTAAAGATAGCATCTGTAGACTAGACCTGATTTTATTTTTGCTGTGCTTGAATTCAAGTTACTATATATTTCCCAGACTTAAGTATCCAGAGAATATTTACCATATGCAAATACTGAAAAGGTAGAAATATACTGTTCATTGTGTAGGTTTCTTGTGACACTTGAGATAACTGGGTAATCCAGCCAGAAATGAGAAGCTGAATGCTTTTGCTAGTACAGCCACAGTACAGCAGAGTCTACAATATTGTCCTTTAAATTTTGGCTATTAGAATATCTGTGCACATTTCACAGTATCATCTTACATTTTATGAATATACTATATATTTCCTTCCAAAATACTATATATTTTCCCTTTCCAAAGGAAAAAACCTCATAGCTTCTCACAGGTGTTGTCAATCTGACACAAAAGTTTGCAACAAGAAAGAGAATTTCTGGAAATCATCTTCTGCTGTGGAACTGTGTTGAAAATGCTAAACAGATTAAGAACCAAAAAAAAAAACCAAAACAACATTAGAACCTATTCTTATACATGTACTACTTTTTTCTATGACTTTTAAAATTTGAAGAAATACTGTATTTTATGAAGTGAGCTGCCTATGGCAACCTGAGTGGCTTCAGAAAACAAAAAAAAAGTATGGTCTCCCAGAGATTACATGTGTTACATGTGAACCTTGTAGAAGAAAAAAACCAAAACTTTTGTAGGTTACTAGGAAGGTAATATAAGCTACCTGAGAAACAAAAAGGAGACTGTAGAAAATATCTAAATCTCGAGCTTTGAAACAATAGATGACATAGAAAAGTAACGTGGTGAGGAAATGGTTTAAAAAGAAGATTTTAGAATTGAAGTTGAAAAACTAACAATTCTATATATAGCCACAGAAATGAAAAGAAGTGACACTTCTTAATATGGTTTGACAGCACTGAATGACCAGAGAAAATATTGGAATCAGTCTCCAAATCCTGGCTCTGCATTAAATCAGACACACTGGGAAGACCCAGAGGTAAGAAATATAGACAGAATGGAATTAACTGGAGAAATGGAAGAGGTGGATGTTTCCTGCATTTGCTGCCTCAAGTGCATGATTAGCATAATTAATCTATATTTTTTTGCACTGACCCAGCGAGGGAGTGATTCTTTGATGCACCTGGTGAATAGAGGGATTGAGTAAACTAAAGGAGGTAATTGCTAATGCTGCTACATTACAGCCTTTATGAGTAGCAAGCAGGTGCTTTCAACTCATCATAGCTGCCTACAACTCGGGGAAAAGATAGGAATGTGATTTGAGTGCTTATGGCCTGACTCATGTCCTGAAGAGCTCATAGGTGGGAATGTAATGACTGCAAAAGCAGAGTGGCCGCCTGATGGAAAAACTGGTGGAAAACAGAAGCTGATCACTGTCTTTCTGCAGAAGCAAGTTTTATTGCTCCTGGGCATGAGGGAATCTGTCAGCCTTTTTCTGCTTCTTCTTTCTTTCATCTTCTTTCATTTTAAAAGCAACTTCTCTAAAGAACTTCAGGTGGCATTGTACATTAAAAGCCAAGGATATTAATTTTAAATACCAATGTCTTAGCAAACACGCATGCAAGTGAGCAGTACTGAAAGCTCCTGAAGAGTTGGCATTGAAAGGCAATTTCTTTACAATTTTATGTCCTTAATACAGGTGAAGAACTAAAAAAATCCATCTGGTGTGAAACTTCAGGAAAACCTCTATTTCATGGTTTTCAAAAGCAAGAAGCAAATTACAAGACTCACATGATTCAAAACACCACTTTTCAGAATATAAAATTTGATGTCTTTAGGTTGGAGTTTCTCATTTCCTTTTGGTTTTTTGAGATACTTGTTGTAGTGAACATGGGAAAACATTTTTGGATTTCCATTGCAGAATTTTCAAATTTACAAATAACAGTAAGAAGGGGGGTGGAGTGGTAAATAAATTCCTTGGTGCGCCTAGCGATTAGTTTACTTTCTCAAACTTGGAAACTTATGTGCACATGGAAGAAAGGGCTGAAGATGAACATTGCCGAAAAAACAGTGAATCAGAACACAGATTTCCTTAAAAGCTTCATTAAAAGACAGTAGTTAAAATACATGTCTAATTTATGAGGAACAAAGTTAGTTACTGAAGAAATATGTAATTGGGGGTTGTAACACTTTGATTCACTGGTTTTTATAAATTGCAGAATTAGTTTAGTGGTCTTTGTATGCTACGTCTCTGTATATGTGTTTAGAGAACCAGGCTATAAAAAATAAGGGAAGTTTAAGGGAAGATGAAAAGTGAGATGCAGACAAATTAGACTTGAAATATTCAATTTTATGTACATTAATTCACTCACATATGTATTTGTTTTCCTCAATTGCCTCCTGCTCTTTTAGTGCTATGATAGAAAATTTATTTACTGTGGGTTAATATAAAGAGATATTTTAGAAAAATATACTTTTGATCTGGCACTAGCATAGGCTAGAATGAGAAAAAACAATGTTACTTGATATTGTGCTGAAGAATGAAAAGGAAGAGCACTCTGATTACTTAAAGAAGGACCAGCAATTGCACTTGGACTTGGGAGGCAGCACAGATGTGTACTAACAGAGCATTTATTATTTCATATATATAACTCATTATGTTTCCCCAAATCTTTTCTTTCATTCCTAGCATCTTATATCCTATAGAATATTTTTCATCTTCTCATGAAAAAAGGAATATTCATATATGCATGCCGTTTCTTCCTTTGTTTTAAAGAATTATGTTTCTCAAGAAAGTGGTAAGATTTTAGGAGTTGCACTCTGGTATGAATAGCTGTCAAACACATAGTTGTTCCTTAACTCTTTTACATTTCAAAAAAAAAAAAAATAGTGCATGTTAATTATATAGTTAAAAGCCAGAATATTAATTCCAGTGTATGAATACTGTAGTTATACGCCCACAGCATTGTGACATAATTGATCAAAATAGTGCTTAGGGTCCTGTCATTGCACATTCATTTGGTATTCATTAGAGTATCACTGATCATAATGATTTCATTTGGTATTCAGAAATGCCATATGTTTCACCATAGGTATTCATGGACACTTAAAATAGATTTCTTCTTCCCTCTGTTTAACTCTCTAAAGACACACTGATGCAAAATGCATTTGCACTGACAGAGTCCCTTCCTGCCTACCTGGCAACAGAAGGGCAGCTCTTCTGTAACATCTGAATTAGTAATATAAAGATTCTTCCCCTCCTGAATAAATAGAAGGCTGTATTCTTTAAAAAACAAAACCAGGAAAATAGTAATTTTACTTTTCTATTTAAATAATAAAGGTGTGAAAGAATTTGTAATTTTGAGACAGCCATAGAAAATTCTCACTTTCCAGTACTTCTTTTTTATTAAGAAATAACTGTATGTCATATGGGTATGATATGTTAGAAGAAGAGGATTTTGGATTAAGAAAAAACCCAAACAGAATTAGGATTTGGGACTTTAGACTTGTTTTGACTCTCAGCAAAGTCTTCTGTTTCTTTTCTTAGTCTCCATTTACAGAAGCTGAAGAACTTCTGATTGACATGAATTCCAGTACCTACACATACCATCCTGCCTGCCCCACTCCTGAGTTTATACAGGTCTAAGGTAGAATGAGCAGAGCCTGATTATTGCTCATAGGCTAATCTATTAGAATGTCTATCAGATTTCTCTGTCAGAATGCTGCATATTACTGTTTGTAGTGCCTTGCCATTGTTGATGCTAAATTTCCCAGGCTAGACAGATTAAAAAAATCTTGTATTTCTCTTTTTGTTGATTCTAGTTTGAGAAAGTAAACTGAAATTCTCTTTTGTTTTTTGATATTTCCTGGGTAAAGATGAAAAATAATTTAGTAGACTCAGCATTTTCATCCTTTCATGTTCAGCAAAGCCACCTGAAAGTGTGGAAACCTTTTCTGTACTTCCAAAATGCTTGAGAATTATGCATCCCTAATGAGTTTCACATAATCATGCTTCCTTACTCTAAAAGTAGCTAGACCAAGATAGTATTCCTGGAGGTAGATTGAGCATTGAACATGATTAAAATTCTCTGGGCTATAAATGCTTCAGCATGTAAAAGCGAAATTCACTTTCATTCTCATAGTTCAATTTCATAAAACTGTACCTTGACTGTCAATGACACAAACTGAAACACAAATCTCAGGAGGCAAATGCTTAAGTCAAAAGGGAGTGGCTTTGTAAAACTACAGTATTTTCCTTAATCTTTCAATTACCTCTTTTATCAGCCTCATGTGGCTTCAACACGAATTCAGACTATATTTTCTGTTTCTTAAGCCAATAACAACATCGATTAGCAAATACATACTATTGTAACATAGAAACATTTCATTTCCTCTACCACTACAAGCAAAAAGAAAATGGTAGCATATAGGAAATGAGTTTTTCCTGCAGTGAAGAAGAATTTTGCAATATCTTGCATATCCTGCAGAAGTCATTCTTGGATTGCAAGGTATAATTAAAATACATTTTCAAGTCTTGTTGTTAAACACTGCTGAATTAACAGGAAAGAGGAAAGTGCTTAGTGAATCTCAAGTGCCTCACTAGATCTTCCTTATTTCCCCATGGTTTCCTGAAAAAAACTTCCTCCTGCCTTTTTTCTCCCTGAAAGGAAATGCCACGAGTTATGCTCTTATGTCCATGTTCAAATGAATAAAGCTGCTTCATTAATAAAAGTACTGAATGATGAGCACCATTATTAATTTAAATTTATTCATCATATATCAGTCTCAATCTTTAGAAATTTCTTATTCTTTCTGAAAAAGCTGTTGATCTATGAAGGAAGCATCCCTAGTACTAAATTTTGACTTTGACCTGAGTGTTAAGTTTTCTAAGCCACTTCAGTTATTAAACAAAGTTCTGGTACCTCTTTCTCAAAAATGAGGGTGATCTTGGACATTTCAGAGTGAAATTAAATGCCAGACAATAGTATTAATTTTTTAAAAAACTTTGTATCCTTCTAGTGATTAGCCTGTTCCCTAAAAGCAGATAAAATTAGGTGGGAAGAGACATTGGAAGATCGGTTTGTATAACATGCCACTTTCTGTACCTCAGCTGTCCTAAAACAAAGCTGTGATACTTTTGAACTATACAATGAGTCTCACAGTAAAGCTTTTATAGACTAATATTGTATTTCAAATAGAAAAAATATTGAAAAATTAACCACCACCAATTCAAAGATACCAAACAACACTGGCAACATCTCAGAGGTGGCCCATTTCTTACAAATAAAACATGAAATGTTTATCTTTATTGTAAAGATCATCTTCCTCCTCTGTTCATACAGATTTAGCCCATGCAGAAGCATGCACTGAGGGCTGACCTCCTGGAGAGCAGTTCTGCAATGAAGGACCTGAAGGTCCTGGTGGACAACAAGCTGTCCACAATCCAGCCATATGACCCAGCGGCCAAGAAGGCCAAGGATATCCTTGGGTGCATTAGGAAGAGCATTGCCAGGAGGTCAAGGAATCCTGCCCCTGGTGAGGTACTTCTGGAGTGTTGTGTCTGCTTGTGGGCTCCTCAATACAAGAGAGACATGGAGCTCAGTATTGCTTTTCTATACCAGCTTTGTGCAAGAATATTTTAACTCCAAAGTCTTTAAGTAAGTTTTCCTCTGAGTTTTTTTGGAGTGTTTTTAATCTAATCTTTTTTTAAAATTTATTTTGCCTGGTCCAAACCCATACATTTGGAGTAATAATTTTCCTGAAGGTGTCTACTGCTGTTAAACCTGAAGGTCTTTAAGACTAGGTCTGATGCAGAGACACCATATTTGTTTATCAAGGTCTGCTGTTGTCTGGCACCTGGGGAAACAGAATGCAACCTCATCTCACATATCATGTTAAATTTAGAAGAGAGTTCTCCTCTGTATGATGCTTTTTGAACAGATATGAAACTGACGAAATCAAATTAGTGACTTGAGTAAAAAAAATCAGGAGTAATAGATGAAAATTAATAGTAGAAGGTGCTTAATGAACTCTAAAAGAGCAAGCTGCAGCAATTTTACTTCCTGTATCCTGGTGAATATTGCTTAAAACTGTACTTGTGGGAGAGAAAAAATTCCCTATAGGATCATTGTTCCCCCCTCAGAGGCAGAGCTCCCCTGAGCTCAGGAATCCCACAATAAAAAGGAGGAATAAGAGGATAAGAGAATAAGAGGAGAGGAAGAAATAAGGCAAGTGTTAAGGCAGTATTTCACTGCCTCTTCACACTGAGGACAGAAAGATAACATCAAGCCTGATTTGAAGAATATAGGAAGTCTGAAGCTGAACTATTATCTGAATTACTATCCTTATCACTACTATATTTTGTCTTCTCTAATATTTTTTGCCAGATCATCCTAATTATACAGAGTCATTTGTTCTACTCAGTCTGCTTCCATCCTCGCCACACTTCATTGGGATAATGTCCAGGTAGCAGTAGCCAGGAGGGGCCATGGATAGGACATGGGGGTTATTCTGTACCACCTCACATCATTGTCAGAGGTGGAGGGAAGGGAACCTCTTACAGTCAGGGTGGCATAGCAGTGGTCATGTTGGGTAGGGCTCTGCAGTGAGCCTTTTGCATGTGTATCGCTTTATCTCTTATGTAGAATTTTGTTCTTAATGTTGTTGCTACTACTGTTAATTTTTTTATCCCATTAATGTTCCCAGTAAATAGTTCTCATCTCAACCCATGACCTTCATCTTTTGTGCTTCCAATTCTCTCCATCCTGCTGCAGGGGAGGGGGCTAGGGAGAAAGCAAGCATCAGCATGGTTTGGGAAGTTTTAGTGGGAGCCAGCATTGTCATGAAGCAAAGGCAAAGGACACGTCCAAGTAATTCTGGTTTTAGGAGTAAAATGGAAGGATGGAGATCATCAGATTCCAATGGATGTGGTCAACAAAACAGCAGCTATGTCCCCACCAACCAGCAAGATGGACATTCTTTCCTAGTGTTGCTTTCCTAAGTGCTGTACCTTTTTGGAGGATGTACATTCCAGATTACAGTCAGATTGCAACCCTCTATCAAGTCACAGGGAAAAGAGATGGACCACGGAAGGACACTGTAACAAGACAGGTGGATCAGGCTGGCAAGATTAAATTACCTCATGTGTATCTGGACTAGTAACATAAGGGGGAATTATTTCTGACTTGGTCAGCGTATAGACACCTCAGGTCAACAGGGAAGAGATGCAACATTACAGATGGACTCATGATTCAGAGGTGTTCTTACCTCAACCCATGATCTTTACCTTTTGTCCCTCTGATTCTCCTCTCCATCCCACTCCAGAAGGAGAGGGAGAAACAAGCAAGCAACAATGTGGCTGGCAGAGTGTCAGTAGGAGCACTTAACTGGGGAGACCATTCCTAAACTACAACATAAACAGAACACTAAAATCAGACAGTGTACACAAAAGGACTCGTTAATTGTCCTACTTGAAGTTTATGTAATCCACATCAGCAATAACTATTGGTTGACTGTAGTGTCACCACAAGGCTTACTGGAGAATGAAGTCATGTTTCATTAACTCTGCTCATTACTTCTCCCTGTTATGACCCCAAGAACAACTGCAGCTATACATTACTCCATTCTGGCATAAACACAATGACTCTGTTACTTACAATATTTTACTCCCTTTTTCTCTGTAATACCATAAACCTACATGATGAAAAACCTCATAGAAGTCCTGGAATTGATGGTTGTTCTTCACTTCCTAAAATCTTTTTCACTCTTCCAGAAATCATTCCTTAAAGAGAGGTGAACACATAGGCAAAAACAAATTAAGCACAAAGGTGTTTAATTTTTTGTTAATTAAATTCTGGAGATGATTGATGCTCAGTCTGTAATTACCCAGTGGGAAAAAACCAAGAATCTAATTGAGAGTGATTATTGCTAAATATTAGCAACAGAGTTGGCACTTCAGTCTGCATGAGGAGAGGAAGTTTAGATTTGTATATCACTAAGAATACAACTGTTTTTAGTTCTCATCATGCTGAATGGCAATGTGCATATTTATCCTCTGAGATTTACTACAGTCTGTATATAGTGTTTACACTTCATGAAGAACCCACTTAATGTTATATACAAAAAAGCTGCATATGTAAATACAAACATTGACAGCACTACCTCCTGTCCACACTACTTCTGAAACACTCACTGAAAGAACATTAATGATGATTTATCAGTGTGATCAAAACACACTAGCTTCCAGACCTTATGTGATGCTTGGCTATTAAACCATATATTAACAAAAATCAGTAGTTTGTGTATTCCATAAGAAATATTGGTGCATATGACCAATGTCTGACATTACTTATGTTAGAGTTCAATGAATTTAATAATTATTGTCATATAAGCATAACAATGTATTCACTGTGTTCTAAGAAAGAGCCCTAGATCTGTTGAAGGTTTTCTACTCCAGGAACGTGGTCAGGAATTCATTTGCTCTGTTTCTAGCTTGTGTGGCTATATTGTTATCAGAAATGTCTTTATAAAACATTTTTTATTATTTTTTGGTTTTGTTTTTGTTGGTTTGTGGGGATTTTGGGGGTTTTTGTTTTAATCTTTGGGTCAATGCAAATAATTTGCTTTAGCAAAATACTGGTTAAGAGCTTGGAGCCTGATCAGTCATCTAGAGATGAAGAGTTCTTTCTACAAACATCCATCAGGATGTGTCTTATGAGTGCTGGAAGTACAAATGCTTCCCTAATAATGAAATCTAGCTTTGCAGGACTGAGATACTACCTTCACTTGCTGGAATTCCCTGTAACAGGTGATCAAATCTATATCCTTCCTTAGGTCTTTCCAACCTTGCCACTCACTAAACCTGAGCTACAGACAAAACAGGAAAGGCAAGAAGCCTAAAGCTGCTGCAACGTCAAGGTTCCAGTTAGAAGGAGCAGCTTGCTCACAGCACTCACAAAGGGAAAGAAGTCACTAAGAAATTAATTGTGTACCCATGAATTAGAGAACATGGTTTGTATACCTATGTTTGTCAAGGACACTAAAAACTGCACCAGTAATATTGATGTTGTAGGCGACAGAGTGTATCGAAGGTTAAGAACAGCTTTGGCATATTCAGATCTTTGATGCAATTTTCTCCCTGAAAATGACTTCTCTCTGTGGCCCCAACATGCCAGAAAGTGGTTGAAGGAATAAACACCAGTGCCATACTTTCAATCATGAATCAGAACCAGATTTTGTTTCCTTCAGTCTTGGGATCATGGTTAGACTAAGAGTACACAGAATTTAGTATTTTTTTTCTCCATCTTCTGGGGATCTATATCCTAATATGTTTTGTCTCCTGCTTTTGACATGCATTTACTGTCTGAAGTGAGTGGCTGAGTGATTAGCTGCATTGTTAGCATTCTACTGCAGCTGTGATATTTTAAATCACTGCAGGGCTGGTCAAACAGATGAAGACATGTGCCTGTGCAAACACATACGCAGATGCAATGGGAAATGTTCTTTTTGGTGGGTGAGACAACAGAGAGAAAGGCATATGGTCCCTGACCATGCCATCACATGCTAATTGGCTAATTACTGCACAAACACATAATGATTACCATAATAGTTTTTAAAAAACATGTTCCCAGTTTATGTTCCTTTTGAATTTATGGTTTGTCTCCTTTTCTTGCGTCATAGATAACTATTCCCCCACTAATTCATGTGGAATCTACGAAACACCCACATGAAACACCAATCCGCATTTCTTTTAGCATTTGATTACTTAAAATATTTATGTTTATTTCCATATGAAAAAAAAATTTACAAGATTTATGTTAATTATGTTTACATAATGCTAAGTGTTTTTCCAGCAAATTTTCTTTACTTCTCAGTAATAAATTTTAATAAGGGTTTACAAAAATCTATGACTTCAAAGGAGGGATGTGATTTGTGCAAAAACCATTAAAAAATTCCTTTTCATTTCATTCTAAAATCCAGAGCTGACTATGCACAACTTTTCCCAAAGCAATTATTCAGTCAGAGGCTTTTGTCCCCTAAATGGGGATTGAATTGGCAAACCCAGACCTTGTCTAACATCGTAAAGTGAGCACTTTACAATTTTCTTTTAAACCTGCATGCTACCTTTTTCTAAGAATTCCTTTAAACAGCACATTAACAAGTATTCAACTCTATTTACTGGATAGAATGCCCTTTTGGCATGTATGTATGTGTGTGGATGTAAGTGCAACCTCTAAGTGTCAGATTCCATGTTTTGAAGCAGATAAAAGGTTCTAGATCTCTTGCTCTGCTAAAACACACCAGCCCACGGGCAAAATTATCCCATGGGATATGTGCATGTACAGCTTTGTTCAGAAGGTTTGTTCTACACTAAAAAAAACACAATCTGTGTATTTTTCATCTGGATTGAGACAACATTTACGTGGAGTGAGGCGGTGAGGAGAGAGAAGCCAAAGTTGCAAGTATATTCCAAACTCAGATGATTGCCTTCTGAATTGATGATGAATGGAGACAGGAATATGCAAAGATTTTGTTAGGAGAGAATATTTCCAGACTGAGGTTCTCAAGTAAAATTCCTTATAACAGTGGCATTAGTGGAGTATCATATGATGTGGTCGGCTCCACCAGGCATAAAATAAGACCACAGAAATTTAC
>VXBU01000598.1:12629-39897 GCA_013400315.1 Bombycilla garrulus | reverse complement strand
TATTTTTCCCCACTTTTCTCCACACCTTTCCACACCTGCTCTGTCCTTCCCGGCAATGTTCCGAGCAGGGGAGGAACTCCCAGCAAACTCCTTCTAGGCTGGATCCCCTTCAGTCCCCACATGGCTCAAAGCAACACAATCCAAGAGAAGCCAATGCTCTGGTTCTCGTCTGCCAGAAGAATATTAATCAAATCCATATTCACTAATTGGTTCCCTCAAAAAAGACAGCCTGGATTGGTACCAGGTGTGGGGTCATTAATGTGGATCATCAGCTGGATGAGAGAGTCCCTCGATTAATAGGAAAATATCCTGGTTTTGTGAGGGAGTCCAAGCTTTGGTCCCCATAAAAGCGACACAGGATGTTCTGGAGGGCTGTCAGAGAGAACAGAACCTGGCTCGTCAGGGTCTGCCACCAGCCAAGCTCCAGCCCAGCCTCTCCCAGAGAAAAGCTGCCGAGATGGAAGCGAGTGAGCTCCCGGCAGCACATCGATCCCACAGCCTGGGCCTGCCAGATAAACACTTCAGGAAAAGCTTCCAAAAAAATAATTTGGCCATCCATTATCTCAGGCAGCCCAGCAGAGCACACAGCCCGCATTCCCATGGTGCTTCCAGAGGGGTTTGTGGCCTGAGTGGCAGCGCTGCAAAGCCCAGATATGGGATTGGGAAGGGATAAAACAATGGAGCAGGGGGATGAAGCAGCCTGTGGCTGCAGCGGGGCTGGCTTTGAGGCTGGGGCACAATCAGAGTGCTTCTCCTCTTTTCTTCCTCTCTGTGTTGTGCTTATCAGTCCTGTGGAGATCTGAGCTCTTCTCTGGCTCCTCTGCACAAACACGGTGGTTTTATCATTTTTTACAGAAAATAAACCCAAGTACAAAGCAGAGGATAACTCCTGGCAGTGCCCACTGCTCCTCCTGGTGTGCCCATGGCCACGCTGGTCCCTCAGGCTGGGGGAAGCAGCTCTGCTCCCTCCCTGGGGACTCAGTCCTGGACTCTGGATGTTCTGCTCCTGGCTACAGCTCAACTCTGGGCACTCAGATCCCTTTCTCCTGGCATCCCAGCACTTCCCCCACACAGGGGCCAAAGGTTGCTCAGAAATCTGTCCCCAGTGAGGTTTTGCTGCCCCTCTAAGATGGGGTGGGATTGTTGGTCACTGCTGCACAAAGTGAGGACAGACAGAGGGACAAACAGTGACGGAGGGATTGAGCAGAGAGAATTGGAGATTTTGGAGAGATTCTCCTGTTCCTGTTTCCTGAGGGTGAGCAGCACAACTGGGGGAGCACCAAGGGCAGCCCCAGCAGCTGTTCCAGCTGTGCTGAAACTGATCTGGCCCTCCCAGGTCTGTGGTGAAGGAGCAGAAAAGGATTATGAGGGACCCAGGCATGAGGGGCCATGGAAATCACTTCATTCCACCCCTGCCATGGGCAGGGATGCCTTCCACTGTCCCAGGCTGCTCCCAGCCCCATCCAGCCTGGTCTGGGACACTTCCAGGGATCCAGAGGCAGCTGCAGCTGCTCTGGGAGAGCCCCCAGAGATGCCTGAGGGTCGTGTTCCGGCCTGGTTGAGCAGGGAGCAGCACAGCCTGGATGGAGATGTGCCCAGAGAGCTGCAACTCAGGCAGAAACAACTGAAAAATTGGGCTGGGAGCCACATCTGGAGCACTTCAGTGTCCCTTCACTGTCCCAGCCCTGCTCTGTGCAGCCCTCACAGCACAGCCCTGCAGGCTCTGTGTCCCAGGCACAGGAGCAAATATTGCAGTGCTCTGATGAACCAGAGTTCAGCTGAACTCGACTCAATTGAATCAAGCCCATTTTCACTGGGAACGAGCTGCTAATATGGTTTAACCATCCGCTGGAGAAGTTAATTTGGATTAATTTCCCTGAAAACTCCCAAGTAAGGGAGTCCTGCATCACCAGAGGCCTGGGGAGCATTGGCAAAGTGACCTCTCCATTAACCCAGTGTCCCCATGTCCTGCTCTGCTGCTTCTCCAGCAGTGTTCCAGCTTCTCCAGCAGAACACTGTGAACATTGAACGGCTCTGCTCCAGCCATGCAGATGGATTTGGAATCACCACACCAGCTTAAAGAGCTCTGGTGCAACAAGTACCTTGCCCATAATTGGAAATCCCTTTAATACTGCATGGACTGGTTTCTTTATTGCCCTTTGATGTGGTTTAACACAAAAACCACCATCAACCTCAGAGGCCTGGGCTGGGTCCAGTGCTTTGTGCCTGCTGAGAGGGGCTGGGTTCTCCAATTGAGTTACAGTTATTGTTCTGCTTGTAGCATTTCTCACGTCTCCTGGTGACAGATGGCTCTGCAAATGACAGCAGATTTGCGTTTCATTAGGACACTTCGCCAGGAGATCGATATTGCTGCACGCACCTCTCGTAGAACACGCCTGGCTGCCGGGGCTCGGTGGGATTTGGGGAGCGTGAGCTCCCTGGCAGACAGATGTTGTATTTGGAATAAAGCCTCATAGATTCCCAAATAGCCCTGCTGGAAACCGAGGAGCTCTGAGTGGCATACTGCATCTCCTCCTTGGTGTGGTGGCATTTTTTGGGTTTCTGTCAGGGCAGAGCACAGAGGCACCTCCTGCTCCCCTCACAGCCTGGGCACGGCTCTGGCTCCATTCTCCATTGCCCTCTTGTGGTTCTGGAGCAACAGCTCAGCTAAAAACCTCCCAGACCCTGACAACCCCTCCAAAATTACAGTCTACCACACTGAAGGAGGCTGGCGGTGTCTTAGAGGAAATGCAAAGTATTTCCAAAAGGCCTTGTTTTGTTTGACCACTTCCCCCTCCCTCTCACTGTTCCATCCTTGCCCCGCTCCATTGGCATAATTGATTCCATCCAGGAGTTACTCTGGAGTTTAGGCTGTATTGATGATTTGGGTGCTAATGAGTCTTTCCTGTGTAGGCAGTGATGCATAAAAAATGTGCTTTAAACCTCCTCCGTATGGAGATTGATGATTGATTTGGTGCGATTAAAAGTGGGGATCTGGCTTTAGTTATTCACTGCTGGGTGCTCACCACAGGAAACACTGGGAATGAAGTTCCCAAAAGTGCTGGTTGTACTGGGAGGGTGCAAACGAGCACAGAGTTTGTGCCAGGCTCTGGGCTCACTGAGGGGAAGATTACTGCAGCAGATACTGGGGAAAATCTTTCCCTGGGAGGGTGATTGTGATTCCATGAACCCAGCCACTGAGATGCCATGAGCCCAATCACTGTGATTCCATGAACCCCACCATTGTGATTCCATGAACCCAATCACTGTGATTCCATGAACCCAATCACTGTGATTCCATGAACCCAATCACTGTGATTCCATGAACCCCACCATTGTGATTCCATGAACTCAATCACTGTGATTCCATGGTCTCTCGGGAGGCAGGAAGAGAATCCCATGAAGGAGTTCCTGCCCTGCTGGAGGTGCTCTCCAGGGTATGGAGAGCACACAAAACACTTTTAAGGTGGAATTTGTACCCAGCCCACCCTGTGTCTGTCTCAGCTGCCGCTCAGGATACCCTCAGAGAGGAGCCTTCACCCCAGTGCCATTGTCCCCAGTCCCAGGCCTCCCCTGCTCTGTGCACGCTCAGCTTCAGGAGCCTTTGGCACTTAGAGAGGGGAAAAAGCTTATAAACCCTGTTTGATGTTGAGCAGCAGCTTCATGAGTTGCAAAACCCCTTTAAAATCTGGGTATTACAGGCAAATCTGTTCTGGTTCGGTGCCTCTGCCACTAAAGCTCCCCATGTGCCCCTTGCCAAGACAATTAAAGAGTGATCCTGAAATCATCAGGTCCGGGCCAGTCCCCACCCCTCTGACTGAATACTTCATCTTCCAGTGCAATTTAGGAAGTTGGAGGGAGAGTCAGAAGTGGGGGGAGTGTGTTTGTCAGGAGTGGGGGGAGTGTGTTTGTCAGGAGAAAAAGCCAGAAGAAGCCCAAGAAGCATCTCCTGTAAATCTCCTCAATTTCATTTCCTCTGCTCAGAACAAGGAGAAGGAAAAACAGCAGCAGAGCCTTGAGGGTAGAGAACTCCTGACCCATCCCTGCCTTGTCATCATAAAGTCTGCTGGCCCCAAAGTCCCCGTTAGAGGCTGGACTTTGAAGAGCAATAAAGAATGTCAGGCTGACAAATCTATGCTATCAGCAGAGATCTCCTCTGCAGTTTCCAGGATGATTGCCCAGCTTTATTGCCCCTCTCTGGGCTGGGAGCTGGGATTTCTCTGCTCCAGCTCAGAGAGAGGAGCCAGCAGCTCCAGAGGAGCTCTGTGCCCAGCTCAGCTGTCACTCCAGCAATAAAAATTTGGTTGGATAAATCTTCAAAGGTCAATGACTGACAAAATCAAAGCAGATTGCTAAGAAGGGAGGAAAATATAAATGATGGCATTGACTCAGGGTAATAGAGACACAAATGGATATCAAATGCTGGATATCCAACTTCAGACTCTGCCACAAACAGATGACAGGGTGTGGAGATGTACAGCAGCTGCTCCAAACACATCCCGGACTGTGGCAAAGAAATATCTCAGCCAAGAAAAGGACATGGATTTTTTTTTTTTTGTATTGTATTTCTATGATCACTCCAAATTTCTGATGCTTCTGGAAATGTGAAATTCTGCAGGAAAAACTCCCATTCTACCTCATGGTGAGAATGATGGGATCATCATCACTCCTATCTGTTCTTGTTCCCCAGACAACAACCAGGAAGACTCAATACACAGTGTTCCTTTCTTGCTCCTGGCCTTGAATGCCCATAAACCAAGCACATATTGATGTGGGGTGAGAAATCAGATTGTGGTGATCAGGGGGAACCTTCTGGCTCCCCACAAGGCCCTGACAGGATGTTTGGTGAGGAGAAGGTGAGGCTCTGCTCCCAGGGAACAGGGCCAGGAGGAGAGGAAATGGCCTCAGGCTGGGCCAGGGGAAGTGTAGGTTGGATACTGGGAAAACTTCTCCCCAGAAAAGGTTGTCCAGGCCTGGCACAGCTGCCCAGGGCAGTGGTGGAGTCACCATCTCTCCAGGGATCTCACCCGTGGATGTGGCACCTGGGGACATGGTCAGAGATGGCCTTGGCAGTGCTGGGAGTGGTTGGACTCAGTCTCAAAGGGTTTTCCCAACCCAGTTCATTCCAGGATAAGATTCCTGCTGAGCAGTGCCCGAAGGAATTCCCTACTCTCCTCACTCCTGTGGGAAAGGGGCCTCAAAATGTGAATAAAGTGCCTGGAAATGCCCAAGGCTCGTGTTTGTTTTGGTGCCTCCAGCTGTGCCCACACCAGGAGCTGCCTCTGCAAACCCTGGGCAGGGTCTGGCTCTGCCTCAGGGCACAGAACATGTCTGAGACGTGCCCAAAGTGCCAGAGCCAGGCTGGGCAGTGCCCAGGCTCAGGGCTGGGTCCAGCAGCAACTCAGGAATCAGGATCAGGAGTTTTTCCCTCTTCCCAAGCCTTTTCTACTGCATCCCAGCGCAGCCCTGGAGCTGCTTTGCCCTGCCAGGGTTATTTCAGCGGCAGGTTTTTGGTTTTGTGCAGACACAGACCCCCACAGCAGCCCCTCAATATTCCCTACTCACTTTTTCCACTGCAATTCCAAGCTGTCGTACTTCATCCAAAGGATGTGGACAGATTTGTCCCCAGATATCCTCATTTCTGCTCCACGCCTGGGCCTGGCCATGCTGGGGACTCCACCTGTGGTTCACATCTTATATATTTAGATAATAAACTGTGGTTTAGGTATATTTTTATGTATTATACTTCATAAATGTGGATATACTACAGATCCAGGCCTTGTGGAGAGGCTAAAAAGCATTTTTGGGCCATTCTGAGGGATATTTAAGCAAAAAAAGCTCTGCAGCGACTGCCTGCAGCCTCCCAGGAGAGAAGAGCTTCCAGAAAAATCAGACTGGCAAGAATTTGGTGGAAAAGACTGAATTTTAGGGCCTGTTCCCCATGTGAGCACAGCCCACGGCTGAGGGAGAAGAGAGGCCCAATTAGGTGAGTTAAGTACAATAACAGTGAAATGCTGCACACATTCCACTGCAATAAAAATGATAATGATTCTACTGAAAAATATCATTACTTCACACTCATTTAATTTTGGAAATCTAAATTCACAAAGGAAACAAGAAGCCCTTTAATCTCAGGGTAGATAAATAGCCCAATTTTATTCCTACTATTATTTTTTATCCGTTTCCAAGACATTTTATAAGACTCCAGAACACGAGAGCTTGGTTTAATTAACATTATCACATTAAAAAGCACAGCCAAAAATTTCATGGCATTTTAATTGAAATATAATACTGTCTCACTTTATTTTATTCCTTTTTTCTGCATCGAGCACCATGATGAAAAACAGAGTCTGCACTGATTGCTGGCCTGGATGTGGTGGATTAGCAGAGAGGGGTTATAAAAGCGGCCATTTGCTCAGCCAGAGCAGCGAGGAATATTCCCATTTCCTTTGTTTCCACCCCAAAATGATGGCTCTGCCTCCCCAGGTGATGCCAATTCCATGCAAATGTTTTTTTGGATGCACCTGCTGCCCAGGATAAAGAGGCAGCTCTGAGCTCCCACAGCCCCCTCAGAGCTTGTGGTGTGCTGGCCTTTGGCAGCAGGGATCCAGCTGGGAGCTTGCACTGAAAAATGCCAATATTCTCCTTTTTCAGAGCTCTGGGAATGTTGGTGGCATCTCATGGGGATGGAGCAGAACTGGAAGGGCAGGGAAACCACAGAGTGGCACCTGTCCCAGCTGTTGGAAAGTGGCAGGAGGTTGTTTGGGATTTGGGAAAGAGCAGAGCTTGGAGGGTCCCTGGCAGTCACTGCACCCAGATCTTCCCTCTCCTGTGCCAGCCCTGGAGTCAGAGCTGAGGGAATAGGAGGATTGGATAGGATTGGATTTTCCAGGCTGCCTGTGGGGTTTGGGCACCACAATCTTATCAGGCCGAGCAGGAGCTGTGTGTCCCCCTCCCTCAGGCAGGAAAAATGTGAGTTCCCCTTCTGGAGTTTGCTCAGGCCCAACCTGAGGCACCTTCCCAGGGCAGGGAACGGAGCTGTGAAAGGTCTGGAGCCCCAGGAGAGGCTGAGGGAGCTGGGAAGGGGCTCAGCCTGGAGAAAAGGGGGATCAGGGGGACCTTGTGGCTCTGCACAACTCCCTGCCAGGAGGGGACAGTTCTTTTCCCAGCTTTAGTTCTGTACTCAGTCCTTGGGAAGCAGAATTCCAGATGGAGGGTTTCACTCCCTGCTTTACAAGCTGGCAGAATTCCTGCACTGGATTTCCTGGAGGCTGTGGGCAGCATTTGGAATTTTCAGTGGGATGGCCAGAATATTTCTGCTCAGTGTCCTGATACCAAAAGCTGCTGTGTTGCTGCAGCCAGCTGCTCCTAGGGAATCACACTGGCCTCAAGGATGAGGGGTTTCTGCAGCTGGAGTGAGGGAAAGTGCTGGAAAGAGAAAGAGATGTCAGGAAAAAAAAATGGCAGGATTATGTGTCAAGAAAATATCCTGAGTTTGCTCTTTAGTGGAGAGAAAAGAGAATTTGAAACCTCTGTGGAACAAAGTCAGAGTTAATTTCTTTCCTTTGGACAGAACCTGGATGTTGGAATCCAGGGCACAGGAAATATTCCTCTGTCCTGAGGGGTCTTGTTCCTCAGAAAAGGCAGAGGAATATTTCCTGTGTGCTGGATTCCAACACCTGGAGAACTCCACTGAGGGCAGTTTCCCACCTGATGCTTTCCTCCATCCTTACCCTGGACACAATTTCTTTTCCCAGCCATCCATAGCAGAAATCTTACAACAAATAATAACATTTTCGATAGTGAATCAATACATTGGCTTGTGCTCATTGATCTGGATAAATAAACTGCCTCACAAGAGCATCGGGACTTTGATTGGAATCTAATTATAAGACTTTTGTGTGTATATATATTAAAAGTCCATATTTTTCTGTATTTCTGGGTGGCTACTCAAGTCCTGAAGAGCAGAGGCCCTGAGGAAGCACATTTGGAAGGCCTGTGCTGCCCTCCAGATCTGTTCATGGATGAGGTGACCTCACCCACGTCTGGCTGGCACAGGGACGGGCTGTGTCCTTTCCTTGGGACACAAAAGCATCTTTAATGAATTGGGTGGGAGTGTTTTGCTCCATGCATTAGCCACGATACTGTGATAACTGCACTTGTAAATATTTCTCCCTCAGAGCTCTCAAGCTCTTGGCAATCACAAGAAAGGACAGATCTGAAGGCCCAGCTTCAATTCTCCTTTTTTGTTCCTGCCCATCCTAAATCAATAGAGATATAAAAGTTGGAGATGAAAACAAATCATGGCCATGCTGCAGCTTTCAGGGGGAAGCACCGGCTACAAGCAAACAAATCAATAAAACTTTGTATTCTTGGACCTCGGCTTGGGTTTGGTCAATAAATGCTCAGTGTTCTGCAGTATTTCACAGCAGCCTGCAGGTCTCTTCCAGGGCCTGAGCCGGGAATTTGGGCAGGGCATAAGAGGGGAGCTCCACTTTTAACTGTATTTCTGAAATTTAATGTGGTTTGCTTCTGACTAGAGAATTTTTACCTCCCCAGCAGGTGGGAGCAGCCAGAGCCCAATGCCAGCACAGCCTCCTGCAGCTTCCTTTGTGGAGTTTGTTCCTCTAAAACAGAAGGGCTTCCCTGGTAAGTGTTTCTTGCACAGTTGCAGCTGGGAAGGGTCATTGATTTCAGCAGGCAAACAGAAAACAAAACAGGTTTGAAGGCAGAAATGCAAGCAGGTGGATTTGGTTCAAACCCATTGAATCCTTTCTTTAATACTCAGACCCCAGTGAAGAAAAAACAAATCTTTCTAAATGCCCAGCAAAACCTCACCTCAGAATTCAGACCCGGGGCTGGAGAGGCTGCTTTGGTCCCTGCAAGAAGGAGGCAGAGCTGGTTGGAATCCAGGCATGATCCAGATGTAATTTTCTTATTGAATAATAAAGGAAATAACACAGGTGGAGGTGCTGGAGGTGCAGGAGGTGTTAAAGGTCAAGGTCAGTGCGCCCTGATGTTGGAAAAACTCATATTAAGAGGACAAAAAGGTGTTTTTGCAGGGCTCCCCTGTGGTACAGCTCCTTCGGGTCTGGGGGAGGCTGGGCCTGTGCTCGTTAAGGCAAGGCCAGCCCAGGTCCCTCATTAACCCAAACCCACCTGGGCACTCAGGGCACCGACAGGCATTCCAGCAGCCTGGCTTAACGAGCACGGAGTTTGATCAGTGCATTTCACTCTGGAGCTGTGATGGCCTGAGTGGGAATTCACTCCCTCACCCGGACAGAGAGTGAGAACTCCACTGGATTTGATCAATTCCTGCCATTGCAACCATGCCCACAATTCCCAGGAGTTCTCACACCAAGCCCCTGGGAGTCCCCAGCCCTGTCCTGGGCCAGCAGTGAGGGGGTGCTGCTTCCCCCAGAACCGTGCCCTCGTGAAATCTGCCCCAGTTTCTTCCAGTAAAGATCTTGGTTCTGCTGGGCCACCCCAGCAGGAGTCACCAGGCACAGGAACCCTCCCTGCTGGCACCAGCAGCACACAGAGCTCTCCACTTCACTGATTTCCCTTTGTCCTGGAGGCGCCTTAAAGGAGCTCAGGTCAGCTGGTATTGGGGTCACTTCAGTGCTGAGAATGAACATGATCCCTCTGGAGCCAGGTTGGGAGAGCTGGGGGTGCCCCCCTGGAGAGGAGAAGCTGCAGGCAGAGCTCAGAGCCCCTGGCAGGGCCTGAAGGGGCTCCAGGAGAGCTGCAGAGGGACTGGGGACAAGGCCTGCAGGGCCAGGAGCCAGGGAATGGCTTCCCAGTGCCAGAGGGCAGGGCTGGATGGGATCTTGGGCAGGAATTGTTCCCTGGCAGGGTGGGCAGGGGCTGGGCTGGAATTGCCAGAGCAGCTGTGGCTGCCCCTGGATCCCTGGCAGTGCCCCAGGCCAGGCTGGACATTGGGGCTGGGAGCAGCTGGGACAGGGGGAGGTGTCCCTGCCAGGGCAGTGGGGTGACACAAACACAAATCTGAGCCAGTCCTGCTGCTCCTCAGCTCACCAGGCCCTGTGACCCCTCCTGCCTGAAAACACCTTCCAGCCCAGCACAAATCCTTCTGTTCTGGGGTTTTCCCAGCCAGCCAGTCTGGGTGAGAGAGGCAGAGCTCACAACAAGGAATGCCTGGTAAAACTCAAAAGGTTGCGCTCCTTCCCCAGCTCCCTGCTCATCCTGTGTGCCTGTGAGACCCCAAATAACCCCACAGGAGCCTTTGTTCCTGCCACTGCCCCCTCAGCCACATTGATTCATCTCAGTGCTTGTTCCTGCAGTTGTTTGTGATTTTTATGATCTGCTAATTTGCAGCTGATCACTCAAACTGCCCAAATCCCCTCAGTCAGACAAACACTTTGGATTTATTGTGCTGCACATTTTCAAATTATTATTTGATTCATATTTCCCCTAATGTTTTCAAAGCTTCATTTTTATTTTTCAAATTAATGAGAGCTGACAATAATTATCCCCCCCTCTGCTGTACCCACAGTGATTGATGGATTTGTTGAAAGCACAACCCTTTCACGTTCCTTGGAAAATTCCAGAGTCTGTGCAGCAACAGTTGGGTTTTCTTCTGGGAAGATCACTGCTGAGAGACCTGGATCTGTGAGTCCAGTAAAACATGAGGAATATCCAGTTCCCAAGGGCTAAACAAGGCACACAGCATCTCTCTGAGTGTCCTTTACACTTTATTAATAGGGAAGCCAAGGCAGGCAGCTGGGAACTCCTTCCAGGGCTGCTTTTGAGGCAGGAATTGATCCCTCTCCCATCTGAGCAGGTGCAGAGCTCCTTGGGAGGATTTTTATTCCTCCTGACAAGCACAGGTAGAACATTAAAGTGAAGTCCAACAAAGCACTCAGAAAATAAACGGAATTAGTCTCCTCTCATTTTAGGTGCTGAACAGGGATGCACAGCTCCATCTGCCAGAGACTCCTCTGGAGCCACAGAACCACAGAAGATTTGTGGGTAGAAAACACCTCCAGGATCATCAGGTCCAAGCTTTCACCAATCCCACTTTGTCCATCAGTCAGTGGCCCCTTCCAAAGGAGGTGATTCTGCCCCAGCTGAGCTTGGCTGAAATGGCAACAGCTCTTGCTGGGGAAGCTGATTCTTCCTCTCTGGCTTCACCAGACAGGGGTAAAGGTGAACTCACGTTTGCACACCTAAAAATAAATCCATGCCTTAGAGCAGAGGAGCCCCCCTGAAAGGGATTTTATATATCTGGGCAGATGGAGCTGTGCTTTGTGCAGGGCAGGAACAGGGAACTCATCAGCTGATGGGAATGTGGCAAGAAGGGAACGTGACAATCATTGGATAACCCCCTGCACATTCCTGTTGCTCTGGGCTTTCCCAGAGTCCTTCCTTCCCTCCAATAACAGCAGAAAAATAAAAACTGGAACTTTCCTCTTCCTGGAGCTGGGCTCCTGCTGTTCCTGGCTCCATCCCTGCACCAAACCTGGCGTGGACAGGAGAGGGAGGGTGGGGAAAAGAGCTCCAGGTGTGCTGGGAGGGAGGAGGAGGAGGCTGCTCCAGAGCTCTGCTCATTCCCTGCCTGATCCTGGTGCTGCATGAGCCCTGTGCAGCTGTGGGTGACTCTGAGCAGGGAAACAGGGTCCTGCTGGATGGCTCGGTGATTTATGGGCTGGGGAGATGGATCAGGGGGAATAAATCAGTGTGGAGATCTCCATCAGTGCTGAAAGCCCAGCGCTGCTGATTTGTGGCAGTTTTATCCTGCCAGGATTCATCTGCAATTCCTGGCCCTTCCACCACCCTCTGGAGCAGGGTCTGGGCAGTGTTTGGATCCCCAAATCCTGGTGTATTTTCCTGGGTCTGCCTCGCTCCCTCATCCACCTTGTTGGGATCCCAGAAGCAGAGAAATCACAGGGTAGTGGAGACCTGTCAGTCAGAACTTCAGATCTAATACAGGGTTTGATCTCAGGCCCTGGGAGAAGCTTCCAAGTTTAGGTGCAAGAACCAAGAATGTGCACTTGTAGTCAAAATAGGGACATGTTAAGCTAGATAAAGAAAAGTTTAGAGTTTAGAATTTAATATCTAGAGAGTACAGAATTAACTCTGGAGGTGACAGGGAGTCTGTGCAGTGGGTTTGTGTGGCGGAACAAGATTGATCAGAAAAGGTCCCATTATTGTTGGATGAAATTTCTCATTATTGGTGTAAACATCCTCGTTGTCAATATTCTATTGGTTAATGAGTCTTTAAAGGACATTAAAAGCCAGAGTCCTGTGACTTCCAGCCATGCTTTCAACACCTGTAAAGACCTCAGGCTTTTGCTCCATGTAGAAGATAAATAAACTGCACTTTTAAGAATGTAGAAGTCCTGTCTCTTCCCTCGTCGAAAGAACTTTGCACAAATGCTGAGGGTCAGGGCCAGTCAGGCCACACACCTCTCCTGTGTGCTCTCCATGGCAAGCACAGGCATCAGGAACAGCCAGATTTCCCTTCCCTGGGCTGCAGGAGGTGCCTCCATGCCCATTCTCAGCCTGTTTTGGGCCCTTTGAAGGGCACCACAACCTTCTGCTCTCTCAGCTCCTGCCAGTTCATCTTCACGGACACAGAGCTTTTCAAGAGCTGCCCACAGACTTTGAGAACTGTAAAAAATGTGAGGAGAAAGGAGTTCATTTCAATAGAAATCACTCAGTGGCAGTTTCAGAACTGGGAATGCAGTCCATACCAGTGATGGACATCGTACGATCGTATGATTTTCTGAGAAAAAATGAGCATGGAACGTCCTGGAGTCAACACAGAATTCCACAATGGTTTGGACTGGAAAAGTTTAAATCCCACTCAGTGCCACCCCTGCCCTAGTAGGGACCCCTCCCCCTGTCGCAGGGACACCTCCCCCAGTCCCAGGGACACCTCCCCCTGTCCCAGCTGCTCCCAGCCCCAATGTCCAGCCTGGCCTTGGGCACTGCCAGGGATCCAGGGGCAGCCACAGCTGCTCTGGCAATTCCAGCCCAGCCCCTGCCCACCCTGCCAGGGAACAATTCCTGCCCAAGATCCCATCCAGCCCTGCCCTCTGGCACTGGGAAGCCATTCCCTGGCTCCTGGCCCTGCAGGCCTTGTCCCCAGTCCCTCTGCAGCTCTCCTGGAGCCCCTTCAGGCCCTGCCAGGGGCTCTGAGCTCTGCCTGCAGCTTCTCCTCTCCAGGGGAGCACCCCCAGCTCTCCCAGCCTGGCTCCAGAGCGGCTCCAGCCCTGCAGCAGCTCCAGGGTTCCTCTGGGCTCTCTGCAGCAGCTCTGGGTGCTGCTGGTGTTGGAATTTCCTGACCTGGTGTAGGTCTGCAGGTGGAAATATATTCAACATATCCAGATGCTCACACTTTGTTACTAACAGGACACCTCCTGCTTTTTCTCCGGTCTTATTCAGTGGAAGGAAGGAATTTTGGATGGAAGAAATCCTTGTTTATTCAGGAAACAATAAATTCCTCTGTAATTATCTCTCCCCAAGGATTCTGAAGCACCCAGGTGACTCTGGAGCAGATTTTTCATTTCCCTGCCTGGCGCAGGGCCCCCTGCACAGGCCCTATGCTCACAAACCCCAAGCACAGCAGTTTTGGTTTTGCACTTAAAAACTCCTGTAAAAAACCTTCATATAAATCTGTGAACTAAATATATAAATTTCAAGTAATGCAAAAACACATTCCCTAATTCCTACATAAAAAGCAGTGCATTGTAACAGTTTTATTATAATGGGAACTTGAGGATGCTTCTTGTTTATGGGCTGCAATAACCACATCATTGACAAAATAAATCCTAAAAGGTGCTGCTGGAGTTTATCAGCTGGGGATGGAGTTATTTCAAGTCAGCCACAAACACACTCATCATCCAGTTGTTATGATTATGATGATGCTTTTAATTAAAATGTTAAAGAAGAAATAGGAGGAGCTGTGGAAAAGCATATGGGGGAAGGTGCAGGAAGAAAGACACAGTTTTGGTCCTTCCTTTTCCTATGTGTTCTTATTTCCCCCCAGATGCTTTCCAGACATTCTTGTCTCTTTCCTTCCCATTTCCTTCCTTCCAAGGAATGAATCCATGTCTTTGAGACACCAGTGCTGCTCCCCAGGAACTGAAGTGGGTTCAATTGAAGCTGAAGGAGGCAGGGCTGGATGGGATTTTGGGGAGGAAATGTTCCCTGGGAGGGTGGAGAGGCCCTGGCACAGGGAAGTTGTGGCTGCCCCATCCCTGGAAGAGTCCAAGGCCAGGCTGCAGCAGCCTGGGACAGTGGGAGGGGTCCCTGCCATGGCAGGGCTGGAATGGCTGTTGGGTGACAGATTGGAGACCCCAGGGTCCATTCCAACACGGATAATTCTGGGATTCTGTGTCACTCACCTTCCCAGGGGGCCATTCCGTGGTGCCTGGCAAGGGGAGCCTCTGGGGTGTTCCAGGCTCGGACCACAAGGATCTGAACCAAGAAGAGAATATTAATTTCTTTTATTGCAGCCGAAGCTGCAGCTGTGCAGACCCCTCAGAGGGATTCCCCCCTTGGCTCATCCCCTGGGCTGCTGCTCCTTCGGCACAATAACCTGAGCCTGCTTTGCACAGGGCTGTCTCACAGTTCCTCAGCTCTGTTGTGCCTCAGGAATTTCCAGCCAAAGGAGCTGTTACTGACACCTTGCTCGTGTCCTGCTCCGCAGCAGCACCAGGGAGTTGCACCAGGGTTGTCTCCAGCTGGGCAAATCATCCCCAGCCAGGGAATTATCCCACTTGAGGGAGATGCTCCAACCCCCAGCTGGGAGGAAGAGCTGTGGCTCCAGGGGTTTGAACCCATTTCCAACCAGGAACTGCACTGGTTGTTTGCAGCTCTCTTTTCTAAGCTGAATGTGCTGGATTTGCTTTGCCTTTCATAAGATTTTTCCTCATAATATATAATAAATAATAAATTAATAAACACACTAAACGGACAAGGTTAGGCTGGATATTTTGCTCTGTGGGGGTGGTGAGACCATGGAATGAAATTCCCAGGGCAGCTGTGGCTGCCTCTGGATTCCTGGAAGTGTCCAAGGCCAGGCTGGACATTGGGGCTTGGAGCAGCCTGGGACAGTGGAAAGTGTCCCTGCCCATGACAGGGGTGGCACTGGATGGGATTTATGGTCACTTCCAGTCCAAACCATTCCAGGATTCCCTGATTATAAAATAGGATTTTAATTAGTATTTTTTAGAAGTTTTGCTCCCCTCTTGTTCGGGATCACACATTATTTAACCCTGGGGAGGTGAAATTAGTGAAAAGGAGGTGAGGCAGAGAATGGGATGGAACAGAGCAATCCCAAATCCAATGGTTGAGGAACCACAGCCAGAAAATGCTACATAAAGTAGGTTCAGTCCAACATAAAACATATTTAAACCCATGTTAAAACTGCATTTTTGAGCATGGCTCATCCAGAAGAGGCTGCAGCAGCAGTGGATAGACAACTCGTTCATACATTTCAAAAATCTTTTACTTCTCTGCTGATCCCACAGCGATGTTTTGGGAGCAGGAGAAGGTTGCAGGCAAAACAAGGATGATTCAGAACTGGGAGGCCTGGAGGGCTCAGTCCTGTGTTAGCACCGAGCAGCAGAGAGGGGAATTTGTACACGGAGGATGATGGGTCGCTGGCTCTGGCTTCAGAGATTTCAGAAGCAGCAACAACAACGATAACAAAAAAAATAGCCTGAGGTTCTGAACTTTGTGAAACAGAGAATTCAGCTCTGTCTCAGCAGGCTGGGGTTTCACTCTGTCCTGCAGCTGGGATTTAATAAAACATCAGCTGGAGCACAGATCCAGGACACACCTGAGCCATCAGCACAGGGTTCTGTTTGTTGTCCAAGTCTGAGCAGGACCTGCAGCTCCACGGGCTGCGCCTGGTTTGTGTCCCTTAGCTGAAGGTCAGCAGCAGGAGCTCATCCCAAGGTTCCTCTTGGCTTGGAAATAAACTAAACTAAACTAAACTAAACTAAACTAAACTAAACTAAAATAAAATAAAATAAAATAAAACCACTTTTCTCGAGAAGGCAGAGAGAGCCTCACCCCAGTGCTGTGCCACGTGCATGTGGAACTGGGAGCCAACATGAAACGTGTCATCTCCTGGCTGGAAAAATGTCCCTGTTCTTATTTCTAAGTCAGTGGTTCCAACGAAATTGTTGCTGTTATTTATCTTGTAAACATCTTCTCCAATCCACCATTGTCAGCTCCCACTGTTCTCCTCCAAGCTTCCTGGAAATGATCCATATCATCATCCCCCGCTCCTCATCTCTCTGTGTCCAGGGAAGTCACAGCTTCCGTCTGCAAAACATCAGCTGCTCACAGCCCTCCCGGAGCAGCAAAACAATTATACAGGTGACCAGACAGCAGAAGGTGAAGAAGAAAAATATGAAATGCCACAGAAAAATCCAATAAAAGGAAAAGGAAACTCATAATTTACTGTGAGGGTGGGCAGGGGCTGGGCTGGAATTGCCAGAGCAGCTGTGGCTGCCCCTGGATCCCTGGCAGTGCCCAAGGCCAGGCTGGACATTGGGGCTGGGAGCAGCTGGGACAGGGGGAGGTGTCCCTGGGACAATGACAGGTGTCCCTGGGACAGGGGGAGGTGTCCCTGGTGTTGTAAACGGGGACGGGGCCTCTTCACAGAGAGCCCCTCGCTGGACAAAAACGACGCCGAGACTCTGCTGGAAGTTGCCACGCGGTTTATTGTTAAAGAAAAGCAGCAGGGAAGCGAAGGGCCTGGGCTAGTCCCCAGCTCCTGCTTGGCAAGCTGGAAGATTGTTACAGTGTGTCTTATCCCTCACACACGCTGGGTGCTCCCTCAGCTCAACAACGAAAGAGAGAGAGAGGGAACCCCCCTGGTGGTCTAATCCTCCTTTTTATAACTTCCCCCCAGTCTTCGATTGGTCCTTTTTTGGATTCGCTCTGTGGTTAGCTCGTTTTTTAGGCTTTTATTGGTCCTTACTGATGGAGCATTCTTGACCAATCATTCCTCCAGGGCGTCGAATGATTGAGCAACACCTCCTCCTATCATGGCTTGAGGACATGAGGTCATTCCAGTTGACATCACTTCTAGACTTTTCTTCTCTCAGCCTTGCTGTCTGCTTTCCTAATTTATTTTATCCTCCCTCAGTGTGGCTTTTCTATCTCTGAACTCTGAACCGCAACAATTTATTAACATTTCTCAGTCAACGTGATTACAACAATTGTAACTTCAAAACAACTCCCTCAATTCATTAAAAACATACAAGTACAAACTTTCAACTCTCAACCACTAAGCCACAAAACTAGTGAAACTAAGTTGTGACAATCATTACCAAGAAAAGTAACCCCCAATTTTATTTAAAACAATGGGACAGGGGGAGATGTCCCTGCCAGGGCAGGGGTGGAACAAGACTGGCTTTAAAATCCCCTCCAAGCCAGACCATCCTCTGATTCCATCATTTGTTAAAATAATTTTGGGATGAATTCTGGATGCATTCAGGATGCATCCAGAATTCATCCCAAAATTGATCCTTACTTCTCTTACCCCTTGGGGCTGGGGAGGCTACTGGGCTGGTGGTGTTTCATGCTGTTGCTTAAGCTGGGCTTCAAACAGGGTGGCCCTGCTGGTCCCAGCTGTGGGGATGATGAATCAGCATCCAAAATCCACCCAAAATCCATCCAGAACACAGCACTGGCAGAGCAGGCTGATGAACAGCCCAGCAGGGCTCTTTTCTCACTGCTTTTGGACATCACACCTGATGCTGAACAACTGTCCCGAGTTTCACCCAAGCCTGGGAGCTTTTTGTGCAGACGAGTCCAAAATGAGAGCTGTTAATTAAGCAAAACAGCAGTTAAGGCAGCAGTGATGCCAACATCCCTCCTAATCCCCACAGATATGCTTGGAAAAATCACCCAGAGCCGGGGCAGAAGGTCTGAATGATCAAAAGCAACTGCTCAGCTCCCATTTAATCACCTCAAATGATCTCGGAGAGGAGCAGGAAGTTTCTCTGCTAATTCCTGGGATGAGAGGCAGCAAGAGGGGATTTATCACCCCATGAGCACCAAACAGGAATGAATGAAGGAATGAATGAGTGGCAGCTTGTCCAGAGCTCAGCACAGAGGAGGACACAGAGCAGCAAAGCTGTTGTTAATCTCGAGCTCAGCTCCTGAGCCACAGGCACAGCCATCGTGGCACTGCCACTTGGCTGCCCACCAAAGGAACTCGGCGTTAAGTAGGAGTTTTTTCCTGATGGATGCATTCCTGAGAATGGAGAGTCATAAAAGAGAAAAATAGACTGGTTGTGCTCTGGTAGCAACAACCTGTGCAGTCATTATCATCAGCTGCCCCCGTGGATCAGGATTCTGTGTCTGTGCAAGGCACTTTCCACAGTAATTTATCAGCACATGGATTTATGGACTCCACAAATGCTGTCTGGGGTGTTGTTTTCCCCTCCAGTTCCCCAGAAATGTCTCTATTTAGGTTGTGTCAGATTGCTGCTCCTCTGTGGCGCTGGTGGGTGGGAGGAGAGGCCCAGGCTGCCAGCAGGGAATGCTGAGCCCAGGGGCGGCAGTGGCTTGCAGAGGCTCTTGCTGCTGGCCTTGTCTCTGAGGTGTCCCCAAGGATCCCCCCCTACATCTTCTCCTTCCCAAAGTTGGGAAGTTCTTGTAGGCAAAGACCTCCTCCCACCTTTGGATTCCCTGGAACCTCCACAGCTCCATTTCTAAATCACAGAATCTCAGATTGGTTTGGGTTGAAAAGGACCTCAAAGCTCCTCCAGTGCCACCCCTGCCCGGGGCAGGGACCCCTCCCCCTGTCCCAGGGACCCCTCCCCCTGTCCCAGGGACCCCTCCCCCTGTCCCAGGGACCCCTCCCCCTGTCCCAGGGACACCTCCCCCGGTCCCAGCTGCTCCCAGCCCCAATGTCCAGCCTGGCCTTGGGCACTGCCACGGATCCAGGGGCAGCCACAGCTGCTCTGGCAATTCCAGCCCAGCCCCTGCCCCCCCTGCCAGGGAACAATTCCTGCCCAAGATCCCATCCAGCCCCGCCCTCTGGCACTGGGAAGCCATTCCCTGGCTCCTGGCCCTCCATGCCATGGAAAGAGCCTCTCTCCATCTTTCTTGTAGCTCCTGCAGGCCTGGAAGAGGCAATCAGGTCATTCTGGAGTCTTCTCTTCTCCAGGCAGAACAATCCCAGCTCTCCCAGCCTTTCCTCCAGCAGAGTTGCTCCATTCCTGAGATCATCCTGGAACCTCCTCTGGTCCTCGCTGTGCTGGGCCCCAGCGCTGGGGCAGCTCTGCAGGTGGGGTCTCACCTGAGCACAGGGGCACAGGGACAGAACCCCAATCCCTTCCCTGCTGCCCACACTGTGGGATCAGCCCAGGGCTGGAGGATTTTAAGGCTGGAGTGTGGTCAGCACTGAAGCACTTCCCAATGGATGCATTCCTGGCTCCTTCTGGAAGATGTGGACTGTTCATTTCCACACCCAGCCAGAGTCCCTGGGACATTTTGTGATCCTGAACAAAGCGGGGAGCAGAGTGTGCCCAGGCCATCCCTGGCACGGCCGGGCTCAGCCTCGCTGCCAGCCCCTCCCCTGGCCTGAGCTCCCTCCCAGCTGGGCTTGCCCAGCTCTGTTGATAGCATCAGTTCCAGTGCAGGTGGAAATTGTGCAAACCCAGGCAGAAGCCCCAGGAAACAGAAGGGAGATGAAAAGCAATGTTTGTGCAACAGAAATGCACAAAAACAACGGGAAGTGAACATTGTTTTGATGCTTCAACAAGAGCGCTCTGCAGAAAGACATTATTTTTCCTGGATATTGAAGGGAAGGAGCTGAAATCACTGGAAATAACCCAGCTCCCCTGACAGTGTGAATAAAAATCCCATATGTACAATGTGTGCTTTGTACAGATGGCAGCATGAGGAGAGATTAGAGATTTGAAGAACAAAAATATCAGCCCCAAATCACCTGATTTTGGGTGTTTTTCCTAGCTCCACGTCCCTTTCAGCCCTTTTTGTTCCCATGGGATGGTTTTTACTGGTGAGCTCCAGAGCAGAACAGTGTGGGTGTGACAGGGCAGAGGCTTCTTGTCCCCTCTGTGCATCCACAGGCTTGTGTAGGCAGGTGAAATTAATTCCTTCCTTTGCCATTCCCAGAGAATTCTCCATCCCAAAGTTAATTCTGAGTGCATTTTGAATCAAGGCTGCAGGTAGATTGGGTAAAAAATTAAAGTTAAGCTCTGCAGAAGGGAAATTTGCATGCAGCAATGGTACAAGTGGGCAGATATATTTTAAAAATTAATTGTATCATAAATTAATAAGTTAATTAATGACCATGCTTAGCATTCTGCTTTCAACACATGTGACAGTGGTGCATTTTTTACAAGAAACTCATAAACTCTTCAGCCATTTGAAAGGTTGTGAAGGGGGACAAAGAGCTCAGGTTGGGAAACAAATGTGGGGAAATCTCATAGGCATCAAATCTTATAGGCCTCAAATCTCACAGGTCGCAAATCTTAAAGTCCTCAAATAACTGCTTTTTTTTTCACAGGTAGAGACAAAAAGATTTGTTCTACAAATACATGCTTGTGGTCAAACAATTAGTGCAGTTTAACAAGCCTGGCTGCAGACGAGGCCTTGTGCTGCATCCCTAAATCAGCCCTTCTGTGCCATTTCCTTCACTCCAGCATTCTCCAAGAGTTCCCCATGAAATTTTAATCCCCCACTTGCTGCAGATGAATACTTCATGACAGACAGAGGCAGGCGGCCATCGGCCCATGGCCCAGCCAGGGGAAGGGGGTGGCAAAGCAGGACAAGCTCAGCTGATGAAAATCAGCAGTGCTGAACCACTCCCAGAGGTTCTGATGCCCCGGACTGACAGAGCTGGGAATAGTTCTGGAAATCCGTGTTTTCCATGAGGTGAACTCACCAGGAGGCGTTGGGGATGGGCAGGTGGGGTTTTGGAGCCAAAGCACAGCTCAGCTCAGCTCAGGTGGAGTTCCCTCCTCAGGGAAGATTTCCCATTTTCAGGGAATTTCCCATCTTTGGCAGCCTGTGACAAGAGCCAAACTTCATTTCATTTATCTCTGCCCTGAGCTCCTGATTCCAGCTCTTATGCTGTCAGGAATCAGCTGAGATCTTCTCAGGAGGCATCTCTGACTCCTACCCGTGGATTTCAAGGCATGATTCTCGATTTTCCCCAGCCCAAACAAGCAGTGACTCAGAGTTTGTTTTGGGAAAAGCTCTTTGATCCGTGCTCCTTCAGGCTGCATTTTCATTTTGGCCAAGAAATCAATGCACAGAAAGCCAATCCATGGCCTCACACCACACAGTCCTATCAAAGGCTTCATGATTTGAAAAAGAGGAGGAAAAAGGGAAAGAGGGATAACAGGGAACAGAAGAGCTTTTGCTGTTCATCCCGTGGAGTAGCTCTCCCCAAGTCAATGCTCTCTCGTTTCAACTCAGGTTTTCTGGGTACAAAGCAGAAGCCATCTGGATAAAGCTGAGTAAAAACTGGGATTCCTCCTCTGTAGTAAATCCCTGTGGTTCAATCCTTTATTTTCATTGAAATTGGGGTGGGAAGGGAATGCTTGTTACTGAACTGAAGCTGCCAGAAGTTTCCATGAGACATTTTTGAAGTGAAGGGAACAGATTGACACATTTTGAGCTGAAAGATTTTGCTGCTTTTTGCTGAGCTGCTCTCAAACATTCCCTCAATTCTGGGCTGGATTTTCCCCTTTGTGGCACCATGTCACTTCACAGCTGAAGATTTGTCACCGGTTCTGGAAGAATCCTGCAAAAAGTACCAGGAATTACTGAACTAAATAGTCCATGGTTCTTCATTCACAGTGATAACTTTTAAAGGAAAAAGCTGAATTTTTAATGGAAAGTTGCACATTCAACATAAGACTGAGCTCTTCCTGTCACTGCTGTTTGAGTTAGATGATGTTTCATGGAATTGTTCAGGTTGGAAGAGCCCTCTGAGATCATGGAGTCCAACCTTTAACCTAGCACTGCCAAGGCCACCTCTGACAATGTCCCCAGGCACCACATCCCCAGGTTTTTTAATCCCTTCAGGCATAGGAACCCCACCACTGTTCTGGAGAGCTGTACCAGGGCTGAATAATGTTTTCCATGAAGAAATTTTCCCGATGTCCAACCTGATCCTCCTTTGGCACAACCTGAGGCTATTTCCTCTTGTCCTGTCCCTTGTACTTAGCACTTGACCAGAGAAAACTCCAAGAAATGCCAGCTGATCTCAAAAGCCAGGTCTCTCTTCTGCAGTTGGAAGGGATTTGCAACTTTTATGAGGAGAACTGTCCAAGGTGCAAAGGACTTAAGCCCAGCTCTGTAGAACATGCTCAGAGCAGAGCTTGAGCTTATGGAGACCAGGCCTTGGGCGCAGGTGACTTTCCCAAGGTCAGAACAGGAGCCAGATCCCTTTGTGCCCTTGTTTAATCAAAGTCATTAAATTTAAGTGTGAATTCTACCACCCCGTTAATCCTTCTTTACAATAAGAAGCCCTATTAAATCCTTCATGTTCCTGCTTTAATTATAACCTATCAAAGCTGGGATCAATTCCGGGTGCAAACACGGAGCGAGGGACTCTGCGGCAGGATGAGATCACGCCTCTTAAAATGCAAATGGAGGCTGAGGCATTAAACCTGTAATAAAGCTCAATTAATCTTTCCCCCTTAAAACACACACAAAATATTTAATCTCAGTCTAAACTCGGGGGCTGTTTGAATCAGAGCCAGCAAAGGCAGCTTTGGTCATAGGGAGCTGGGATGGTTTATCCTTAAATTCCCACAAATTTAGGGAGGTGGATGTGTGTGGAGGGGCTTGGGGAGCAGATCCATTACAGTTTGGAATGAAAGTGATGATTTTGGGAGGATTATATCTATTAAAATATCCCATTATCTCATGGAACTTTTAAAATCCCCTACCTGAAGAGGCATCCACAGGGAGATGAGAGTTACCTGAGTGAGGACAAAACAGCCATCCCTGTCTCGGGCTGAGAGAGGGAAATCCTTGGATTTAAGTGATTTACAGCTCTTTTCTGCCTGCCAGGCCGAGAGGAAGCAGAGCTGTAAATCAGAGGAGTGAATTACAGCAGAGATGCTCTTGTAGTCTCCTGGTGCAGGAAGAGCAAAGGATGCTCCATGTCCTGTGCCTTTCCCACCTTGCAGGGCAGCAGCAGAGCACTCCAGGTGGTTTCCAAACATCCTGTGCTGGGTATTCCAACACCTCCCCTCCTCCAGGAGCACCAATTTGTTCCAAGGCAACACCCCCGCTGTGTTCCTCCTGCAGCAGGAGGATAAAAACATTCAGTTGTTGTGTTCAGACTGAGCTCGTGTCTGTTCCTTCCCAGCACTGGGAGGATGGGCAGCACTCGTGGATCCCATTAGCGAGTTCGTGTTTGTGCTTCTGAGCAGTGCAACAGGAAAAACAGAAATGCCAGTGCTGGGAGTGTTAATAAACAGGCAGCTGGGGATAATAAAGATATTTCATTTGATGAAAGAGAAATGTTCCATGCCAGTTGTGTATTTTTAAAGGAATATTTATGTCAGGAAACAAAGACACTTCTAAACAAAAAAGTCACTTGGAATACAAACACAAATGTTCTGTTCTGGCAATGTGGGAACAGGATCCTGATGTATTATTGAAGCAGCCTGGGCATTTCTTTTCCCTGCCCGAAATACAAATACTCAAAATCCAGCACGCTCATGTGGAACGTTCCGCTGTAAAAAACTGCCTGAGTTTGGCGCAAAAATGTTTAGTTGGAAGATTATAGAGCGAGTCCATGCGAACAAAGTGAGCGTGGAGGGGATTAAATCCACCCCAAGGTTTGGACACTGCTCAGGTGCCTGTGTTGACACTGGATGCTGTGCAGGGGAGAGATATGGGTTTATTATCAGTGTTACTCAGCTCTGATAATGGGCTCAGCCCTGCAGGGAATATCAATGGAGCTGCACAGTTGGGCAAATAACGACAATATTTGTCTTCGTGTCATTTTTGATGAGAAACCTTGGCCAAAAGCCCAATGAAATTTAGTTGTAATGAATTACTGGATAATTCAACAAATGAAGTCAGAACAGGCAGAAAACAGACGGAGGACAAGGCTGCAGCACCTCCCAGGCTGCTACGAGCAGCAGCAAACACGGGTGGGAAATGTCACCGGGACAGTTGGACAGACCTTGGTGACTCCCAGCAGCTCCAGGGCACCAATGGCAGTGCTGAACTGCAATCCTGGAATATGAGATGTTAAATTCATTGAATGGGTCAGGCTGGAAGGACCACAGAGGGTCACTGGTGCCACCCCCTGCTCCAGCTCAGGGCACAGCATTATGTCCGTGTGGCTCTGGAATATCCCAGGGAGGAGACTCCAGCCCCTCTCTGGGAACCATCCATACACCAGGAACATTTGTTCTGCTCCTAAAAAAACATTTCCTTTTTGCTTGGTTTTAGCTGGAAAGCCCAAATTTCCTGAATTGCCCCAGAAGGGCAGGAGATTGGTACAAAGTGTTTTGCACTGATGCCAACGGGAGTTGGATTATCTGATTATCTCTGCCAGCAGAATCACCTGAGGGAAGGCATGGCAGGGGCAACGTGAGCTCCCACGAGGGCCAGCGAAGAAAACAGACTTGTGTCACCTCCAGGCTGTCGTTTCTCTCCAAGCAAGCCTGAACAGATTGATTTCCAGGTCTCCTTCAGTGGAACTTAATCAATTTGGAGTGGATTTAGCCGGGCATATGGATGATCATGTGGCTGGCACTGTTCCCTCCCCTCAGATGGTGACAGGAATTTCAATCACAGCCACCAGTGGCTCCCAGCTTGGAACACAAAAGCTTTTCATGCATTTGGAGCAACAATTCCTCCTGTCTGGTGCCTGGAATTGGGTGGGAACACGGGCTGTGCTTGCAGAGGGTGCCTCAGAACCTCTGTGTCCCCATGGGTTGTTCTGAATTCCTCCAGAGGGAAATGCTCCACATTTATCCAGGAAGAAATTCCTCAGGTGGACATCCAAAAAGGTTGGTTTGAGTCTAGAAGATCACGGAGAGAGGTAGCCTGAAGAGTGAACATGTGTTCCTCCAATTCCCAAGTGATTGCTGCTTGGAGAAGCAACAGGGAATGGAGAAAACCGGGCTGGATTCACTTCCATAAACTCAGGATTCAGTCCTGGCCAAGGAGCCTTTGGCTGCCCTGGACACTGCAGGACTTGGCTCCAGGGTTTGCTGGAATTGTCACCTTGGAGAAACTCCCAGGACCAGCCTAAAGCGGAGCTGACTCCTCCCAGAGCCGGGAGCGGGAGCAGCAGAGGGAACGACAAGCCCGGGGTGAGAGATTCTGTCCATGGAGATGCTGCTGGAGGAAAAACGCCGTTTATAGGGAGATGGAGAATTGACAGCACGGATAGTGGGAAAAAAACCTTTGGGGATGAATTCCCAGCTTTTCCCAGCCGTTTGGGAGCTGGGAGCAAGGGGGTGGAATTTCCTTCCATCCAGGAGGGGCGGCTGAGCTCCCACCCCGCTTGGCCCCACCCTGGAACCTGACAGGTTCTGGATGGCTCTGTCTGGAATTCAGTGACCTCAGTTAACCCTGCGGCTTTCCAAAGCCTTTGGGATTTTTTCCTGATTAACTTTAGGCTCTTTGCAGCTCTGCCCTGGCAAAAATGGCTGCAAAATGAGATAATCAGAGGCTGAAGGAGTAGTTGTGCTTATTGATTTTTTTATTTTTAACAAATAGTGTCTCTTTTTCCAAAAATATGAGGAAAATATGGATTTTTTTATGGCTGTTAAATTTCTTGTGTTTTGTGTTTTGTTTTTTTTCCCTTTGAGTTACTATTTAATATCCTATTGACATTTTCTGATTACTTATAACTAAATTTTCATTAAATATAAAATCTTCAGTGATTATTTTGGTGTCTTCATACAATTATCAATGAAAATGTTCACAGACACTTCGAAAGAAGTGAAGGAACACCCTCATTTTAAAAAATGGCAAATAGGAAAAGCTCAGTTCAATTATTTGCTGTCTATCTCTTGGGTAAAAACAAAAACAAAAACAAAAACAAAACCACTTAAAATAACAACAATAGAGAAAAACAACTTGTGAGTAATGCTGTAGTCAGCAAATGGGGTTTAAAAAGCATCTTGGAATTTCCCAGATTTATTCATTGATTGCTACAGTGAAGAGGGAGATGGGAATGAGGAAGAAATCCACAATGGAGCTCCAAGCAGAGCACTGGTGTGGGGGAGCAGCTGGGCACAAATTCCTGCTGCAGAACAGAAATGGGAAATGGAGCATTTCAGGGCAAAAATCCACCCTCCCATGGGGAAGCTGCAGCAAGGAAAAGGGAAATCCTGGGATAACACCACCCTGACCCCACCAGCTGTCCCTGCTGGAGACGGTCAGGGAACACCACAGCCCCACCAGTTCCCCTCTGTGTCTCTCCTTCCTCCAAAATTGTTTTTTTCCCACTGTTTCCCTGAATTCTGGATGGATTTGGGCAGTTCCTGGTGTCACACCGCTACTGCTCCCCACAAATGCAATTTGCAATGCCTGCTGCTGTCCCAGCCCTTGGAACCCCTGAGAGGGACTGGCTCGGTCCCTGTGGTTTGCAGTTCAGGATGAATCCAAGCACAATTTCCTTCCAGGACCTCTGGAGCACTCCATGGATCCCAGGGCTGAGCAATCAATTCCAGCTCTGGCTGGAATAGCAGTGGCTAACACCAACAATGAGAAATATTCCAGCTTTTGCCACAGAATTGCACTTTGCGATGTCATTCTCAGATCTTCCCAGCCCTGTGGGCTGAAAACTGAAAATGAGATGGAGCTGCTCTGTGTTGGCTCCAGGAAATGAAAACAAGAATGAAATGGGAAAGCAAAGCTCCTCTGCCTGTCTAGGGAGGGACTTTCACTCCTTCCCCATTCCCTTTCCCGCCCTGTTAATTAAACCATGAGCCCCACTCCAGACCTGAGAATCCTATCGCCCTTCTGGTGAGTTCTCGTCACACACTGCAGGAAAGGAGAGTGGATTCGTTCTGGGAGCAGCCAAGGGTGTTGATGGATGCTCTGCCAGCCCTGGAGGTGTCCCTGCCCTGTCCCCTCCCCAGCACTCGGGGCAGGACTCTCCCTGGAACACCCACGGGCTGTGTGCTGGGCTGGTCCCTCATGGCAGGCGGGACAAGGGGCACAGGAGGGGCCTGTGCTGCTCCTTTCCACCACCTGAGCAGAAGGGTGGTGTTGCAATCTTTGAGAATCTAACAAGGCCTCCGTGGAGAGAAAATGC
>VXBU01000598.1:0-12385 GCA_013400315.1 Bombycilla garrulus | reverse complement strand
GCTGTCCGGGCAATCTAAAGCGGTACCGGGGGTCTGACTGCCACCCAGGCAGGCCACCCGGGCAAGGCGGGCAACCCCCGGTCACCGTTTTAGGGTGGGAGCTGTAATCCCCTGGAGAGCTGAGAAATCCCAGGAAAGCTGTGGGTGCCAACCTTTCCACTGCTACAGGGCTGCACCAGGGTCCCAAAGCAGCAGCACCAGGCCTGGCTGTGGGGAGCCCATCAGCCTTTAGAAACTGTGCTGGGCTCGATCTCTGCTCCCAGAATGGCTGGATTGGATTGCGGCTGTTTGAGAATTTCAGTCTCTGCTCCCAGAATCTGGATTGGATTGTGGCTGTTTGGGAATTTCAGTCTCTGCTCCCAGAATCTGGATTGGATTGTGGCTGTTTTGGGATTTCAGGCTCTGATCCCAGNGATTGTGGCTGTTTGGGAATTTCAGTCTCTGATCCCAGAATGGCTGGATTGGATTGTGGCTGTTTGGGAATTTCAGTCTCTGCGGTCACGCATGAGCCAAATTACAACAGAGCCTGGTGCAAAGAGCTCCGAGTCAGCCTCAGCATCCCCAGGGTCTCATTCCCTGTCAGCTCCAGCCTCTCCAGGAAGAATTGTGACAAACCAGACGTGGGCACTGGGCTGGAGTTCTCGCAGTGACATTCATTAACAATATCGTGGTGACAGATCTTGAAGAGTCCATAAGTGCTGGTAAACATCTTTCTCCCCAGTTCAGAGCTGCACTCCCACCCCGAGGACTAACCCGAGGTCGTGCATCACAAAATTGAGAGAGAACAAACAAAAAGCACTCCTCAAGTCTGCCAGACTAATTCCTTCTTGTCGGGACCATCTGCAGCATCTGTGCCAGAAGAGATTGTCTGGAATGGCCTGGATATGTCCAAGTGCTGAAGTGCTGAGCGCCTTTGGCCACGTTTCCCTGAGGCGTCTGTCAGCAGTGCTGGTAATCACAGCCCGGATAATGGTTCACAGCTCCTTGTTTGTTCATTGTGCATGTGAACGGAGACAAGGCGGCCGCTCCTCGGGTCTGGGGGATCTTTCTGGTTTCCCCAAAGTGCAATTTCCCTGCCCAGCAGCCCCAGTGGCATCCCCTCATCCCTGGGCTTTTTCTTGGAGCAGAGATATTCACAAACTGGGAATGTGCTAGGCTGCTCTGCAGATCTCCCCACACCTGTGGGAGTGAATCCAAAGGCTCCTGTGTGGAGAGGCTTCTCCAGCAATCCCAGGTAATTGGGACACCACTTTCTTATTCCAGCAATAAAGCTCTTGGGAATTGCTCTTGTGCAATTTACACTTGTGGAATCCTGAGCATGTGATACGTTCATATTACATGTGGTGAATCCTGGAGTCTGTCGCTTACATTCCAGTTGCAGTGGTTATAACTCCATCAACTGATGGCTCGTGGTGCCATCTGGGAGCAGGGGAATTTTCCCCTTCATTAAAACTGCCTCAGAGTTTGCCTGGCTCTGCCTGGTCCCCTCTCTGCTCCTCAGTTCTGAGGCACAGGCCAGCATAGGACGAGGCAGAGGGGAACAAACACCCAAAGAGGCTCTGTCAGCTCATAGGGGGCCAAAACCACAAACCCCAAGAGATGAACCCCACTGATGGCCTTGTCGTTTATAGGACAGGAGGAAATGGCTTCCCAGTGCCAGAGGGCAGGGCTGGATGGGATCTTGGGCAGGAATTGTTCCCTGGCAGGGTGGGCAGGGGCTGGGCTGGAATTGCCAGAGCAGCTGTGGCTGCCCCTGGATCCCTGGCAGTGCCCAAGGCCAGGCTGGACATTGGGGCTGGGAGCAGCTGGGACAGGGGGAGGTGTCCCTGGGACAGGGGGAGGTGTCCCTGGGACTGGGGGAGGTGTCCCTGCACTGTGCAGGGTGGCACTGGATGGACTTTAGGGTCCCTTCCAACCCAAACCATTCCATGATTTCGTGACTCCTCTGGAGTCTTTTAAAGCCCAGTGACAACATTTCCTCCACATGTGACCAAAAACCAGGCCAGCCCTGCAGTCTGTTGGCAAATCTGTTCTCAGATTTGCTGCAGCATTGGACAAGAACAACAGCAAAAGACAAAACAAAAACGAAATTGCAAAAAAACCCATGAGTCACCAAAAAACAAAAAATCCCCAAACAAACAAGGGAAGCTTTAATTTTTATAGCAGCATGTTTAATTAGTTTCATTTATCTGGGAATTTGGTTCGTTTGTTTTAGGCATAATAAACACTCTGGGCTGTTGTTAATTCAAGATCTTGTCCCCAGCAGTGCTGTGATGGGCTCACTGCTCTCCTGCTCTCTGGATTTCTTCCTGGAGAGCCAAACCTGCCTAATTTCTGATTTGGGCTTTTGGAAAACTCAGCATGGAGACAGTGAAACATTTCACCTCTGCAGTTCTCTGGACAGTGAGAATAAAAGTCAAATTAAAAGTGCCAGGAAAGGCAGGATGTGCAGGTGAGCCCCTGTGGGAACACAAGGACATTGGGCTGGCGTTGGGACTCAGCCCTTTTTTGAGAAGGGCTTTGCAGCCCTGCTCTGGCTGGGCTTTGCCAGCTCTGAGTCAGATCTGGCCAAACCCTCAGTCCCTGTTTGCTCAGGAGCCGCTGATCCAACCTGACGGGATTCAACAGCTCCATTACAAAGGATAAAGGATTGTCTTTAGCAAGAGAGAGAGACAGGAAGAGACAGAACCGAGAGCCTTTAACCAGAACCCTGAATTAACCTTCACAGAAGGGAATCCATGTGGACTGTGGCTTTTATTTATAAACCTCTTCCTTCCTCGAGGCTTTCTCTGCTCACAAGGAGAAGTAAAGCCTTGGAGAAAGGCAGGGTTTTGAGGATATGTTGGCTGAGGGGATCTGCGTGGTTGTGCCAGAGAGCCCAAATAATGAGAATTAATTAAACCCCAAAGCACAAATCGGCAAACAGAACTCTTGTCCCACAAAACAAAGGAGAAATCTCATCAACATCTGTAGAAGGTGCCCCTGCTGAGCTCCAAGCAGCCTGAACTCTCTTCTCAGGACTTTTGCAAATAGAGAGATTATTTCCCTTTTATTGTATTAGAAGGGGGATGGAAGGGTGAGCAATCGAGAAACTTCATTATGCACTGAAAGAGGAAATGATTCCAAGAAAAATGTATTTCTCCATATGGGAAAAGCAGGGCTATTTGAGACTCACACTGTGTTCCTCTTCCCCTGCCACTTGCAAAGGCTTTTCATTCCACTTGTACTTCATGTTTCAAGTGGATTATTTCCTTCCATTGATAAGGGGATAATTCAGTTAGGCCTTGCAGATAGTTATTTCTTTGCTCAGAAGGATATTTTGCATGCAAGGATCAATTTTTTTTTTCTCTTTTTTTTAAACACCACCTAGAGCCTGTGGAAATGAGATATATTAGCAAGGACTGAGTGGCTGATCACAGGGAGAGCGAGGGGCAAATTAAACCGTGCTGGGAGGAAAGCAATACTTTGCCCAGCCACGAGGACTTGGGGAAGTCAGTGTATAATAAAGTCATGTTCTGCCGCTTCAGGCAGCTCCTCTGGGTCCCTCAATCCTCTCTGCTGCTCAGGCAATGCTGCTTTGAAACCAAGAAAACAGTGCAGGACAGACAGCCCAAAATCCCCTGCACTTGCCTTCTCCTGGGATTTTGGCTGCTGGATTGGCTGCCCTGGGCCTTGTGGCAGGGGAGATGCCTCAGGTGAGGTGGGACAAATGTTGTCATCCAACACTGGGGCCGAAAATGGTCCCCACGGGGGCTGTCAAAGGAGCAGAGCCTGGTTTTTCTGGTTTGGATCCCTGGGAAGGTGGAGGCAAGTGCTGGCATCAGGTGGCACCTGAACAGCAGACAGAGGGTGCCAGGTGTGGGTCTGGCCCCCTTGATCTGCACTGGGGGATGAGACCCTGGGGCAGGGCTGGCTTCTGGAGCAATTAAGGATCATGTCAGGACCTCCTCCCAGGAACAGTTTGGATAAAGGCACAGTTTTGGAGCCAGTTTCGCCTCCTGGCATTTCCAGTCAAGGCCACAGCACAGCCTGGGCTCCTCAGGGTGATGGGCACAGAGAGTGGCAGCTCCCTGGGCACATCTGGGGCCGTGGGTGGGTTTATCTAAGAGATAAAGCTCCGATTTGGCAGCGTGGCTGGTAAAATGTTTCCATAGCCACTGTCCCTAGAGCCCGAGCCCCGCTGCCTGCCTCAAACCCTGCAGAGACGGTCCAGAGGGAAAATCCCAGTGGGATCAGCCAGGCCTGGTGCTGGCACGCTGCTCAGGGATTCAGGTGACAGAACCAGAGCAGTTTGTCCTTGACTTGGGGACAGGTTTCCAGCCCCGTGGGTCAGCGCAGCCCTGTGGCCTGAGGGACAGCGGCGGTGGCCCTGTGACACCAGGCACCTGTGGCACTGCCACCAGCCAATGACCCAGAGTTTCCTGGAGTGCCAGCCAGGCCTACCAGCTTGTTCAGCCACCTGGCTCTGTCGATGGGCATTTTTGGGAGAGCAGAACTTGTGAATGGCTCCTTCCCGGGAGGAGCAGCCAGGCCTGGGCGCAGCACAGAGGCCCATGGCTGTTCATTGCTGTTTATTTGTGGAGACCTCGTTACTGGCGTGTCAGAACCACCACAGTGCTCATTGATGGGGTCACCTACCCCCTCTGGCACCAGGGGAAGTGAAGATTGACATTCACACCTCACAGTTTAAATGCTCCACATCCTTTTACCGACCCACAGCTTTGCGTTTTTCCGGTGTGCAGCTGCTGCTGCATCGAGTTTTGAGCCTGTTTAGTAGAAGGCTTCAATTAAACACCTCTAAGGACAACCTCTCGTTAGTATGAGACTGCTGCTGTCGTTCTCTTCAGCCCCTCCTGGCTACTTCTCTCTCAATTTGGGTGAATTACAGGAGGTTTTCTGAGCTGCATTCAAATGATGTTGGGTTCAGAGCAGCGCGGTGTGAGGGAGGGAAGAGCTGTGGCCTGGAATGTTAATGTGGGACGGCAGCTCCACAGGAGGCACTCACAGTGTGCTCTGCCCAGCCTGGCATTGCATCCTGGCTTGTCTCCCTGCCCTCAAACTGCTTCCTGAGGATGCTGTGCAGGTCACTCAGGACATGGGAGCTGTCCCCGACCTCTGGGACACACCAGAGAATTTGTGTTCACTCTCTGAATTCCTAAAATCAGTCCTGACTCTGTGTGAGGTGCTCAGCTCTTCCCACATGAGAGGTGGCCCCAGCTGTGCAGGGCAAGGTAAAGCCAGTCCCCAGTAAAGCCTTTTAAACTGGAAAGTCTGGGGCATTTTCAGGGAGTTCCCAGCCCCTTCACTGGGTGTTTCACAGAATCCTGGAATGGTTTGGGTTGGAAGGGGCTGTAAAACCCATCCAGTTCCTGGGCAGGGACACCTTCCACTGGCCCAGGTTGCTCAGGGCGCTCTGGAACAGATTTAACCCCATTTAACCTAAACCAAACACTGAAAAAGATCCTTTGTAATGAGTGTTTGATGCTTGAGAGGGGTAAAATGAGCAACACTCCTCAAAACAAAACAATTATTCTCTCCTACCACTCAGGTGGGACTGGGTAGATTTGTAGAGCTCTCAGGGTTTGGGGGAAGCTCCTGTATCCCTAAATCTCCTTCACCATGGGAATTAAAAATGCAGAGGCCTCCTCACCTTGCTCTCCCTGTGGGTAAATTTTTGGGTGTGTGGGTTTTTCAGAGGAGCCTAAAGCCCCACCTGAGCTCAGGCAGGCTCCAAGCGTGTTCCTCAGAATGGCATTCATTAGTCTGTTTGACATAAATACTGTTTTCAGGTTAATGTGTTTAACTTAATGAGGCATTTATTTGCAGTAAGAACTCTTTAAGAAGCTCTGTTTTCTTCCAGTGAGCTGAGCTGACGAGGGGATTAATAACAGGCTTGAACAAGCAGGCTAAGAAAATAAATCTACCAAAGTCCTCTGTGCAGGTTGTGAAGGATGCTTGGATTGATCCCAGTAAAGGCAATCATTTCTGACAGGATGGAGGGAAATAAAGAACATTCTCCTTGCCTGCACATCTCCCTCATTCCTGTCAGAGGCCATCTGCTCCCCTAATGCTTCTCTCCTGACCTCAGGAAATGCCTGAGCCGAGCACAGCCAGCAGCAGGACACAGTTTCTTGGAAGCCAGAGGGATTCCAGGATGTACTGAATGGGGCAAGGCCTTCCTAGCAACAGAAACATTTTTCCCAGCCCTTGCCCAAGCAAAGGAATTGGGATATTCCCAATGTACAGGGATAGACCCCTGAAATCCTTCCCATCACAGGTGCACCATGGATATTCCAGACCCATCTGGCCCAGTCCTGTGCTGGAGCAGGGAGGAGGGACCAGTGATCCTGGCTGATCCCGTCCAGCCTGGCCCATTCCATGATTCTGTTATCTACAACGTCATTGCCCAAATAACAACATTGACTCCTCAAGCCTGGAAGGGCTTTCCTTTTTCTTTAATGGATAAACAGGGAGCTGAGAAACAAACATGGATAAGTTCATGCACTGAACTGCCCCACCAGGACATCTCCTCTTGGGTCTTTTAGGAAATCCAGAATTTTGCAGGAGTCCTGACAAGAACTGTTAAAAAGGGACCAAAACTTGGAAGACATTACAGAGGCCTGGCCTCAAACTGAGGATTTTTGTGGCTGGTACTGAGAAGGGGAGGGAAGGTGCAGCCAGACTGTCCCTTAGGAGATCTCACAGTGCTGATTTCCTCTGTTTCCAGCTCATTGCTCTGCTCAGTGTGTAAATTTTCTTCCTTTAAAATGTTAGGTTACGTGGAGAGGAACACAGAGAGGCTGCTTGAGTCTGCACTGGCTATGCAAAGGCTTCCACAGGGGAACATCATCAATATTAACAGGGGATGTGACAGAGATACAGAAACTCCTTGTCCTAAATTGACTCTCAGATAATTTGCCAAACACAAAAATCATTGAGGTTAATCTGCCGTGGATAAATGCCATCTTTTTTTTCCTTACTGAGGCAAAGATTCCTCCATCCTTTGGGAATGGTCACCCTGAGGGGTCCCTGGGCAGAGCACCCCCACTGCAGGACTCATTTGAACCCCAAGTGACACAGGAACATCTGCAGCAAGAGAGATGCTCCGTCCACAGAGGTGCCCTCAGTGTGTTTGGTGACATCCTGGGAGAAAAGGCCGCCAGAGTTGGGATTGTTCACCCTGGAGAAGCTTTGGGGTGACCCCATTGTGGCCTCCAGGGCCTGAAGGGGCTCCAGGAGAGCTGCAGAGGGACTGGGGACAAGGCCTGCAGGGCCAGGAGCCAGGGAATGGCTTCCCAGTGCCAGAGGGCAGGGCTGGATGGGATCTTGGGCAGGAATTGTTCCCTGGCAGGGTGGGCAGGGGCTGGGCTGCAATTGCCAGAGCAGCTGTGGCTGCCCCTGGATCCCTGGCAGTGCCCAAGGCCAGGCTGGACATTGGGGCTGGGAGCAGCTGGGACAGGGGGAGGTGTCCCTGGGACAGGGGGAGGTGTCCCTGCCATGGCTGGGGTGGGATGGGATTTAAGGTCCATTCCAGCCCAAACCATTTCAGGACTCTGTGATTCAGAAATGGAGCAGTGGAGGCAACAGAGAATCCACAGGTGAACCCTGTGGGATGTGCTGCCTACAGGAGACTTTTTTGTGAGAAGTAGGAAATGAAAGGAGAAAAAAAAGTGCTTGGGGAAGATTTGCTGGGGTCTCAGCAGGTACAAAACAGCTACATGAGAAACTTACTGTATTTTCTCATGTTTTCAAACTCTCCCCCTCACGTCAGGAGATCAGAGTTCACCTCTGCCACCTGCCTTGTGTTCACCTCCCACCTGGGCTCATACCAGGAAGGCCCTGGCTTGACCTCGCTTCCCTCTTCCCACATTTACAGATTCCAGGCTTTCCTCTAAAATACAGTGAAATATCAGAACCCCCTTCACTGGGCTTGGCCCCTCACACTTGCCTTTTCCCTGACCTACCTGAATTCAAGTTATTTTCCACCTCAGAGTGCAGCTTTCAGCAAAGCAGCTCCCTGAGACCTCTCTCTTCATTACCTGCCTGTTGCTAATTAGATTTCTGCAGGTTTCTTTCTACTCAGCAACCCTTAAACATCAACTTCCACATCTTTTGGTCCCTCCTGGGAACCTGTTGGCCACCAGGATTCAATCTGGCAGGTTTGGAAACATTTCAAACACGGCAGCATGGCCAGGAGCATCTGTCAAATGAGCATCTGTGGCTCACAATTCCAGCTGGTTTGTCCAAAGAATACGGGAAATTTAAAATATGCTTCTGCTTTTTCAGAGCAAGGACAGGATAAAGTCTTCCCTGAAAACCTGAAATATGGCTGGAGCTGTCACATATCAGGGCTGGATCAATACAGGACTCCCTGAATACTGGGTCAGACAGTTCATGGATTGATGGGGTTTGCATTAGAGAGATATATAGCACTTTAGAAAGGAGGAGTGGAAATTCTGCTACCAAAAAAATAATAAAATATGCTTGAGAAACCTTTTAATGTTTCTTGGATGCTTTCCAGTTGAGAATCCCAGTGTTTTTTATGGAGCAAGGCTCTGTCTGACACAGCTGAACCAATCGATGGGAGTGAAGCTGCTGCTTGGAGCCCAGAAGGGCTTTGGTACCACAACAGGCCACAGGACTGGGGGCAGTTCTGAAATTTAACACTGAACAAGCCACAGGACTGGGGGCATTTCTGAAATTCACCACAGACAGGCCACAGGACTGGGGACAGTTCTGAAATTTAACACTGAACTGGCCACACAATTGGGGACATTTCTGAAATTTAATACAGACAGGCCACAGGACTGGGGACAGTTCTGAAATTTAACACTGAACAAGCCACAGGACTGGGGGCATTTCTGAAATTCAGCACAGACAGGCCATAGGATTGGGGACAGTTCTGAAATTTAACACTGAACAGGCCACACAATTGGGGACATTTCTTCAATTTATCACAGATCAGGCCACAGGAGGAGGGCACATATTCAATTTATCACAGCAGGAGAGTCCGTGTCCTTGTGTGACGGTGGCTCAAGTTCCTGGTGCAGGACTTGGCTCACCCACAACAGCCCCTGGTGAGGTCAGAGGGGGCCCTGCTGTGGCCCTGCTCAGCCCAACGTTTATTCCTCCAGAGAAAAGCGAGTGAAACATCCTGGGGGGAGTTACAAGTGCTCTGTGATCCCCACAAACAAGAGAGAGCTCAGAGTTGAGATTCTTTCAGCAACCCCAATGCTTCAGAATATCCATCTGAAAGATCAAAACCCCTCCCTGTGCTCGTTGTTTATAGCAAATGGGGCTGCACTTGTATAAATCAGCAGAATGCACATTTGGGCAATTTTACCCAGGATTGTGGGAAGGAAAGCATTAATTCAGCAATGGATATTAATGCTGAAAAAAGCAGCTCCTATTTGCTGCCTCAGTTGCAGACAAAATGCAATTCCTTGCAATGATATTATTCTGGATTACATGCTGAAGCACATTAACATATCCCCCAGTGTTTTGTGATCTCATAATGAAACCTCTATTACCAATCATCCATGAAAGAGATGCTATTGTGGGGAAAGAACCCTCGCAGAGACTCCAGGCTGAGACAGCAGCACCAGCAGAGTTTGAGCTGCCAGGTCACACTGCCAGAACACAAGTGGGACAGGGAAAATTCACCCCCTCCCCTCAGGAGCCTCTCGTTCAGAGGGTGCTGAGAAGGACTTTGCCTCTGCCTCGCTCAGCTGCAGCAGCACTGCACCCTCTGCGATGTCTCTGCATGGAGGGATTGCTGATCACTCCCCTGCATCAGGATATTTCCACTCTTCCAGGTCCATCTGCAGCCACAGAGCAGCTCCTGCCCTGCTGGATAAAAATGCCCATGCAGAGAACAGGGGATTTGGACAGTCAGTGGGGATTTCATTGGTTTGGGACTGAACTTTAGGTGCCAAACCTGGGCACTGCTCTGCAGCTGCATCTGGTGCAGCTCAAGAGCTTGGGGACAAGTCATTGTGACATAAAAGACAGCTGTAACTGGCAGGGAAAGAAGCTCAGTTCAGCCAGAGCTGTTTTCCTTAAAATGTGCTGTGATGCCTTGAATTACTCTCTTTTCAGCTGGGTTTAATAAGAATCTTGCTGCAGGTTAAACAAATAGCAAAGGATCACTGCAGACAAGAATGAGCTGCATTGTTAGAACTGTTCTGGAGAAGATAATTACCTCTTACATTGTAAACCTCACACTTTTTTTTTTTTTTAATAATCATTGTTTAAATACATTTACTGCCTTATTAAAAATTAACCTTTGAGAAGCATAATTTACTATAGAACACTTGCATGTTTGGAAACCCAGAAGATGGGGAAATCTGCAAGTAAATGAGTCTGATTCTTCTCAGGTCTTGGCCACAGCCTCTCTCCTTGATCTGGGCAATTTGACTTTCTCTTTTGCAATGAGCACCACCAGCAGCTCTGAGCAGAAGCTGATTCTGTTCTGCTCCTTCCCAAAACCAGGCTGGGACTTCCTAATGCCAAGGACAGCTGTGGTCAGCAGGAACAGGGGCAGGGAGGGGTTGGGGACAGCTCCACACAAAGGCAGGGAGGGGTTGGGGACAGCTCCACACAAAGGCAGGGAGGGGTTGGGGACAGCTCCACACTCCTGGTCAGCAGGGACAGAGGCAGGGAGGGGCTGGGGACAGATCCACACCAGGTGCTCCCTCACCTTGAGGCAGGAGCAGAGAACGGTTCCAGCCCATGAGGAATTGCAGCATTAAAGGATCCCTGAGCAGTCGTGGGAGGGGTCAGAGGGGTCTCTGGGGTGCCCTTTTTCCTCTCTGGAATCTGGAACATCAATGGTCACTTTGTGCCAATATGTGCCTCAGACCCACGGAGGCAGGAAGCTGACCCCCTTCTAATTGTGCCCCCCTACACTGAGTACAATCCTCTGGAATCCTCCTGGATGAGGATATCACATCTGTTATGAATAAGTTTCTGAGTGTCCCAGTTAGCTGTGGAGTTACCTTGTGTTTTTTATGTTGATTGTTAACGTTATTCCAGTTTTTTGTAGTACAGCCCTCCCCCCCCAATTCCTTTCTCCCCATTCCACCTCTGCTCTCCAAGACAAACACTAAGTGTGGAGAAACACCTCCAGCAAACAACTAGAGAGAATCCTACAGCCTTCAGGCAGCACCGAACTGTTCCCGGGCTGAGAGGTGCCGGTGAGCCGAGCTGGGAGCAGGGCCGGTGGTGGCAGTGACCGAGCTGGGTGGCGCTGGCCAAGGGAGCTGAACTGGATAGCCATGGAGCCACAGGGCCGCTGCCACGCAGGCCATTCCAGCGGCCGCAGAGCTGGAGAACCTACAGAGCTTCAGGTCTGGCAGGCACACCGGCGGTGGGAAAGTGCGGTACACGGACCGGCGCCAGGCCACCTGGCATGCTGGCTGGCATGGTGGGAAATGGTGCTGGCGGGGAGCTGCGGAGCCAGCTCCCTCCAGCAGCCGGCTCAGGCTGGGCCAGGGCAGAACACGCACGGCGGCAGCTGCGCCAGGCTGGGCCAGACCAAACCGGGTGGCAAGGCGCAGGCCGGTGGCGGAACGGTGCCNGGCACACAGCATGGTGGAGCAGCAGTTGGCCGCATGGCGCTGCTCAGTGCACAGCATGGTGGAGCAGCCCGTGGATGGCAGCTGCTGTGAAACACAAAGAGCATGGCGGCGGTGAGAAGCGGCACGGGCAGCATCGGTGAGGCGAGGCCGTCAGGGCAGCAAAATGCTGGAAGTGGGTGGCGGCATGGATCAGCTCCGCAGTGCAGGGACTCCTCCTGGAAGGGGCACGAGGCCCGAAGTGCTACAGGCAGTGGGCAGCAGCACAGAGGGCTGGGGGAGGCCCTGGGCGGGCTGCAGCCCCCGAGGCTCGACTATTTTGTAACCTGCCACCTGGGCAAGGCCAAAGGAGAATATATAAATGGAGACCACAAGAGACACTGGGTGCCATGCAGGGGGACAATACCCCCAAAATCACCAAAGCTGCAGAGTATCTGGACAAATCAATAACATGTCCCTCCTGGGAAAAATCAGAGCTGTCCTTCCACTGAAGCTCCAAAATTATGTCGCCATAACTTCAAAGAGACGTGATGGAACCAAGACCCCCTATACAAAAAGCCTTTGAGTAGCTTTGTAGGGACTTGCGTGAGGGGAAGAAGTCTCTAGCAGAGCTGAATTGCACCATTCTTCCTCCTCTGGTTTGTCCATCAGGAGTAACAACTCTGCAGCCCCCCTCCAACCCTCATCTGATATTTCAATAAAGGTGTTAAAAAAGGAGCTGGTCTCTTTGTCCATTTATTTCAACATTTTGATCCACCCCTAGATATCCACTGATATGAATAAAAATTCCAAGTTTTTGGTTTTTTTTT
>VXBU01000595.1:0-42644 GCA_013400315.1 Bombycilla garrulus | reverse complement strand
CGCGCGGGGGAAAGAGGGGCCGGGAGCGCAGCGGCAGCCAGCGAGCCTTATCAGCACGTAATCAGCCTCAGGAGCTGCTCACACCGTGGGAAAGAATCGCTTTGTCACTGTCCTTCTAACATCTCTAAATAAACCAACAAATACCCCCACCTTCTTGGATCAGGGTGTAACAGGAATTTCAAACATCTGTTTCAGGTCTCACGGGGAGTGGCTGAGGGAGCTGGGGGTGTTTGGTCTGGGGAAAAGCAGACTCAAAGGGGATCTTAGCGCTTTCTACAACGACCTGAACGGAGTTTGTATAGAGGTGGGGCTCAGCTTCTTCTCCCAGGTAACAAGAAATAGGATGAGAGGAAATGGTTTTACGTTGCACCGGTGGAGGTTTAGATTAGATGTCAGGTAAACTTTCTTCACTGGCCGTGCTGTCAAGCATTGGAACAGGCTGCCCCGGGAAGGGGCTGAGTCACCATCCCTGGATGTGTACAAAAGACGCGTGGACAAGGCACTCAGGGAAGTGGTTTAGTGGTGGACTCGACAATGCAGGGATAACTTTACGTTCCTAGAAGGTTTTTTCCAACCTAAACGATTCTATGATTCAAATATATGACAAAAACATGTGGTGACAGTACTGTAGAGATCAAACTAACTTCTGACAATCTAGACTTTGCTTTGCTGCAGTGACTGGGACTTCCTTTGATTTGAAACATATTCCAAAAGCCTGTATAGATAAGTGCATGGGAACTGAAACTAATGTGGTTTTTTTGAAGTAGACTCTCTTACAAGGATGGATATCCTAGAAGGGATTTAGTTTTATTTTTTTCCAGAGTAAAATTATAAATATGTTTCCAGTGCATCACTTAAATCTTACATTAACATGAAAGATATTGTATGGGTATCTTGTTCAATTTTGTATGTGCTTAAATGCAGCTTACCTACCTTTATCTTTTTTAACTACTTGATGACTTGTTTTTTTTTACAAGTAGTAGAATCTGTGTAAGAGATTCACCCATAATTGGTGATCTTTGTTCTTTTCTTTGGTTAGTAGCACAGAAAAATCTCTCTTATTAAATCAGAGCCATGCCTCAATATAGAGCAGTAGCATAAAGCTGAAGAGATAAGCGATGGACTGCAGCTTTCTGTTATTGGATTTCTCTTTTTGTTTGGATTCTAATAACAACATTCTCATCATAATCAATTTTGCTTAAAACTTCTATTTTTGTTCCTTAGAAAAGAGTTAAGGTAGACTCTTGTATGACAAGGGACATGGTTTTTTTTCTAGGCTGCATTACTCACAAGCATCATATTCTCACTTCAAGTTTCTTCTACCCTTTTAAAAAAAAGGGTGGTAGTGTTTTAAAATTAATGAGAACTACTTTGCTATAAGATCCATCTGCATATAGAGATGCTGATATGCACAGGCAGCATACTTCCAAAACCTCTCTTCTCCTGTTGTAAACCCCCACCAGAAGTCTCTCACCAATGGGAGATTAGACATGAATTTCACCCCAGCTTCCCAATAGCTTCCTGACCTCCAATATCATCTCACTTCTATTTTTCACTCATCTGAGGAAATATTTATGTGTATGAAAATACACTAGTTGATTATAACAGAACCTATTGCAAAATCACAGCCTAGTTATATTTCCTTTCTCTTAGTTGTTTCTTTCTCCTTTCTTAAGGCATGTTCCACATCATCAGAATGTTGTTAAGACTGGGGAATCAGTCACTGCCTTTGTGACATATAACTAGCATTTGCACAGGGCTTTTGACAAATAAGTAGGTTTTAAAGCGTAGTGCACAAACAAAAAATTGCCCCAAACCAACAAACAAAAAATCTACAACCCAGTCAAAACAAAACAAAACAAAACAAAACAAAACAAAACAAAACAAAACAAAACAAAACAAAACAAACAAAAACCAACCAACCAAACAAAAAACAAACAAACAAACAAAAACACAAAAAAACCCCCATGATCTTCAGTAGATCAATAACATATCTTGGACAATGTTCATACAACGCATTAATCAAATGGACCAATATCTTGAACTTGTAATGAAATTTTGTCAGTGTGCAGACAAAGTTTCAATCAATTGCAGCAGCCTGTGTTGCCAAGGCATTCTAAACCATTTAGTACAGGCAGCTTCAAACTTGCTGCTCAAGCACCTTGCATCATTATGGTTTGACTGAAAAGTGACTCAGAGCAGATTGATAGCTGTCTGGATGCCATATGGTTGTCTTTCTGTAAATTATGTGGATCACAGTCAGGACTGAGTCTTTTACATTGTGTCAATAAAAAAGACTGCACTGTGCAGCTGAAATCTTCCCATCGGTACTGATCTGTCTACTGAGTTCATATATTCTTTATTTTGTCTAATCTCTGATGTGACTGTGAAGCCACTTCTCATCTTTGCGTGATATTCTCAACAAAACGTTTTAATTGTGTGCTGATTTAAAAAACATGATAAAAAGTATTAGAGGAAGAGTTTTTTATTCTGTTAAGAGTCTATAAGTAAATACTCCTGTGTTCTTCAGGTTTTAGATTCCCCCTTTCTTCTGAGGTCCTGCACTTTTAGGAATGATATACTAGCTAGGACCTAATTCTGGTAAAAGCTATGGCAGAAAGATACACTGAGAGAGGCCAAGGAAAAGAAGTTTAAGCTTTGGATGTGTTGCAGAAAATAGAGAGAATGTGATAATCTTAAATAACAATTTAATGAAAATAGTAACTATGATGATGCCTTGTTTTCTTCACATTTTATTAATTGAGAGATTGCCTTGCTTTAGAGTATTTAATATCACTTCTGCTCTGAGTTATATTTGCTTATGCTTCCATTCAAGTCTTCAGGACCTTATGGTGCTGGAAATAGAAAATCTCGTCTTTCACAGGTAGGATGAAAACGGAAAGTACAAAACAACATTCAAAAATATAAATTGTTCATAATGCGTCCTACAGAAATTTTGGAAGAGTGATATGTGTTTTCTTTCTCTCATGAACAGCAGGGTAGAGAAAGTGGTACCTCCTAATGCTTCTACCTCACACATTGACAGGCCCCAGCAGAACACAAATGGTTAGCATAATTTATTTTAAAAAAGCAAGGAAAATGGTATGAAGGCAACATAATAGTGTCAGAACTTCCCCAGCATTCCTCAGTTCCTATTGACCTTTCTCTCAGCTTCTACTGCACTAGACAAAGCCTGACAACCTCCCTGCCTCCAGCGGGGTGCACAGAGAGTGCCTTCAGATGTACAGCCTTTCTCTGCATGTCCAACTACCTTAAAGTATATTTTAGGAATGGTCAGTTTAAACTTGCTTATTGCCTATGGCAGCATTCAGAGTGGCGGTCCCATATTTATAAAAAAATATATTTAAAAATACCAAATGAGCAATAGAGAACTTGCAGAAGCAGATAAATCAAGGGTGGAGTAGGCAGAGCCACATCAGATGTCACTGCACTCTGCACTTCATCCTTTATTAGTGGTCCCAGCCACTTAAATAGTGTCATGTTGGGTAGGGAACGAAGGGAACCCGAGTTCATGGCACTTCAGACTTGGATGTGTGTGTTGCTAGGTCAGATGAAAAATCTGTGTACAGGATATTTCTTTATACACTTCAGAAACTAAAGAGCAAAACTGTATTATGCAAAAAAAATCCACAGAGCCTGGCTTGCTTGGATCTGGTTTACATCTTCAAAGCTGTACTTAGAATTTTGATGGTTAAATTTGTCCTCATTTAGCCACTTGTTTTAAAATAATGATTTTCTATATAAAAGATATTATTGGCCATATGGTACTTTCTATAAAGTGTTGTATGAATAATACAGTGTTGTATGAATTACTGACTGAATACATGAAGTTATACAAACACCTGATGTTTTTACCTTTTTTACAAGGGATGTAAAGTGCTTTACTGACAGTAATACTTGGATACAGACCTATCTACTCTTCTGCTTACTCTGTCTCTTCTCTGCTTCCTGCTCTCTTGTTCCAGCAGTTACAGCTCAAATTAACTCAGTGCCACAAACCTGGCTCTTGTTCTGAGAACTACCTGGTCATGCATGGCTGATAAATGGTCAGTGCACATCTGCTGAGCACAGTCTCCAAACAGGAGAGGGATGTTAATCCTTTTAAAAGAGAAAATGTGAATTTCCTCAACTCATGTCCCACCCAGTATTCATTGTTTCACCAAGACTATTTTTCTTGATCCAAATGTTGGGGTTTAATTATTTCACAGGAAATATGCAGAGAAGTTTGCAGTTAGAAAACTCCACATTCTCAGTAAGAAGGCTACATCAAGGATGCTAAAAATAGAATAGTGGTTTTGACATTTTTTTTTCTTCCAAGAATTATACAACATCTCAGTGGAAAACGAGGGGAGAAAACCCTAAACTACCAAGAGTGATTCCTTTCCAGGTCATGAGCCCAACACTCCCTAAGAGCCAAGGTTAATATTTATCTATGCCCTGTGGCAGTAATTTCAAAGGTGTTGATCTTGGGGACTAATTACTGCTTTAAACAGGCAGTTAACAGTTTAAACAACATTTTTATTGGCATACAATGATTAGATGTTTAGTAGTGTGCTGATGGGTTTATGATGACCAAAGTGAATTAAGAGTTCATCTTTGAGTTACATGCTATTGGAGGCATTGGGTCATTTGAGTACCCTGGGTTAATGCATGTGAGATGTACAGTAAGTGCTGTATACAGAGAAAAAAAATGCTCATTTTAAAATGTTGCACTACAAACCATTTTGTGTTCTATTCATATAATACGAGCCACAATGAAGCTCTGAGGCTACTGGTGCTCCAGTGACCTGGTGCCTAAGCACATGTGTGACTATGGACACAGTCCAGGCTCTGGTGCTCATTTTTCAGAGCTGGTTTTCCAAGGGATACAGAGCAGAAGTATTTCTGGGGGTCACAAGTCCTACACTGTACAGTGTTCACAGAAGTGGCTGAAGAACTGGCTGCAAATCTGATTATACTTTTAAACATGTTTCTATTCAACACTGTTGCTACAGCATTTATATGATGACTGGCATTAGAGGAAATGAAAGATATTTGCAGTTCCATTATCTCCTTATGGCTATAGTGATTGAGAATTTCAGTGTGAATAGAACCATGGGACTGATATTCTGTCCACCTGCTATAGGTGCCAATCTGAGTGTGGCTCTGCCTGCTTTCTGCAGGGAGCCAGAATCCTACAGCATCCTGTGGAGTGAGTTTTACACCCAACACTGGGCATGTGTGCCAGAGCAGGTTGTACAAAAGGGCTAGAGAGAATCTCTGGAGGGAAGGTAGCACTCTTACCCTGTGACTGCAGTGTGACATGGGGACGTCTGCACCACGGGGCTGGTTAGAGATATGCAGTGCAGTGACTGTGCCTCAATTTTAGGAATACCCTAGTCCCCAGGACATGGATTCCTCTCTCTGCTTTCCAAATCTGTTCAAAAATACTGTCTCTGACTTCTAGTAATGACTTGAGTCTAGCAGGCCAATTAATCAGAGCCAATTTTTGATAAATGTTTCTCCCACATAAAATTATGACAGCTTGCTGTCTAAGTATAGGAAGCATGCATCCTATATTTCACCCAAGACGTGTGACACGTGGATGTAGTGAGGCTATTTAGTGCGGTGCAGCTGGTGTGCCTTGCTGGTGTGATTCCATGGAAAGCTGCTCACAAACCATAGCTGGCCTCTTGCCTCACTGCTATTTATTTGTGTTGTCTGGCTTCTTGTTTCCTAATTAAAAGTGACATGTACAGTTGGGAAGAAGCTTATTGGTCTCTTAAAATAATTTTGACCAGTTGATTGAGGTTTCTAGTTAGTTAATGATGAATTTTGGTTTTATGAAGATGCTGCCAGAATGTCACACAGAAAGCCAAGTCTCTGCCTCGTATACACATATGGAATGTGAAACCGGAAGCTGTTTGCAAAAATAAATAATAGGTGTGGTGGAGAAAAGTACACTATAAAATATAAGAGATATTTTATTTATAAATCACCTTCCTAAATAAGAAATACTTGCAATTCCTAATTCCAGACTGTCTCTCTGTGCCTCTCCCTTTCCATGGCTGCACTGTTGTTTATTTACCTCTTATACCTCAGATTTATGGTGACTTATTTCTGCCTTTTTCTCTGCTATATCTGTCACCCAGTACCTAACTCTTAGCTGCTGGGAATGAGTGAATAAATAGGCTGAATATAAGAAGCTGCCATGATTTTAGGGACTGCAAAGACCTAGATAGATGGAACCCCATATCGCAGTCTTACTATCAAAGTATTCCATCAGTATTTGACTTAATTCCTGAAAATGCATGTGTTAATACAGATATGTAATCTTTTAGTCCTGTAGGAGAAAGGACTCGACATTGTGATCTCTTTCAGAGATAACAGTAATATTTTAAGGATTTATTTTTTTGCAAAATCTGAGCTTGTCAGACCTGTGATAGATTGACATAGTCATGGTGAGCTTATATTTCCCACAGTTTTGACTGAAATGCAACTTTATGTTTTCTTTCACCACATTTTGAAGAACGTTGTCAGTGTTTTTGAGTTTGTTCCATTTACTGCATTTAAAGTGTTTCCTCTCAGCTGGGAATTCTGTAGCTTCCAAGCCAGGTTGCCTATGCTATAAATTTTGCTATGGTTCATGTCAAAAACCTCTATATTGTTCATGCTCTGCTTCCTTTCAAACTATTTATCCTCTCCAGAACAAACACCAGCCAGGTGATCCTCAGTGCTGGAAAACTGGGCTTCTTGCATTGGGTAATATCATTATGCTATGATTGGCCTCTCCTGCTCCTGTTAGAGTCAAACTCTGGCCAAAAAGTTAAGCTAAGTTGGATGAACGCTGAAAGAACACATGGAGTTGAGTGTTGCCATTCATGAAAAATAAAACATGGGTGAGAATCCAAAAAAGCTGCAAAATTGAGATTGCTCACTCTTGGGAATCAATTTCTCATTTAAAATGAAATACGTTTTAGAAACATCACTGCATTTGTCACATTCTCCTTTAAATAGACATCTGAAACAACTTTTTTAAAGTTGAACTCAAACAAGAATAGCAATCCAAACTCTTAAACCTGTTTTCCCAGTTTACAACTAAATCAAAAGTGAGGTATTTCACCAACATAATTAACTATTAGCTAGTTGAAGGATGAGTTTCATCCTTCTTTTGATTAAATGCAGAAGATGTGTTAGGATTGTTCTAGGAAAGTGATAATACCAGACTTTTCACAGAAACTTGTAAAGTGAAGATTTGGTGCATTCTCTGCAGTTTTTTGTCTTTGCCTCTTGGTGTATAGATTATATCTCTTCCAGGCCATTTTTTTTCTAGTCACTTTGATTTGCAGGCTTTTTAAAAAAGTATGTAGAAGTTAATTAGAGCTCCACAAAATCTCAATAGAAAAAGTTGATTTTTATAACTTCTACCACAGCATTATATCCAATAAAATTAATTTTCTGTGGATTATTTTATCTAAGTCTATTCTAGGTAAAATTTTTAGGAAAATCAGTCTTAATCAGAAAAACCTATGTATGTTTAAAGTAGTAGGTCTATATTCTTTCTAGATGTATTTTAGCCAAATAGTTAATTTCTTGTAAAACATAAATACTGAGAATTGACCTGGATTTATGTCCTTTTCTATGTGAAGGAGAAATGTTTTACATTTTAATTTTAAATATGTCATGGAACAGCAAAGACTGACTTTTGCAGTTGGCTCAGGGTGTCATGAAAGTTGATAGGGAGTCTGGCTGATGTGTCTCAACCAGCAGAAGAAATCAGAATATGAACTCATGTTTTGCTATGAATATACAAACCCAAAAGGCCCAGAGTCTGATTCCTACTTCTCTCCATATCAGGCAGTAGAAGGATTTAAATGTGGGGTTCACCTCCAAATGCTCTAACCATCCTTGTCAGTGGCATAATTTCCCTCTTTGCTGCAGTTGCTAAGTTGAAAAATCAGAGCTATAGAGAGGCCCATGAGGGAAAGGCTTTCTGATAGGACAGAAAGATTGAGCTCACGGGAGCATCCTGCTTGGGAAGGGTGGGTAGATCCACTATTTCTTCTATGGAAAATGTAAGAGATTTCACAACCAATATTTTGTCCTGCGGCTCTAACAATCATATATTTAGTTCTCCTCAGAAACAAGCCTTTTAAAAACTTGAATCAGAATATTGGGAAGAAGGCTGTAATCTTAAGAATTTGAGTTAAGACTCCAAAGGAAAGATGTTAATTTGCTAGTCCATAGAGTCTGAAGAAACCTCAGCAGTTTTTTTCTTATTAAGGGTTCAACTTCCACCATTATTTGGAATAATTTTTTTCATTTACACTTGACTAGGGGACTGCAATTATTCCTTTCATAGGCAAATCACACTATTGAGGTTCCTGCTTTGTGACCTCAAGAACAGATGCACATGTAGCACTGCACTTGAGGCTACATGTTAAATTAAGTCAGGAACTGAAGGTAACGCACTAATGGATTGCTGTTTGTCCCTTGTATTTTCCCTGGTGAGCATTAAGACATAGAGATAATTCACAGAATAAGTAAATTCATTCGACCAAACAACACTGCTGATAAATAATTTCCAGCAAGCTTCATTTTCAATTAATTTGCGACAGAAGGCATATTCACACGATAGGGCTGAAATGCCTGTAGGCATACAAAATATCTTTCTTTTAACACCAGGCATTTTTTTGGTTTTGTCTATGCTTTACAGGGGAAGGTCGCTGTTTTTCCTTTCATCGGGCATGTTTTTCTTTTAATCGATTAGGGCATGTATTTTTATCCTATTGAATCATACCCACTGTGTTCCATTACTGCGTATCCTCCTCTTTGATAGTGTTGGGGGTCGGTCTTTGAAAATAACTCAAGTATCCAGAAAATTTGAAAGTAAAGGACAAAACTTACCCTAAACAGATAACAAGAGGACGCTTGTAACATTCCCTCCTTCCCCAGGGAATGAGAGCAAATTCAACAGAAGTAATCTATGTGCTTTGTCCCCATAAGCAAGCTCAAAGATTGCTTATGAATATGAGAACAACTTGATTTTACCACATGATGAAAATAAGTTTTTAGGAAACATCTACCTCTCTCATCTGCCATTGTATTGGAAAGAATCCAATAAAACTTCTGTGTGAGACAAAATTCAGACAAGTTGTACAGCATAAAACATAGCTCACATGTTTCTGTAAACCACCATCTTCAACTAAAAGCTGCTTTTTGCCACTCTGTTAATGCTCACAACTGTTTACTTGTTCTCAGGTGTGAAATCAAGTGCTGGGAGAGCTGGGCTGGGCTGTGTCGTGACTGAGCACCCATCATCCTTTGAAGGGGAGAATCTGGCAAGCAGCACTAGGTGGGATCATGCCTTTAGTATGCACATGTGAGTACACAAACTTCAGTCCTGAGGAGAAATTTGTCTGAGATGATTACTTGCTTGTTCCCTGGAGAGCAATGAAAGAAAGCATACAGGTATTGTATGCTATGAGTAAGTGGGGCCATCTCCATTGAAGTAACTGGAGAAGCTTAAGCACATAACCAGTCAGGGCTGTGAGACTTAAGATCCCATTTTATTTGCTAGAATTTATATATGTTGAATGAGGTTCTTTGGAATGTGCTACCCTAAGAATAAGTATTTTTTTGCTCTGGTTTACTGAGAGAGAAAATCTTGCTCCTTATACCTATACTCAGAACCCCTCTGCACTGATTTCCCATACACACCAAGGAAGCTGAGTTGGAGTAATTCCAGGTACTATGTGTGACATGGTGCAACCTTATTGCAACTCATCTGCAGCAATAACACATATTGCAGCAGAAATGTAAGGAAAGAGAAATAGATTTTGGTTTCCCAGAATTTGTAAATGAACTCTGAGCATACATACGTGTTGGTAAAAGCCACTAAATTGCATTTATTCTAGGTATGTAGGAACTGATATCATGTGAAGGTAACCTTTATCTGGATGTTGAATTTATTTTGCTTTGTAGGATTATTACATAGTGAGCTACAGTATTTTGCATAGCTATTAAATAAAGGATGGATTTGAGACTTTGTATGGTCTGGGAAGGCAGCCTCTGGATCCGTCCATTCCCTGTTACACAGAAGGAAAAGTTCAAGGAATACAAAACTAATCATTGTGATGGAGGAAGTGGTCTTAGGAAAATAAAGAACCTTTTAAACACATCCCTACTCAGTTTCTGGTTGAGCAACTGTGCAATCCTGGGCAAATAATTTAGATTTTATCTGTAGGATATAGTGTAAGATCTGCACAAATACCCACAGTGACTTTGACTGAACTGTGAGAACTATTTTTTCTTCATCTCACTGAAATTTTCAATTCTTGCAAAGCTGGGACACGTCACATAGATCACATGGTATTGGAATAATAAACTGTACATTTATCAAATCAGGTATGAGACATCAAACCTGTGAAACTCTGAAGCAAGATCTTTTGTTTGGCTGGTTAGTTTGTTTTTTAAAAGAAAAAGACAACACTTTAATAGGAATAGGGAATTTTAGAAAATAAAAACTCTTATCTCTGAATCTGCTGTCTTTAGATAAAATGGTATGCCTTATAAAATTGCAATGTCGAATTAAATGGAATGTAGATCTGGAGAAAAAGGGGTTTTTTTCAGTATTGGGTGTTGCACTTCTGCCTGTGTACACCGGGAACCATGACTGTGTCAGGGAGGAGTGTAAACTGAACCTGGCCTGGTTGGTTCAGTGTGTTTATCAACACAACTTTGCTGTGTGTTTGGGGAAATAGCAAGCTGACCTTGCTGGGCCCTATGTTACAGGACTGGGAATGTCTGTGATTCTAGTTAGGGACCATGGCAAACAGCTCTTACTCTGAGGTCAGCCAGAGCACCCCTTAAGCTTGCTGAGTTTCTATGTAGCCAACAGAGCTGCCATTTCAAGGAGCCCTTGAAAATATTTTAGTGCATCCCATCACAATTCATGAGTCCCTTTCTGTGCCTCCCAATGGGCTAGAAAGGCTGCAAACTAGGAGTGACAGAATGGTTCCTGGGCTTCCACGAAGCTCCTGCCATCCCCTCCTTGCCTCCGTGTGACACGTGTTTGGACGCACAAGCTGTCTCAGAGACACTACTCCTACCCCTCAGATGTGGACAGTGCGTGGGTGGGGAGTCGATTCTCTTTAGTAAGGGAAGCCTTAGTGCAGTGTCCTGGTAGGAGATGCTCTGGCTGCTGCATGGCTCTGCCACATCTCCCTGCTGTGACACCTGACACATTGCCCCTGATCCGTCCATTTGGGGCCTGGGGCAGTGGGTCTCAGAGGCAGGTGCTGTGGTAGAGAACTAAGCTGGAGACACAAATGTCAAAGATGCCTGGTAACTCTGCATAGTTCTTGAAGGTTTTGATCGTTGTTTTCCATCAGGAAGAATGGTACAGAAGGGGAAGGAGAAGCCACCTCAAGCCAGCAGGAAGGGGCCATGTAACAGCAACAAAGTGAGCCAGCTCTTCTGTGAAATTCTCATCTGAAAAACATTAATTGTAAATTTGCAATCTCACTTTTCTCCATTTGCATGTGAATAAAACTGATGCTTAAATGCTCTGCAGAAAATGAATGAGGCATTTGTGTCAATGTGTGTTCATATTTGAAAATACCAACTAAAAAGCTAGGAAGCCTTTGTACACCCACCTTTGCTATTCCTCTTTCAGTTGCTCTGAGGCCCTTTCATAAAGTATTCTTTCTTACTTACAAGAAAAGCATGTATTGTTGCCATGTTTGTGCTCTGGTATTTTTGCTTTGCCTCTGAGGGAATGGCTGCTTTTTTGCTGACCCTTCAGCTCAGTGTCTGATCCTACAATTTTCTTCCCTTTTCATCTCTGATATTAGCTCTTAGAAATATATTTCACAATAATTGGAAAGAGTGTAATAAGCCACAGCAGCATTATTTCTGCTGCTGGTGGTGAGTTATGGGAAGTACTGTATGTGAGGAAGAAAACAAACTAAGAAGTTGCTTTTCAGAAGCAGAGAAACAAGTGCTAAGTTGGCATGAATAGTTCAGAGGTGGAAGGATATTCTGATTTTGCTCAATGCAACAGTAGCATTGATGCTCTGCTTTTTGTTTTGTATTCTTCCCTTTTCCCTCTCTCTCTCTATATAATGGATATATAAAAAACTTAGAGCAACATATAAATTTCTCTTTTTTTTTCTGTTTTATTGTAGGGAATATTACTTATTGGTTTAAATTCAGTGCTTTCTTTCCTGATACATGATGATTTGCAGTTTAAAGAGGAATAGCTTGCATGGGAACAGGTCAGATGGCTAAAGATTTTAGATAGTTCTTTTAGAATGACATTGTAGTTGTGATACAGGTCACAATTACATGAGCACTGAAGTTGTTCGCACTCGGTATTTGTGCAAGTAGGTCTCCTTGATGTTTTTTTTTTGGTTTTTGTTTTTGTTTTTTTTTTAGTGATGCACTACTGCTCTTTAGAAGACTACTTACTTCCATGGGAAATATTGTGCCAAGTGCTCCACATTAGTTTTGGCTGATATTTATTTAACAACAGCAAATAACAGTGCAGGAACTCAGATCCAAATTCCTCTGAATTTCATGAATATTCCAGTCCTGTATTCCAGTCCTGTTTATAATCTGTGAATTTTTTTTATTTGTCTCTAGAAAATACCAAAGGCATTATTTAAGATAGTTTCTTAAGCAGTTACCACAGTCTTATTCTGAGGAAGTTGCCCCAGAGGAAATTTCCGCATATAACAAGGGGTGCATGTATAGCCCACACAGACTAACAAATTGGTGTTATGAATGTGATAACTGTGCAGTGGTACAGAAGATAATCTGGAATAGTTCAGTTAACATCTTTCACTGGTTTTTAATTAGTTACCTTAGTTTAGATACCAAACGGAGAAAAGTATTATCCTTCTGAACTGACTTTCGTGATTACTATTTGGCAACTCTAGTTTCAATATATGATGTAAAACAGCTCTCTGAAAACTGTTAAAGAAGCACAACTGTCTTAGCAAATTATATAAACCTAGTGAGGGTTAAACTTAACTTTTTTTTCCTCTAAGTGTCATTCGCCCGACCTAGAATTCTTTAATAGATACAGAGCAGAGCAGAACTGAAAGTATTTTTAATTTCAGTGCTTTGTATATTTACAGAGGGATTACAACAAACTTCTACACTTTATCTACATTTTAATAGGTCAGTGCGAACATATGAAGTGTATTAAGGTGGACTGACTTATTAAAGTTACGTGAATTCGCCCAAAGCCCCCAGCAGTTGTATGCAGCAGGGGCTGGGCAGACATGCATGATTGAGGTCATGCATCCAGCCAGTTTGTAAGATGATCCCTCTGAACTGAGCCATCAGCCATCCTTAGCATAGGGGCGCACTCATACACACATTCCTGTCAAGTCATCTTGTGAAAGGCTGCTTGCTTCCAGCTTGGCTTGAAAGTGCAACCTTAATAAAACTCACTCAAGCCTGAGAGAAAATAGCAGTTCTGCAGCAGATAGTGTAGGGGAAAGAGACTGGGATATGCACATGCAGCTGACTAAAGCAGGCTACATGCTGGACTGTAACAGAGAGGAAACAATAAATCTTAGCTACTATGCAATAAATATCCACAATTTTAACTAAGGAAGCTATCCTCACAGTGAAATTAAAAAAAAAAAACCAGTTTATCCAAGCTTGATTGTTAAAGTGTGCTGCTCCACTCCTTTTTCCAAAGACTTTAAGGGAAATTAAGAACAAATTTAAAGAAAGAGGAAGAAAAAGTTTTTCTTAAAGCAGGAAAGGAAAGTAATAATAACATGTCAGTTTTCTTTTCCTTTGCTTTCCTGGCAGTGATTCTTGCTCTTGTAGGCTGTACTAACCAGCGTCGGGGTGCAGAAGGCAGTGGGAGAAGATTTAACCGGGTTCAGCACGGGCAGTGCACCTATACTTTCATTCTGCCAGAACAGGATGGGAACTGTCGTGAAAGCACGACAGACCAGTACAACACAAATGCTCTTCAGAGAGATGCTCCTCACGTGGAACAGGATTTCTCTTCCCAGAAACTGCAGCATCTGGAGCATGTGATGGAAAATTACACTCAGTGGCTGCAAAAAGTAAGTGTTTCTTTTTTTGTTTCTCACTAAATGATTTTTTGGGGAGGTGTTTATGCTGTTCAAAGTTTTCATTAGTTTCTATGAAAACAGAATTAATAAGGATTGATACAGCTCTTGGCCGTGTAGGAGAGAAATGTTTTAGCCAGAGTACATCCTTCCTAGTGACATTGCTTTTGGGAGCCGAACTTTCTTCACTTTACTGAAAGATATGATTTCTTAAGGCTTTTTTTCAAGAAACTATGGATGTGTGTGAGTCGGAGAACACAAAAATCCTCCAGAGACTCTACTGACAGAACTTACTAAGCTCTAGTTCACAGATTCAGCTCAGATGTCATGCAGGATACCTGCTACTGTGACAGCAAAGGGAGCATTAAAAAAATAAAAAATCAGTATTTAAGGGCACTGGGTTAAGAATATCATTATTCCTCCATAAACAGATCCTGTAATACTATTCTACCCAGCGATTGCTGGAAAGAAATAGGAAAATATATAGACATTCACACTTCTGAACTTCACAGTAAACATTTTTAACCATGTTGAATACACTGGTCTTGAAACAGCCTGCTTCAATTTGTTTATATATGTGCATTCTTCCCTAGGGAAAACGGATTTCAAAGTGTTTCAGTAACTTAATAGAAGTAATTATTTTTATGAAGTTTGGGTCTGAAAGGCTTCAATATGTGAGTAATTTCATTCATATGAGCAGTCCCAGTCATCTTAGTATGGTTACTTATTTGTGTAAAATTACATACCTTGCACGGATGTTGTCCACACCTTGGCAAAGAAAATGCTTCAGGGTAGCTGACCAGTTAAAATAAATAAATAAATAAATAAACATGTATAAACTGTGTATAGCTATTTGTGATATTCCCATTCACACACTGCCATTTTGACCAGGCAAAACTTAGAAAATTGAACAATTGGGTGATGCAACTAGTCATATAATCTGGTACAAGAGAACTGCTGTATGTACCTATTTGAGAGATACATGATTTAACTCCAACACAAGTTCATACTAAGAATGAACATCAATAAAACTCTAATGAAGACTCTACTAGCTGTGCTGAAATTCATATTAGCATAGCTGCTGCTAACCTATCTCATTTACAATTTTGTTTCATCCAGACAATATATACAACATAGATATGTTAAAAAACATATACAGCCCCCCTGCCCCCCTAACTCAACTAGAACTCTTAGAGAGAATTTCCTGATTTTTTTGGTAAACTATTTGTTCTCCTGCATATCTGACCATTGCAAGAGAGAAAAGATTCTGTGCAGAAAATATAACCAAGCATTTAATTTTTAGACTACTTCCCTCATTTTTTAATGTCTTGATCTGCCTTGGGGAATATAGGACTGGAAATAAGTGGATGTTTTATGTAGAGGAAAAGAAATCATTTTACTGTGCCTTGGCAGGCTGAGACAAGCACTAAAAAGAGTAAAGTTTTCTGGTTTTATACACATATGATTTTACTTGAGGAAATTGCCTGCTGAATCATGCTTCTAGGACTTGTTCTGTGTTTGTCCACTAGAGACTGAACTAAGATCACTGTTTCACTGAACATGAGGAAATATGAGTCTCTGGAGTGTGAATGTCTGAGGTTTAGTCCTCTCACACGTTGGGGGGAAGTGCTTAAACAGGTAGGAAGCTCAGTGAAAGGGGTTTATGTTAGGACTGTTTTCTTCTGCAATGATTGTAAAACTGTTGGCAGAACTATTCCCCTCCTCCTTTCCCTCCCAGCCCCCAACGCTCCTGCTCCTAGGGTTAGCATAAAACTGGGATTATGCATGTGTCTCCATGTGTCAGTTTTCCTTGGGATGAAAGGACCTGTTTCTCTGTGTGAAGGACCATGTCTCACTCTGAACAAATGAGGCTGATGCAGCTCCTTTATAGCATCTCTGAATACTGAATTTGCTTTGTCGCTGTTGCCACTACAAAGCATCTCAGCCATAACTCATTTCCTTTCAAAACATGCATAATGCTCAAGTGTAATGAATATATTGTGAGGGTATCTCACATGTTATTTTTATACTCTCAGTTTACTTTTCCCCCTAAACTTTCTGCACTAGACAGCATTTTACAATGCACCTGCTGTGAATGAACTAAAGAATGATTAACAGTTGCAGGTCTTTTACTGGAAATGAATACTTAAAATCAGAAATAATGTTTAAGAATTTTAGAAATAGTCTGACTTACATAGAGGAGTTTATTACTTTAGGTAATATATATAACTTTCAATAAAAATTTACATAGCCAGTGTTTGGCAAAGTGATTTTTTTTCTCAACACAAAGATTCCTCTGTGATATTTAAAATATAATTACTGTGAAATTTTGTAAGAATCATGGCTTGCTTAAATTTTTATTTAAAATTGTTATTTAATATCCAAACTGTCAGATTTCTAGAAGCAAAAAAAAAGTATACTTTTCTGCAAAAAAGTAATTTTTTTCTTAATGCAAAATTTCTCCTGTGATGATCTCCAAGCTTGATTGTAGATAAAAATGGCCTTGCTTAGGGAGCCAATTATAGGTAATTAAGGCCCAGCCTCGTCCATTATAATTTGCATATCTATAATCAGTGTAGCTGGGGTTGGTTGACAAACCAGGGACATGGCAAAATGCTCTGCACAGAAACTACGTGGAAGAAGATTACTTGGTAAACATTTTTAGAGATTTTCCTAGAACTGTTTATTTTAATACCGGATAACTTTCCCCATTGTTTAAGCTTGGGTTTCATTTCTGCAATATGTTTATACTGATAGTTCAAAACAAACAGTTCATCACATTTTCTTTCTTGCAGTAACTGACTGGCTCACGTGACACTATCTGGTATTCAGTTGCAGTGTCTAAGTATTGCCAAAGAGGAGTTACATGAAATGTTATCATGTCTTGCTTAGGAAGTTGCTGTTGGCTTGCTGAACTTACAGTACTGATGGACTCAGTATACATTCAGGATAGCTCTATAGCTGAGTGTTTCATACTTTTCCTGACATCTAAATGGTAGCAGTAATTTTTATAATGGTAATAAGTGAGTTTTACATTATCTACTTTATTTTCTTCTTACTCATTATTTAAGCAGAGTACCAAAAAATTTTAAAAATATTGCTTAATAATAGTATACTATTAGAAGCTAACATACAAGTATTACAAGAAGGTAGATACACTTTAACAAAAAACAAACAAACAAAAAAAGGGCAGCTTCAACTCAATTCCTCTCCCTTCAAAGTGTCTGTGCTGTTATTTACCAGCTACAACTGAGGAAGTATGAAATTGTCTTTATTCAATCACTAAAGAAAGAAATTATGAGCAGTTTTACTGGGATATTTGTAACCATCTGAAAGTCTAAAGTTTATTCTTAGAATAATTGTACTAAATTATTTTTGTGGCATTTTTTGTGGTCTTTGTTGACTTCCTTATTTTGCAACTGTAAAAACACAAGTGCTCACCTAGGTTTTAAACAGGTAAAGGATCTAGGTTTTGAGGGGGGGCCAGTCATTATGTAAAAATGAATGGCTTATGGAAAGACCAATGTCTGTCACGATGTGCTGTGGCTCCACTAAAAGTCTGCCCCTTTGTGCTTTCTTTACCATCAGGGCTTAACTACTGTTTTCTGCAAAGAAATATAATATGCTTATATGTGTGGAGTGGCTGATTTTTGCCTTGGATTTTATATGGTTTGCTGAAGATGGGAAAATCCTTTACATGTCACTCTTCTGAAGATGAGTGAAAATATGACACACCAAGCTGAGTGAAAATGTGACAGAGCCTGCCCTCAGCAGGACAGATCTAAAGAGCTGTAATAATGTTCCATCAGGCAAATTTATATCAATATCAAGATGGAGATGGTCATTGTGTGTGTGGAAATTTTTTCATACCAAGAAATCATTTTTCACTAGTTGAACTATCTCAAGGGTCATGGGTTTATTTACTAAATTTCGATTTCCCAGTCAGGGAACTAAGAATGTCATGGTTTGACACCGGCTAAGGGCTAGTGTACCTATGAAAATATATTTTCTCAATTTTTGCTGTGGTGAGATAGCACTAAAAAAGGAGCACAATCACCTAAACTTAAAGTATAGAGAAGAAATTTTATTAACTAACACTGAAAAGAACGAAAAAAATCAGAAACTATAAGGAAACTTTTAAAACATCTATCCTCCTCCCCCCACTGACTGTTCACTCTCCCACTAACTATACGAAAAGACAAAACTTAGGATTTNTAAGGAAGAGTTATCTCTCATCCCTGGGGCCGGGGGTATCATTACATCAGTGCTTCAGCACTCTCCATCTCTGGCTGTCCCTGGGGCTGGAGACATCAATAATCAATGCTCTAATACTCCTCATTTCTGCCTGTCCTTGGGGCTGGGGTTGCCAACAATCAATGCTCCAGCATTCCCCAACTCTGGTTGTCCCTGGGGCTGAGGACGACAAAATTCAGTGATTCATTAGTACCCCCAACAGGGTTAGGACATCCCCCTAAAAAGCATTTTACATGTTATAGAAGCATCCAGTCCTTTCTCTATGGCTTTGCAAGAGAAGTCCATGCCAAACCCGGCCCACTCTTTCGTTCTTCTTTCTCATTTTGGATTTTTTTTCCTGTCTTTTCCTTGACATTAGTCTCAGGCCCCATCTTTTTATCTTCGAGCTGCTCCTCTCTCAGTTGAGTAGGATGCATGCCTTAAAAAGGTCCATCTGGGCAAGAAGCAGTTAAAACTTTATTTTCTGAAATTTCTGCCAGTGAACTCAGTTCTTCCTATAAGATGCCCTTGAGCCGAATTGCAGAAACAGGAGATTCTCCACGCTGGGGAGTGGGGGGAATTCTTCTCTGCCAGGCTGGGGTCAGTCGGTCCCTCTGTTCCCCCCGCTCCCTGCCGGGACAGTTCCCTCCGGGGGGGGCTTTCCCAGCCTGGCCCGACCTGACAAGACCCAACCCCCCTTCCCCAAAGGACATTGTAGGGGGAAACTGGGCTGGGGCATTGCTCTTTTTTTCCATCCTCCCCACCATCTGCCGGGACAGCTCCCTCGGAAGGGGCTCCTGGCACAGCCTGGCCCGGCCTTTCCCCTCCTGCAGGCCTCTGTGGCCTTGGGGAGGGAAAGCAGGGCCGAAGCTGCCCACATGTCTTTACCTCTTCAAGGCCAGAAACAAAAGAGAGTGACTCGCAGCAGTCCTGTGCCAAATGTATACCTACTGAGACGCATTTCACCTTGGATTAGCTCATTTCCCTGTCAGTCTTTAAATCTAGCCCACAATTGGTGTTGCACTGGGCTCATAGGAAATCCACAGGCACACCTCACTTCCAGGGATGGCTATTTCCTGCCCAACAAAATGTCGATCAATCTCAAACAAGCACAACAAGAAATAGTAAAAGTTCCATTTTATTTATAATTGTGTTTCATTGGGCATTTTGCAATGTGACATATGACCTAAAAGTTCACATGATATTTGGATGTTAAGTGCAACCAGGAGATACATGATGAACTCCTGCTAACTCTCACAAACAAAAGATGGTCAATGGATTTGGAATCTGCTATTCTGCATATAAGCATTACTAACAGAGCTGTGTAAAGAAGGTCTTTCCAGTAAATCTTTCCTTTTCCAAGGTAGACCAGAGCTAAAAGAAAACAGTGAGAAAGTTTCATCCAAAACTGGGCCCTGGCTTCCTATTTGGTGTCCAGCTCAAACATGTATTTATTTTTTAGACACAGAGGCTGCTTACTAATCTGGGTGCTCCTGTCTGCTTTGGAGTCAATGAATTCTCATATCCAAAGCAGAGCCTCATCTTAGTGATATTTCTACTGCAGTTCCCACAAACATGTTGTGAAATAAAGGGTGGAACACAAATTAGTGGGATTTCTTAGTGTACTACTCAATGAGCAAGTATATATATATAAAATCCAAATTTAAGGAGTAAAATAACTTAATGGAAATAAACTTGCTCCAAGAAAATTCATGTTTGAGTGTAAATCCAAAATTGCTTACATACCCCCAAAAATCTATTGGCCAAAAACATGCCCGCTTTTCAAAGCTTTATTAGTCAAATTCCTTGAGTCCTTGGAGTATTCTGGTGTACCCACAAGAAAGAGGTAAGGCTTCAAATGTGGAAATGCCTGAAAGCTTTACATTATTAGGGAATAATTTATTTAGCAATTAAATTTTTTTAAGCAGAAGAATCAGGGAATTAGACTGAAGGACAGTTTCTCATGTTGCCACATTTGATAGCAAATTACTTAAAAAAATATTTCCCATGCTTCAGGGAAGGTTTTATGATAATGTCCAGTAGGACCTGAATGTGTTTATTTACAGTGATGACAGCCATAATTAGGAAGTTTCTGGTAACAATAAAATATTACATTTATTAGTCATCAGAATTGTCCAACCGAGATGCCCGGTGGGAGATCTCATTTGGAGCACTGAGAGGTTTTCTAAATGAAACTAATATACAGCAAATGCTATGTCATTTTGTGGGTGCTGAGAACTCATTGTTCCCATTCAACCAAGCAACCTACTCCTAAGTGCTGTGTGCCCTGGAAAAAAAAAAAAAAGAAAGACTTCTGCTGTGGGAAAAGTAGTAAGGTTGGATCTGTTAGGCCTGTATAATCTCACCCAAATTTAGAATTATAGAATCACAGGATCATTAAGGTTGAAAGTGACTTCCAAGATGAAGTCCAACCTTCGACCAAACATCACCACATCAAATAAATCATCGCACTAAGTGCTACAACCAGTCATTTCTTGAACATCTTCCTGGACAGTGACTCCGCTAAATCCCTGGGCAGCCTGTTCCCCTGCTTAACCACCCTTTCAGTGAAGAATTTTTTCCTGACATCCAACCTGAACCTCTTCTGGCAGAGCTTGAGGCCATTTCTTCATGCCCTTCACTTGCTGGTCAGGAGAAGAGGCCAGCCCCCACTTCACTACAACCTCCTTTCACATAGTTGTAGAGAATGATAAGGTACCCTTTAGCCACCTTTTTTTCCAGGCTAAACTACCTCAGCTCCTTCACCTGCTCCTCATACAGCTTACCTTTAGATTCTTTACCAGCTTTGTTGCCCTTCTCTGGACTTGCTCCAGACACACTGTCCTTGAATTGAGTGGCCTGAAACTGGATACAGCACTCTAGGTGTGGCTTCACCAGTGCCCTGTACAGGGAAATCACTTTCCTAATTCTGCTAGCCACACTATTTCTCATAAAGGCCAGGATGCCATTTGCCTTCTTGGCCACCTGGGCATGCACTGGCTCACATTCAACTGCTCTCAACCACCACCCTCAGGTCTGTAAAAATTGCAGGTGTTGAACTACATATGCCCTAAATTCCAACACAGGTCCTTTGCCCCTGGGCAGCTTTCCAGCCACTGTTCCCACTGCAGGGGCTTATTGTGACTGAAGAGCAGGAGCCAGCACTTGGCCTTGTTTAACCTCATACAGCTGGCCTTGGTCTATAGATCCAGCCTGTCCAGATCCCTCTGCAGAAACTGCCTACCCTCCAGCAGATCGACACTCCCACTCAGCTTGGTGCAGCTTAGTCTGTGAACTTACTGAGGATGCACTCGATCCCCTCATGCAGTTCATTGAAAAAGTTATTAAATAGGACTGGCCCTGGTACTGAACCTTGGGGACAGCATGAGTGACTGGCCACCAGTTAGAAGTAGCACCGTTCACTATTGCATTCTGGGCCCAGTTGTAGAGCCGGTTTTTAACCCAGCAAAGAGTGCACCTTTCCAAGTCATTGGCTGCCAGCTTCTCCAGGAGAATGCCAGTTACCCAAATAGGTTTTTCTTCACTGTGGGGAATCTCTTTGTCCTGTGTCATGAGACAGTAGCAATCCCAGAGGAAGACTCAGCTGTCTGGACTGTTCTGTGGAAGTCCCTGTTTCTCTTCACTGACCCCAAGAAAATCCTGAGCAGCTCACTTCCTGATTTAAATACCTCAGTTAAGTGTGATGGATTTAAGCATTACTTCTGTCCATGCCTGTAGTATGGACTTCACTTGTGACTGCTAGGAAATTGTAAATTTCAAGTATTCTGGTTTCCCTTTTCTAAAACAGATATAGCACTACTACTCAATTTCTCAAAGCTGTTAGGAGGCTTAATATGTTATTTTTTGTGTTGCTTTTGTAATCTTTCTTGTGGAAGATATTTTGTGCTCTTAACTGTGTATGTATTATAATAAAGTTTCAAATATTTACAGAAAATTGTGAGATTAAAAATCTTTTGGAAGGAAATTGCTTTTAATATAAGTAACTAAAGTATTCATAAAAAATAAATGTAGAAATACAATGAATATACATCTATAAAGCCAAGAATACCCTGAAGGTTGCAGTTGGCTAAACAGGTTGTGTCCTGCTTACAGTCAGAATTGTCATCATTCTTGAAGGGTTTTAGAACCCATCAAGCAGCTGCTGCTCCAACCTGTATCCATCTGCAAGGGGCTGAGTCTTGTATGGATTCGCATGAAGATCAGTTAAGGAATGCCTTGTTATTCAGAGCTATCATTAACAAACATTTTGGATATACTTGTTATCAAAACTGGGGGCATTTGCATGACCTGTTGCAAGCAAACTCTGAAAGGTGACTACACTTAAACCATCTACTTGTATTCATCTCAATTTACAGTTCAGCTTAGTTCAGTCTTATTGTCTGTATTTGCAAGAATTGTAGTCAAGGAAGAGATAGTAAATGAGGGCCTTCTAGAACCAGTATCATGGTTTAAGTTTGCTGTGAACTCATCTTTAACTCCAGCAGCTCAAGTGTCTTGAATAAACAGGCCTGGTGTAAAAGTCTTCCCAGTAGCAAAGGAATTTCCTCTCTTGTTAAGGGGTTGAAGTTTGATCAGGAAAAGGAAATTGAAATAGTTTCATATTTCATAGAAAAAAAAAACCTTTTTCTTATGAAATAAGCTGCTCTTTAACACAAGGTTGTTTTTGTGCGACCACATGTGCATATTTTAGACAATTTCATGAAACACCAGGGTGGTGAATATTCACTTGGAAGGGTAACTTAGAAATGCCATAAATTGTTGCACACTTGCACTGCATTCTCGTCAATATTTCTGCATAAAGATCAAGATTCACTTTTCATTTCCTTAGTTAGGAATCAGGTTAATGTAAGACAGTGCAAGTGACTACTCAGCTGGGATAAGAATTCTAATCAGGGACTTGCACCAGTTTAATTACCCCTGTTTAAAACTGATGCAAATCAAACTAGCATAACTTTCTTGTCCAAACAAGACCTAACAGTGAGTTACACTCAACATTGAACAAGTATATGGTGCAGATGGTCAAAGCAAGACAGGTACGAGGTCAGCTGGACAGATGCTCAAGTTACACTCTATAAATGGTTTGCTTTCAGCTTTAAACCAAACCAAACCACCAAAAAAATTGTCTAAGATAATGCAGTAATTACTCAGAGGAAGTCATATAGAAAATCTGTATTGAAGGCCATGAAGGAAATTTGATTGAAGGAAATTTCTTATACTTCCCTGACTACCTTCTAGGAGGAAAAATGAAAAAAAAAATAAAGGAAAAAAAAAAAAAGTAAGAAAAGGGTAAGAGTAAGAGAATGATGCTAGTTTCATGGTGGAATAGGTGTGTCTTTAGGAGAGGTACTTTAAAGGTCTGTTATATGATAGTACATCATCAATCATATGATCTGTGTTACTAATCCTTTCTTAAAGGAGAGAGAAATAGGCTGAAATCCATGTAAAATGTTGCAGTTGGAAAATCTGTGTAGGAGATCTAAGAGTAAAAAGTGGCTGATGAAAAACTCTCTAAGAATTTCTCTCCCTTCAACACTTCACTCTTGTGCATGGGTGTATGCACACATATATGCATTTTGATCTTTGGAGTGTTTGGTGTTAAGAAATTTGTTTTTAAGTCTTGTGTCGTAAATCCATTCTCATGTTTTATACCAAAGCACCTGCTGTCAATCTATTGTTCCTCTCAAACTGACCTGTTGGCTTAAAAAAAAAAAAAGTAGCAAGATGAAACCTTGTTTTTTTTATATGCATTAATTCCGTGGGAATGATTCCCCAGATGTATTGCTGAAAAAACATTTTACAAAAGTGCTTTTGTTTTTGTCCCTTCCAGATTGTATATGAAGCAGGAATTTTCATATATACTGGAAAAAGTACTGGACTTTTGTTCTCCCCATCCCAGGCACATTTCTGTCCTTACATGTGCATATGTTGCAAGACAAACCTCTACGCATGCATGACATCTGCTTCTTTAATAGAGAATGGCAGAGGTGTATAGCAATAATTTTTCATCACTTCTTCTGGGGATTTTGTTTTTAAATTCTTGCCATTTGTCATGTTATCTCTAGTTGTCTTGATGCAAATAGAGTACCAGACATTCCTTCTGACATAGGAATGCATGGAAACAACAAAAATTCACTTGTTCCAGTTAGATGAATTTTCTTCTGATTCTATTCTGTCTGAGAATTGGGGTACTGGAATTATTTCTCCCCCTTTTGTACCGAGGAGGCTTGTGAGACTACAGTAGAAACAGGGTAAACTCTGAGCATTCCTGTCAGGATGAAATTAAGGCAAGATTAGAGAACTGTGGGAGAAAACTGGGAGTATGAGCAAACAACCTTAGAAGGTAATTTGTCTGGTTTTGACAGCATGCCTTCTTTCACACTAGAACACAGATAATCAGATTAATTCTAATCAATTTGAATCGAAAAATGGCTTCTGCTGCAGGCTGATGTGCCATTTATAGACTGATCCCTTCTGTACTCCTTCCACAGCTGAACTTCCCTTAAAAGCCTTCTGTATGCAAGAGATTTTTCTTGAAAGATACTATTTAAGTTACAAAATAAGTCTTAGTGATAACACTGTTAGCAGATCAGACATTTAGTTTCCTGATCTGTGATCCACCAGCCTAAAACTGCAGAGGGAACTTACAAGATTTCAAAGAGAAAAACACTGAGTTTGAGGCAGGTGGGTGCTCCCACCCACTATTTTAAATGTTGCAGCAAACTTTGAATCATTACTAAAGGATAATCCTTTTTTAAAGTGGGATTCTTACATCGTGATTGTAGGTGAAAAATATCTGATTCTTGATATGTAAATTTAATACTTTGAGGTGTATTTTCATTTTTCACCTTAATGCACTCCAAATCCACAGAACATATTTTAAATACCTACAAAAATCAAAGGAGAAGTCCTAGTACAATCTCTAGGGATGCTTTTACATTTATCTTTGGGATTGTTGTGGACTTGCCTGCCCTCTGGATTGTATTATTTATGAATGTTTTAAAGTTGTCTACCTATGTTTATAAAAGTGTATTTTTCTTTTGGAATCTCTTGCCTGCAAATATGGTCTTGCACAGTGGAGATTTAGGACAAAAATAATTTAGTTGTTGTTAAATGATAATTGTTTTTGTTTCCTTTTTCTAGGCAATCTATTGAATGAATATTTGAATTTGTATTAAACCACCCATTGTTCTATTTAATAGTGCTGATTTTCACTTTCATACGTCAGCTTTGAGTAGCTTTAGCAATATTTATTTTCTGGGAATTTTAGTTCTCATGCAGAAGTCTTTTGAAGGAAAGAAAACTGTATTAAATAAATCTTGTCTTTAAAACTCTGCAATCAGTTCAGTGTGTGGGTAACAGTGAGGTGAATAATAGGGTCACTTCCATGTCTTTCTCTTTTCACTTCTGTCATGCATTTGTGTCTCCCAAAGGCAAAGATCTTCAACTATAGATCACTATCACTATCAAAGCACTACTCTTAAAAAAATGTTGCTTTTTTAAAAATTGAAAATCCTTTGTAGAAATTACTCGATATTTCTGAAATGCTTCACAAAAAATGTTTCCCTGAAGTCTTCTCCAACACCAAAGAATTAAAAGAAGACTGCTGCAGCCTTTAAAAAATGGTGCATTCATATGAAGATAAAAGTAACAGAAATGAGGATTTAGGATCACTGCCTTTATAATTTAAGTATTAAGTATATTTATTTGTGTCATAGTTAAATATTTACACTTCTCATTCTTAATTCATCAGGAAATTCCTGTAGCATTCTAGGCCACATCAGCAAGTCAACACAGTAATGGGAAGTCCCCAAACCACAATGCCTTTGGTGCTGTGCCTGGAATTTTGAGGATCTGCTTAGAAGGAAAATTGCTCAAAGAGATGATCTAATCTCTTCCTGAATGAACTATTCCCCTTTGTTCTTTGGCTAAAACTTCATACTTCACTCTGTGTGTGACTTACCATTGTAGAGATAAATGGTCAAGGGCCACCTATCTTTCCTGCGTCACTTCTATCCTGTCAATGGGAAAGGCCATCAATGCTCTGCTAGAAGGTTTTTCTGTGTTACTATTTTTGTGTGGAGGAGATATGAACTGCAAAATTCTTTATCACTTTAGCCTGTGAAATACAGAGGCGATGATTAAGGTTGTTTCTCTTCACATTCTTCTTGAATGATCCAGTTTGATCTCTTGGCTTTTCTAAGCATTCTGGCTGATGCAATAAATATTCTTTTGTATATTCGTCTGACATTGTTGACCTCCATGACATCCCACAGCTCAACCGTTAGAGCCCCTGCCTTCATCTCAGCTGTTAAAAGGACTGTTTGTACCTGATACAGTACCAAAGTTTTATGCAGGGAAGCATAAGCAGGATAATTGTGTTGCAGAGGCACACAGGGGAAGAGGAGTTTGCCATATAGCACAAGGTTATTGTTAAAGGTAAAGGATAAATGCAACAGAATTACTTTGATAATAATTGACACAAAAAAAAAAAAAAAAGAAAAAAAAAGAAAAAAAAAGTCTTGATCTGCTTGGTGACCCAGCTTTTGTGGACTATGAGTCTAGGGAGGGTCAGCTCAGGGAAAGTGTAAGAAACCCAGAGAGATATTAAAAAGGCTAAATATAAGGTAGGAGGTGAAGGTGGTGCTTCAGAGCAAGAACTCTGTCAATTTGAGGTAGATAAAAGATTTGATTAAAAATTCCTAGGAAAGGTACATGATACAATCCACAAATTTGTGACTGCCAAGGTACCAAGCTATCACTAAAGTACACACAATCAGATACCTTGTCCTGATGTGATGGAAAAGACTGAGAAATTCCTTTGGTATACAGCTCTGTGTTCATTAAAATGTCCTGAAACAATGCAGATGTAAACTGTTTACTGGTGTGTGGCCCTACAAATGTCATAATACTGCATATTTCAGCGGTAGTACAGCCTGCTGAAGAAAAACTCATCACAGATAAAATAAGATCTTCCTTTTTTTAAAAGAATGGGAAAATTATTTTTCTAAATTTAAGAATATAGGAGTGAGTAAGAGAAGATGCTCAGCAGCATGGTTTAATGAGGAAACCAGAAATTCTCCAAATTTTGCTGGTTATCAAGGTATATCTAAAATGCAGATGATCCCAGGCTGAAATGCTGAATGGAACCCAAATGCCATGTGGGGCATGAATGTGTCACTTTGTCACCAGGAATGCCCTTGCAGCTATCAATGATAACCTCATAAGTAGTGTTTGTGTTTGCTGCTTATGACCATTAAGTGAACAAAAAATTTACTAGCATCAAGCAAACACCTGAGACAGTTTGTGATGATGAGCTAAAGATCAGGAATACTGGGAAGGCATTTGCCCAAATTTGCCAACTTTAAATTTTGCAAGATCTAAGAACTTGACCCCAAGTGTGCCAAGAGTCCTTTTCTGAGTTGATGTACTCAAAAGTTTAGTGAGCCAAGCTTTAACCCAGTAAAAGAAATTGTTTTAATTTCATCATTGGAATGCTAGCACAAGGACATAGATACTTTTCACAGACTTCAACAGGAGGTAGAACTGAGTTGGAATTCCCCTGTTTCACTGAACAAGCACATGTATATTTTGTTCTTTTGGGTAAGTGGTTGAGAATGAGAAGTCCAGAGCCTTTTTATGGAGGACATTGACACAAAAGTTCAAAATAAAGGAGAATTATAATTCCTTGCACAGTTTACCTAAAGAAATATTTTTCATAAATCACTTTTTTTTTTTTTTTTTTTTTTTTACCAGTGCATTATAACCATTATGGCATATGCTGTACAAGGCACTATACAGAACAGGAATAAATTTAGTATTTAATTGTTTACACAGACTGAAATAAAAGAATTTGTTAAGAATTCAGTTCTAAAAGCTAGGATTAGTGACTGTATTTCTTTAGTGCTAAACCAGTAAGACAAACAAAGCATTTGTTATGTTCTACCTTCATACCTCCCACAAAAAACCTGCCTTAAAAACCCTATAAATAGGGGGAGAAAAATGAAAAAGTTTCCTTGACCCAGGATTTAGTACTCCTACGCATCTTGGAAACATCTAGTAAGTTGGCCACTCACCCCCTGGGGTATTTCCTAGAAGCAGAATTGAGCAAGACTGAAAGTGTTTTTGTTGCACTGTTATGGGCATGAAGATGAGACATGAATTCTTGATCCATAAAATATGTACCAAGTGTGACATCCTTTTTCATGTGAATTTTTAAAGACTACTTCAACATTTTTATTCATTATTTTTATACCAAAATAATACAAAGCTCCTGAAATCATGGTCAAACTCTGGTTGTTCATCACTAGAACTGTTTGGTTTTGTCTTTATTTTTGTTTATTTTTTCTCTGGGCTATAACTCACCATGATGAGACACTGAAAATGTGTTTTAGGTTAAATTTCCCATTTTCATTATTCTTAAATTTAAAGATGACAGCTCAGTGTTAGTTCTATCGGTACGGTTTTCAATGCTGTCATGTTTTCACTTCCATAGTAAAATCCTTCAGAAAGGCTGTAAGAAAGCTGAAGCAATTTTTAGAATACTACTCATAATGCAATACAAGCTTTATATTTTGAGACATCCTAAGTCAGAGTTGCTCAGTGTTTTTTCTGTCATAATGGATATTAATTTTGGGTTTGCTTCTCTTAGGCTTAGCCTGGCATTCCTATTATATTTTCCAGGTATTGTTATAAAGAGATCTTACCAAAAATTCAACTACAAAAACTAGTAATTTTCTATGGGAACATAAACTCAAAGAAGGTTTTCAACACAGTCCACAAACCCAAACTATTATCATTAAAGAGTCTCAAGAGGATTAGAAACTCTAAAATGGTCTTGACTCTCACTTGGAATGTGATGTTAATGAATTTGTATGGAGCTTGGCCTGATGCTGCTCACAGTGAATCAGCAGGAAAAAACTAACCTCAATTTCTCTTTAGAAAAGGGGTTTTCCCAACCTCAGGCCCGCCCAGCTTAAGCTGACTCCTTCCTTTCCTCTTCTCCTGTCATTTTCAGAAGTGGCAGAAGTTCCAGGTCTATCTTTTGGTACCAGCTGTCTGGGTTCACCTACATCACAATGTTTCTGACCTGATATAAGGGGATTTTTCTCTTGTAAGAGACAGACGGACCTCAGCACTATCCAGGCGAACCTATTTGGCAGAACAGGAAATTCCCACATGGTCAGGAGGAATTTTAAAGGATTGGAGAAGTATGTTGTAAAACACTAGCCTGGCACCCACAGAGACTGAAGTCTGTTATTTATAGAAAATCAGAGGCAAAACCCCAGATGACTTGCTTCCTCACAATATGCTTTACAATAGTTGCATTGTGTCAACATGAATTTGTGGGGTAGCACATCGAGATATGAAATGAGAGCATGGTCTCTATCCCTAGCCAGTTCTTTCCTCCACATGCTTAGAAAGATACCAACTAAATCTATGAGCAGTGGCAGTTTCATAATAATGAAAAAAAACCCCCAACAAAACGACATAAACCCACCTTTAGAAAGCCCTGGAACAACAGCATAAGTCAGAAATCATGTAATCACTGGCATCAGTGGAACAAGGCCAATATCAGTCTGTTGTGGCTTAAAGAAGAGGACTCAAGTTTAGCCTGTGAGAAGTAGCCAAGCTCAGATTATTTTGTTAGTTTGAGGATAGGATTCAGTGTACAGCTTTTATTATGCACACAGCTTACTCCAACCACTCTCCGGGCCTGAAAGGGGGATCATTAGGTACATCACATGAGAATAATTTTGTAGAGATATTTTCAGTATTTTCTTTTTATTTCATGTTAAAAAGAGCATAAAAGCAACTTTGCATAACTTTTTTTTGCTATTTTTTTCAGTCCTTTAGAAATGAGAAACTGCGATATTTGTTGAAATAGAAGCACTCAAAATAAGCAGGCAGATTATCTTAATTTAAACTGAGTCTTGGATTCTATCTGGCCTCTGGTTTCAGTGGACATTTAAATAATTTTTTGCATTTATTTTGCTAAAGCCTATAAGGAAATGGTTTAGGGCAGGTTTGGTTTTTTTTTTAAATACCTTAAAATAGACAACTCTCTGAACTCCTAAAATAGAGACTCGCCAATCTGAGGTCTTGACATCTCAGGTAACAACAGCCACTTGGCAGAGAGTGACTGTAAACCAAAATGCTGTGGTTTCTAGCCAAGAGGTTAGAATTCTTAGTTAAATAATGTAATAATTCTCTTTTTAATCTATTTATTTATAAATTAATCTTTATTTTCTTTTAAAAAATTGAGGTTTTTCAAGAACTGAAAGAAATATCATTGGAAAACTTTTTTCTGATGATAAAATCACCAGACTAAATTTTCCCTTTCACATGAGCTAAATTAGCCAGCTAAAAGTTATTTTTCTTAATTAAAACAAAACCCAGGGCGTTGGAAGAAAAGTTACAAATAGTTCTCTTTGAACTCAGATGCCTCTAGTTCAGTGGGGACAGTTCGCATGATCTCTTCTACATCAACAACATTCCACATGCATATTCTTTCTATCTTCAAGAAAAAAAATGAACTGCAGAACAACTGTTTCCAGATAAACAGGAGGACACCAAAAGAGTGCATCCCTTCTCTTGCTAGAAAATGTATTAGCCACAGTACTGTGGCTGTACACAAATATTACATTTAGGCTTCTCCTTCATACACCAAGATAATACCAGAACCTGATTCTACTCTCATCCAAGTTAGCCCTAATGCAGTCATTTTGTAGAAGTCTCCTGATTTTATCAATTGAACACATGATAATAATCTAGTTTTTGTTTAGTGATATACTAGAAATGCATATCTGGATATTAGAATCATAGAATTTTTGATGTTGGAAAGGACCTTAAAGACCCTCTAGTTCCAACCCCACGGCCATGGTCAGGTACATCTTCCACCAGACCAGTTTGCACGAAGCCCCATCCAACCTGGCCTTCAAGACTTCCAGGGATGGGCCAGCCACAATTTCTCTGAGAAGAGAAGCCCTGAAAACCAGGGGTGCTTTTCTTTCTGAACTTGCTGGAGCCTGCATGTCTTGTTTGATAAGACAATGTCAACTGTTTCATAGGTCATCCTTCTGGCTTCTTATGACAAAGATGTATTTTAATTCTATATGCTAGTCACCAAGCCTACAGACACTTTACTTTGGTGCTTCTACACTGCAGCACAGTGAGAAAAAAATTCTTACTGTGAAGGCCACCAGACAAAACTTACAAAAAATCATAAGGGTTGCTTCAGTGTCCCTCCCCATAAATGAACTCTCTGCTTATATTTAACCTGCTTATATTTTTCAGCTTGTACTATCTTTGATAACAACTGAAGAAATTAATGCCTGTGATTCTTTTGGGTCGTGCTTTTTGGAAAATTGTCTAATAAAGCTGTAGTTCAATATTGACAGAGGCTCCACGTTTGCTTTAAAGTCATGCATTCCTTTTTTAAAAAATGGCAACAATTGATCGTACTTCTACAGCCTTTTGTGTTCAGGATCCCAAGACATTTTAGAAATATTGGTGAATAAAGCTTCATAACACCCAGAAAGCTTAGAGATGGCAGTAATTTTCTTATTATTATCCATTGGAAAATCCAATGTACACAGCCTACCAGCTTATGTACCTTTATGCACTTCAGAAAGCGAAGTGCAGCCAACAATAAACCAAGACCTGAGGTAGTTTTAGTTTTTATATGATAGTTATCAAAATATTCCACACTAATAGAGATAGGCAAATATCCAGCTTCTCTCAGGTTACTCCTCCTACTGCTGTCCAAAAATTGGGTTTTATGGGCTAATTTCATAGCTGGTGTAGTTCACGCTTGCACTAAAACCTCATTTTCAATGCATCTTGATGCCTCCTTGATGAATTTGACTACTTTATTGGAAAGAAAACTAAACTGGTCAGAGCTTCTGCACACATCCATGCTATTTCCTTTTCTCACTCACTTTCTAAAATGGCCATTTTTTGTATTTCTGAAGAGAGCAGCCCTGGCTACACAACGTGATGTGCAAAGGAGCAGTGCTGTGGTGCAGCAGTGAATCCTCAGCAACACCCACGCACACCAAACTGTTTGACATCTATTTCTGTTTGTCAAATGACACATGTAGAAAGATGAGCCAGTGGATGAGGCAGGCATGGCTGAACAGAGAGATTTGACTGGAACTAAGGAAGGAGAGATTCTGACCTATGGAAGAAGGGACAGGCCACTCAGGAGCACTACAGTGATGCCATGATGTTCTGTAGGGAGAAAATCAAAAGGGCCAAAGCACAACTAGAACTTAATCTGGCTACTGCTGTAAAAGACAATAAAAATATTACTATAGTATTACTTTAGTAGTTAGAGCAATTGGTTTTGGGTAGTGGTTGAGTCACTATCCCTGGAGGTATTTAAAAAGTGTAGATGAGGTGCTAAACAGATATGGTTTAGTGGTGGACTTTGCATTGCTGGTTTAATTGCTGGACTTGATGGTCCTAAAGTTTTTTTCCAGCCTAAATGATTCTCTGGTTCTATTATTATGAACAAGAGAGATGATTTTGTTGCAAAATGTTTACACAATATGAACATATTTAAAGGGATTAGTCTCTACACAAAGTTTTGGATCAAATTTTTCAACACTCTTCCACTGGTTTATGATACATATTTTTTATCACAGGCAAAGTATCATTCATTGCAGAACAAATAAATTTGGAAATATGGCCATTTAATTGATTTTTTTAAAATTAGTGACTCCATGTTGCCACTTATCTGCCTAAGCCCACACAGTGTGAATTTTCAGACACACCAAGAAAAGCGTGCATTTTTATACATTGCTATTATGTGCATATTTCCAAATTTACTATTCTCTGTATTATTATAGCTGATTCTTCATATATGTTCACGTCTTCTACTGAAAGTCTTAGAAAAGCTATGTTCACATAAATATTTAGAATAGCATACTTTGGTTTGACTTACAGTTTTTCAAATGTCTTCTAGGTTAGAAGTTTTAGCTTGTTAGGTCAAGCTGCTGTCATCTCAGTAGCATAGCATGTAAGGGAATAATTTATTAAAATATATAAAATTACTTAAGAGCAAGCAAGATTGGTAAAAATGTACGGAATGTCAGCGGTGTCTTCACTGTTCATTACTGAACTGTTGAGTAGAAAATACATCAAATTTTTGTTAGAAAGGAAGAAGGATAAGAAAATTTCAAGGAACAATGTTATTATGTCTGAAAAATTGTAGACTACATTTCAACTAAAAAAATTAACAGCTTTACTATAAATACCTCAAATATTCCTTGCAGTAGAAAAAGCAGATTATATGTGGATTTAAGGGATTATCTGTATTTTTATAACCTTCTTTATCCTGTCAGGGCTATGGAATATTAATATTAGTTTCATTTTTATTAATTTCAGTCTTTCTAGTTCTGCTTACTGGAATATTCACTGCTCTTGTTCTGTTTCTGTTTCTGTTTACTGTAGATTAGTACAGCATCGCTGAGTTCAACAAAATGTAACTAGAAGCAGAACAGGCATTGTTTTCTTTTGCATATGTACACATAATTTTGAGCATATGGTTCCAAGCATACTTTCAAATTAAATTGTCACTAACTTCAATGAATGCTTGTTTTCAAATTTTTTTTTCTACTTTTATGTTTTGCATTTGGTGCCCAAGAGATTCATAGCCAGCTGCAAAGCCCCTTCTTTGGGCAACACCCTAAAGGACGTAAAAGAAAGCTAGAATGAGGGCATCCAAACATAATTAGGTTCCTTGGTACAAAGGGCTATGCTGAGAAGTGAACCTGGAAGAAGTAAATACACTTTGAATTAGCAGTTTCTACTAGAAAAGGAGATTTTGAGAGTTACTGAAGATCAGCCTTCATCTGGAGGTAGTCTAACTTCTGGTGATGTAATTTTTTCTTTCTGGTGCTCACCATACTTGGGAGAGGCTGAAAAACTGACATTTACTCTTATTTCGACACATGATCCAAAGAAAGTTTGGTATCATTAAGTAACCCTTTGGCACAAGATAATCCTTTAAATGTATATAGTATTTTTCATCTTCCAGTTATGATCAAGAAACATCTAAACTGTGTTAGGTGAACACATCATCTTGAGGAATATAGTGCAAAAAAGATTATGTCCCATCTAGGAATTCACATGTTCTGTTAAAGAAGGATATTGAATGAAACTGAAAACATCTGCAATATTTTGGAAGAATCATTTTACCACATTTTGTTTATTATTTATTGTCACAGAATCTCCTTATACTGACTTCAGAAAGAACATTAGCTAACTGCATTACAAATGTGAAAAGAAATGTTTTCAACAAGGCTGGCTTGGTTGAAAGTGGGTATGATGTTAAAGCAATTAGAAATAATATGTCAGTGTTCTGTTCAACTATCCTGTTAGAAAACATGTATCTTTATTTTTTTACTTAGTGATAGTGAAAAAGGAAATTTAACAATAATTCTGATGAAAGCAGTGAACAATTTACATGTATTCATCTTACTAATACTAACCTCTTTTGCTTTGAGGGCAAAGTATAGCTCTTAGTAATAAATCTTTAATTTAACAGGATTTTCTTTTGTCATTAAATACTATTCTCAATCTACCGGATTTGGCGGAATTAATAAAGTGATTTAAATCTTGAATTTCCTAATTTACATATCAAAAGCTTATATAGCAGTGCGAAATGAAGACAGACTGAGCCTAAACACCTCTGCTGAATATCCTGAAAATTGGTGGATAAAGAGGAAACTAGATAGTAAAGATAGGAAGTCATTTAATATTGAAAAATCTTGTCTTGATTTTTCTTTTGCCTATTTCTCTTTTCAAAGTAAAATAAGCTGGTCACTTTCAGTTTGCTGTCAGTATCGTACTCAGTATTTTCAATCATCACAATAGCACTTTCTGCACTTGTTTAGATAGAATGGGAGAAGAATTGTACAGAGTCCTGTCTCTATTTTGTAAATTTTTTAAAAAACTTCAGCTAATAAATATGTTTTATGACAGGAACTTCCATTTCTAGACGCTAAATAGCCATCCACCTCCACAATCTTCACATAAAATATTTATGAAAAACTGCAAAAAAAGTTTATTCATTTTTCAGGCCATACATGGATTACCTTTGGTTTTCAACACTTACATCATCACCTAATTGTCTTGTTTCTTTTGTTGTTGTACTCTTTTTATTTATTATAAATTGATATGCTATGATCTATCTATTCAAGTGCCTCTGTTAGTTATGGCATATCTTTTCCTCATTAATATGTGTTTCTTTTGGTCATTCATTGTAGGCAATTTTCCAGTTATTGCTCAATTATTCAGGTAGTTTTGGGAATTTTCCAAGATTTTAAAATCATGTTTCAGTTTTATCAGGATCTATTATTCATAGCTGTCTGTGAAAGGAAATGCAATCTTGGCTCAGAAGCAGCCAGTCTAAAGAGCTGGCTTTGTGCTGCAGGTCTTTGATTCCTAGGCACTCCAATTCCTCCAAACTGGGATCCCAGGGAATCCAAGCTGACCCAGAAAACTTGGCATCTGGATGTAATGGCTCCCATGAGCTTTGAAACTCCTGGCTTTATGGTAGTCCAGGATGAAATTCAGCCAAGAGCTTTCTAACCTTGGAGGACCTGGGAGTCTGGGCCTGCACAGCAGGCAATCCCAGAACTTTCTGTGTCACAGGTCCCTGCAAATCTTTTCAGTGGTTCTTTGCAGAGTTGGGAGCCTGGACATCACTTTGTGTTGGGCCACACAAGAGCCTGGTAGTGAAAGTGACATAGCCTGCCTAAAAAGCAGGTTTCTACTGCAATTTTTGTATTTGAACTCCTTCCATGAAATATTCTTACAACAATAATTTGGAATTCTGTAAAGGGGAAACGGTTTTGGAGCAGAGTTAAACGTATTAGCTTGAAGAGCCTCTGTTTCTTAATGTTTTGCTCTTGGAAACACTGCTATGTGGAACAAGAGCATCTGAGGTCTCTTGCAATGGCACCAGAATTGATTTCAAGACTTGTTCCAGATTTGCCATAAATAGGAGGGTGTGTCCTGCATTACTGAAATAACCTCAAGGTTATTTCACATAAGGGTATATGCATATCACATAAGGGTGTGCATAGTATGTGTTTATGTTGGAATTCCACAATGATCATAATTCTACTTTTCCTAAAATCATCTGAAGTTTGGCAACAAGTTTCAGTAAAAAATATTAGATGTTAATTCAGAAATAAGCAGACTCTTTTGGTATGTTAAATTTGTATCTTTTCATAATGGTTGTGAAGCTTGTTGCTTTTAAAAATTGGAATGGGTTTTGGGTAATTTATGGACGGAAATTGAAACAAAAAAGAATTCCAAAGAAGGTGACAAGGTTGTTCGGGTTCCAGTAATGTGGATACTTACTGATTTTAGTTAATTATCTTTTTTTTAAAGGACATGCATTTCCCAAAGGAAATACATCTTTAGCTTCTGGCTAGAGATGCAGAATATTACATTTCCTTAGTACTTTGGATTACCAGAACATTGTGTGTGTCAAAGTCAGTTTTAGTTACAAGATCGGAATTCAAGATCACTTTGAATGAACTTGCAACCATTTAGATGCTTCTTTTATCTTAATATTTCAATGCCTATGGGTAGAGAAATTTATCAATTTCTTTATTATAAAAAACCCAGGTGAAGAATTTCGTAGGAAGATATTTTGTTTTTAAGACTTCCAATACTTTTTGCTAAGGAGCCACAAACTTTGTGAAACAGCCTTTATCTTTGGTTTTGTTTTATCAGGCTCTGCATTTTCTGAAATATCTAGTGCATGATCTAATATGAGGAGGCAAAAAAGGCTGCTTAGTCCAGTCAGTTTGGAGTCTTGGGTTTTCTGATCAGCAGCTGTTGTTTGCCTAAAACCACATATCTTTACTTTGTATGGCTGTCCTAGGACACAGAGGTCTCCCAGAAAGTTTTGGCACTGCCACCATTATCTAGGAAGAACTCACTCATCACCCCATTCTTCTGTTTGCTCTCCCAGTCCTGAACTGGGAGAAAAGCTACGGCCTTGGTCCCTCAAACCATCTTCTGTGAAGTAGAAAAAGTTCTTGGAGAGGAAGTCCGTGTGACCAGGGGGACCTGCTCTTCAAAAGCATCAACTGCTGCAGTTGGACTGGGCTCTGCTTTGTTTGACTGTCAGTTAACCCTTCTTAACTGAACTAATGTTTCTGGACAGGAAAGTGCACTGGAAAACAGCCTTTGAAACAAAGGTTTATCATTGCAATATTTATTTTCAGGCATATGTTTTGGTTTAGGAATGGTATTGTCCAATTTAGTACTCCCACTAAAACTGCTTGCTCCCCCTTCCCCTGTGGCAGGATGCAGGGGGGAATTGGAGGCAGGAAAGGCAAAGATCACAGGTTGAGATAAGGAAATTTACTGATACCAATGAGATAATAAACTGCACAGTAATAGCAACGATACTAATGACAGAGGGTGCAAGAAAAGGAACAATTCACAGAGAACCCCACTCTCACCTACCCCCCTCTCCCCAACAACAGGCAATACCAGATGGCTCCCTCCAGTCTGGAACCCTTTTTCTCTGGAAACCCTTTTTCCCATTCCCCTGGCAATGACTTGAGGTGGTATAGAATAACCTCCAGGTCCCAGCCATGTTCCCTCCCAGGTACTGCAAAATTTAAGCCTGTCCTGGCTGGAACCAGGACAGCATATTATAAAATTCAATGAGAAGAGAAGCAGTTAGAAATGGTGTGAACCACAGAAACATATTCAAAGACACTACCTGATGCTTTAATACAAAGTTAGAAGAATACCTTGAATTTCTATTGCAAACTTTTTTAGCTGTCAAGATGAGCAATATAGTCCATGTTTGTTATATCAAGGATAGAGTTATATTTGCTGCTTAGTATAGATCTCCAGAATTGAAAGTCATAGGATGTGAGATGAATATGAGAAGAAAACATCAAAATAATATTTTTTGCAAAAGAGAGGGTATTATAAATAGTCAAATGAAGTGTCTCAGAAAAAGCAGAAACTATTACATTTATTACTTTTTTCTCCTCAGTCAAGATTCTGTTCAGCAACATTAAAGTTTAATGCTAAAAATATACTTGAGACTCATTGTGGTTATCTCTTAAACAAAAGTGACAATGGAATTTAGTTATTAGCTTTAAAATAATTTGTGATTATAGGATGTCTTAAACTACAGATTAACATGTAGGGCTTGTTACATGAAACCAGCAACTATGCCTACAGTGATTGTTGTGGATTCAGGATTGCATACAAGAGTAAAAGGAATGGACCGGTGGTGGTATGATGGTCCTCTACCTTTTAAACTGATTCTTAATGTTCTGACTAATGTGTTACTCTTTAATAGTGAATTACACTCTTCTAATTAACAAAAAGGTACTCCTTAAAATACGTAGCATCTCATATTTCAGGTTTTACTAATCAAAGACATATACTACTTTGTAATCTTTCTCATGATGTAAAAAGACTTATTGAAGAACTTTGATCAGTCTGACACTATCTGATAAGGTGGGATATAGAAGAAGGGGGACCAAATGCTCTCTTTCTGAGAAGGTACTCAGTACATTAGAATGCTGTGCTCAGTAGGCTAATATCTACAGATCAGAAAGGTGTCAACAAGCTTTGGTGTATAATAGAATATATAAAGCCTAATAACAGCTTTTTAAGAATGTTTCTGTATGTCTTTATGTCAATAATATATTTGCTCTCCTAACACCTGGGATATAAATTTGCATCTTTTCGACTTGTGATTCAGACAATGTAAATATCCCAAAGGAGAGAAACGCTGTATTGTACTATTTCCTGATAAACAATAAGTACCTTGTCTCAAGGGCTAGAGCACACAGGCCCAGATTCTGAGTTTAAACATTATTCACAAGGTTATGCCTTTATTCCTTCACTGCTTAGAATGCAGATGCCTGAATGTCTTCTTAGATGTGAATCTAAATTAACAGCATGCTTCATGTTTATCTATTAATCAGGAAGTTAGAGACAAAAGAAACAAATAATGAGTGGGAAACAAAAAAAAGGAAATGATAGGCAGTGTCAGCTAAAGACCTGAAAAAATTATTAATGTTAACACTTTAAAAATATTTTTTAAAACTCTGTTTATTTGTTCTCCCTTATAAAAATGTTGTTTTATTCAATTCAGATCTCACTTCTGCCTGCTTTTTAGAACACATAATCAGCAAAAGTTATACAAACAAAAAAATTCAAATATTCCTACAAGTTTGCTTTGTGCTGAGTGCCTGCATTAATAGAAGTCAAACAATTTGATTATCATTAAATGGATTTTAGAAAAGTTTACCATTTCAGAGGCCCTCACTAGGAATTGTTCACATTATTGATGAAGTGTGTATTCTGCTTTGTGTCGATTGAAATAAACAGCTAGAAAATGTGTTCCTCTGGAGCCATTTTCTATATTATATTAAAGAAGATTAAAGGGTGATCATGAATTTGAGGTGATTCCTTTATAAACTTTGAAGAGTAAGTCACTGAAGACAGACAGTTAAATCTGATTTTTTATTCTGATTTTATTAGTAAAAAGGAATTCTCTAAAAAGTTTAATTTTTATATCATGCTGATACAATTGAGATTATTTGATATAGATTACATATAAGCAACTAAGTCAAATAAGGACATGAGTAACTATGAACAGATATGATTGCTGAGAAAAATAAATGCAGGGAATTGGGTAAAGTAGTTTGTCGTGTTTTATATAAATAAACAGCAATAACACCTTTTTTTCAGAATGACTTAGATAAAAAATATTTCCTTTTCTATCAGTGGGAAATATTGTGTTACAAAGAACTAGACACCAGCTGAATCTTTCTTAGAAGTTAATAAATTTCCTTGTTTTTATTAAATGGACTAATTTTAAACATAAAAGGACATGTTCTTATAAAAAGCTTTGTCTTGTAAAATTAATTTTTTGTATCACTGATGATTCTGAACACAGAAATCACATGATACAGTGGAAGAATATAACGCTTTAGGTCACAGAGACTGGCTGATATTAATTTACAGGGCACTAGTCCTGACCTGTCACTTTAGGAGTCACAATATTTTCCATCATAACCCTCCCTTGAAGTTTCTCTTTCCTTTTTGGTAACTCACAAGATAATTCATGTATCACAGATGCTTATACATTTTTATGCACTTTTAAAAAAAATATATGTTTTATGGGACACTCAGTTCCCAGTGGGGAGCACACTGGGCACAGGGTGCAGTGTGAAGGGTGCTATCCCCGGGAGGGCAATCTGTGCTCACAAGACACTCTTGTGCAGCCTGTGTGTGCCTTCTGGCTCCCTATTCGTGCTGCTGTGACACGACAAAAGGGACAGGCACAAACCACAGATGATGAGTTTGTTCAAGAAATAAAATTGTTCCAACAACTGACTTGCTCTGGCAGGCTAATTGAGTTAAAATTCTAAAAAAGTCTTTTTTAAGAAGACTTCAAGTCAATAAACCATTATAGTGGCACTGAAGGGACTGGCTTTGCTTGTTTCTGTGAAAATAGAAAAATAAATACAAAGAGTATTATAATGCAGTTGCAAACTATTATGCTGTCACTTGTAAATTCAGAAACTAGATTCATTGACTAGGAATTCAGCTTATATTGCTAATGTAAAGATTTATAGAAGTGTGTTTTGGAGATGTTTGTTCAATGCTGACTTGGAAAAAATAATGGAAGAGCATAGTTTTGCCCTGACAACAGAGATTTAAAAGTCAATGTTCCTTGCTTTACAACTAACAGTGGATAGGCACTCATGTGACTCATTTCCAGAAACTAGAGAGAAAAAATGAAATGAAATTAATTAATGCCTGTAAAATTATAGATCTCTCTAAGTCTCAAAAATATCAATGAAGTCTGAAATACTAATTCTTTTCATGTCATATTGTTGCCTACACCACTTGAGTAGAGTCAGAACACACTTCCTCGCTGTGTAGCCAGAAAAAAAATTGTTAGTTTAGGCCAAAAAGTGGAAAATTCTAGTCATAAAATAAAACCATGAAAACTTTTGAGACTAATACTTATATTTCAGCTATGAAATTTTAAAATGTATGCACTAGATTGATTTTCCTTCTCACCTAAGGGGTATCACAAGCTTTTATCTAGGTTTTGGATAACACAGAAATAATACAAATACTTCTCACTGCTACCCAAGATTCAAATTCATATGAATTTAATGAAACCTGGAAGTAATAATTCATCCTGTACTTCTTATGCTACCTGCTTAGAATAGGGATTAAACATTTTATTAGCTAAAGAGAAATAACTGTTTATATGTTACCATGTAACCAATGTTTTAATCACTTATTTGCTATTGTATTAAATATTATATTTAATCCTTAATTTTGGCCAGTAACCCAAAATCTATTGCCCTTGAAAATATCAAGGGCACACCCACTTGCAAACTTCCACAGGATGTCATCCAAAGTATTCAATTGTGCATTTCATTTTTTGAAAAGTAGAAGTATGAATCAGTACTTAAAATCATTTAAGTTGAAATTAAAAACTGTATATATTATCTCATATTATTTCATTATATGAATTTTACAAAATAACGGCGTACAAAGCTATAAAAATTCTTCATATACTGTTGCTGCTCTAAATAAAAGCAAGAAATACCATCCATACTATGATCTTAATTAATGATCCACTGCAAAGTCTTGGTTTTTTAAGGAATAAAATAATCCAGTATATGAAAGAAATACTCTTTTTATATGAGAAAACTGCAATCAAATTCTAATGCTTTGGAACTCTGAACAGAGGTAGAGACAAATTTAATTATTATTCTTTATTTTCAAAGATCAAGATATCAAAAATATTATTTCCACACTGCCTGTCATAAGGATGAAAAAAATTGTGAGATTTGATAACAAATATGTCCAGATTTGCAATCACACTTGTTAGAATAGAAAAGAGCAATTTAAATAATTTTGCCTATACAAATCTAAAGAGTTTTACAAGAATTTAGGAGTTTTAACAGCAGAGAGCATTCTAATTTTCTGGGATATGAGTAACAGGATATTTTAATTTATATAAGTACTGTGAAAGTATATATACAGCATAAAAAATATATATAAAACAGTAAGAAAAATATAAATGCAAGCAAAAATCTCACAGTGAAATACTATGACCTACATATGATCTAAGAAGATTGTCTTGACTGTATTATGTATTTTGGAATTAAAGGATACCCACTAATACTTTTTAGCGTCCAAGTATTTGTTTGTATGGAATCTGGTTTGGATACATGTATGAATATAGGTATGCATTCATGTATA
>VXBU01000590.1:0-18239 GCA_013400315.1 Bombycilla garrulus | reverse complement strand
GAAGAGCCCGTGCTGGCAGCACGGCACGAGGCACGGGTCAGCCCGGCGGGCTCGGTGGTGGGTCAGCCCCTGCAGTGCCCTCCGGGCCCCGAGCCGCGCTGAGCCCGCCGTCCCGCAGACACGGAGATCGACTGGAAGGCCTACATGCAGGAGGTGGAGGGCTTCGCCAACGGCACCCTGGACTACACCCAGCTGAAGGGTGACACCGGGCCCCTGGTGTGAGTGACAGGGACACCCAGCTCGCCGTGACAGCGGCTCCCGGAGGGGCCGCGGGGCCCAGCCCCTCACTGCCGTCTCCCCGCAGCTATCCCGCCGGCTTCGTTTACATCTTCCTGGGGCTGTACCACACCACGGGCCGCGGCTCCAACATCCGCCTGGCACAGTACCTCTTCGCCGGCCTCTACCTCCTCAACCTGCTCCTCGTCTTCCGCATCTACTGCCGAACCAACAAGGTACCCTGAGGCCAGGGCTCCTGCCGGCTGCCCCGAGACATCCCCTCGGGAGGGCTGTGCTGAGCCCTCACCCCGGCGAAACGGACACAGGGTCAGGGCTGAGGTTTGGAGGAGCTCAGTAGCAGCAGGGAGTCCAGGACAGGCTGCTGATGACCCTTTTGTGCCTCTGTCCCCTGCAAGGTCCCGCCGTATGTTTTCTTCTTCATGTGCTGCGCCTCATACCGCATCCACTCCATCTTTGTCCTGCGGCTCTTTAATGACCCCGTGGCCATGGCCATCCTCTTCCTCGCCATCAACCTCTTCCTGGAGGAGCACTGGTCCTGGGGCTGCCTCCTCTTCAGGTGAGGGGCTGGGAGCTGCTCTCCGTGGGGTGCTGGCTGTGTGAGCCAGCCCGGCCCCGGGAGGAGGCTGCTCTTGGCTCAGGGGCTGCCTGGGCTCCCGTGTGGGGTCCGCAGTGGTAATGCAGCTTCCTGCTCAGCCTGGCTGTGTCGGTGAAGATGAACATCCTGCTCTTCGCCCCTGGGCTCCTCTTCCTCCTCCTGCAGCGGTTTGGTCTCCTGGGCTGTATCCCCAAGCTCTGCATCTGTGCCCTGCTCCAGGTGGGTCCCTGTCTGTGCTGGCTGCAGCAGCAGGGGACGGTGGGCTGCCTTGCCAGGCTGCAGAGCCATGGGTGGAGACCATGGTATCAGCATCTGTGGCTTCTCACGGCAAGCTGGGTGTTGATAAATAATCCAGCTCACATGGCTTTCATCTTTGGCTGACTCTCCGTGTCACCACACGTGGCACTGGGCTTCTCAGGAGGCAGCCGGGGTAGCAGTGACCTGGTGTAGGGCTCTGTGATGTGCTGCTGTGTCCCTGGCAGGTGGTTCTGGGCCTGCCCTTCCTGCTGGTGAACCCCGTGGGGTACCTGACCCGCTCCTTTGACCTGGGCCGCCAGTTCCAGTTCAAATGGACGGTGAACTGGCGCTTCCTCCCCGAAGAGGTTTTCCAGAATCGAGTGTTCCATGCTGCTCTGCTCCTGGCTCACCTGGCAGGCCTGGGGCTCTTTGCACTGCGCCGCTGGCACAGGTGAGACCTGGGGCTCTCCAGGGGTGTTGATCCCTGACAATGCCGTGTGCAGGATGCACGGCTCCCCTGCAGTGCTGGGAGTGCAGGCGTGAGTTGGAGGGCAGTTCCTGTTCTATTCTGGGGAATGTACGGCCCAAGCATTGTAGCTCACACGGGTGTGCTAGGGTGGGGGAGACTTTTAGCAGCCAAGAACAACATTTTTTTCTTCCCCCTCAGTTCCAAAGAGAGCATCCTGACCCTCTTGAAGGATCCTACCAAAAGGAAACCTGCATCCCCTCGCTTGACTGCCAACAATATCCTTTGGCAGGGTGGGCAGCAAGGAGAGAGGGAGAAGGCAGGGCAGGGAGAAACCTGGTGGGGTTCCAGGTCGTGCAGTGCTGTGGTACCAGCCTGCCCTGGGGAAAGGAGCTGTTGTGGGGTCACACCTCCAGCCTCCTGCGTTTGCCCCTTAACACCAGTGCATGGATTGTCTTCATCCTCTTCTCCTCCAACTTCCTGGGTGTCTGCTGCAGCCGCTCCCTGCACTACCAGTTCTACGTCTGGTATTTCCACACGCTGCCCTACTTACTCTGGTGCACCCCGACCACCAAGCTCGCCCACATGCCCAAGTAGGTGCTGGCAGGGAGGGGGAGCACGCAGCTGCTGGGCTCTGGGAGCGAGGACGGCCGGTGTGTCCCCCACGCTGACCCCCAGCTGTCCCCCCGCACAGGGTGCTGCTGCTGGGCGTGATCGAGCTCTGCTGGAACACCTACCCCTCCACAGTCTGCAGCTCCCTCTCCCTGCACGTCTGCCATGGACTCATCCTGCTGCAGCTCTGGTACGGCACAGCCCCCACAGCAGTGTCGCACACCCCTCCACCGAGCAGGAAACCCACGGCCATGTCCAAGAAAGCCCAATGAGAGTGGGGATGGCTGGCTGGTGGGAACTGGCCTCTGAACTGCCCCATCTGCCGGCTCTTGTCCCACTCCCAGGCTGCCCACAGCAATTCCAAGAGGGCTGTGAGCTCTGGAACTGTGCAAAGGGGGCAGCTGTGGGGCCCCCCAGCAGGCAGCACTTCCCAAATAAAGGGGGCTTTGTGTGCCCTTCCCCAAAGTCCTTGTCCTGTGATGATGTCAGAACAGCTGTCCCTGCACTTGCCCCACCTGAGGGAAGGCAGAGCAGCTTCTAGAGGCACGGGCACTCACTTTCCAGCTGTGGGAAAGGGGTGCCCAGAGCTGGGCAGCAGCTTCTGGGGCGAGGTTGGAACAGAGGAGCTGCAAAACTCCTTCACTTCAAGGTTTCATTTGCTTTGATGGCACCCAGGAATCCCTCCAGTACAGCTTTTCCTATTCCCCTGCCTGCTCCCTCCCACCAGAGATGGCTTGGAAGGGGGCGACCACCTCCTCAGATTCTGGTGAGTCCTGGCAGGGCCTGAACGGAGCCAGCAGCTCTCTGCTCGTGACAGAGACACCAGAGCAGGTGGCTTGGAGCCAGGTGTCTTTATTGGCCACCCGGGCGCCCGTCAGACGTTGTTGGGGTTGTAGCACAGCATGTTCAGCTTGATGTTCTCGTCCCAGTGACGCAGCAGCAGGAACAAGTGCCTGGCTGCCCCTTTGAGGCAGCCCACGTCCACCCCCTCGGGCAGGCGCTGCGCCTGCAGCCACGCGTCCGCCTTGGCTGCCACCAGCTCCCACTCCTCGAAGAACCCCGCGCAGCGATGCTCCAGCCACGCCAAGGCCACCGCCGTGGCCCAGCTGGCGCTCTCCAGGTCCTCTGGCCCCAGGTCCTGACAGCTCGCGCCGGCCTCAGAGGGCGCGGCCGAGTGGGGCCCGGTGTCGGACTCGGAGCCGTGCCCGCTGTCCGCCTGCGCCCACACGGCTGCGCTGGGCACCTCGGAGCAGGTGCTCTGGGATGGGGGCGAGCTGGGCTGCGGGGCTGGGATGGGCTCCTCACCCTCCTCTGCCCCGGCTCCCGCCTCAGGCATGCTCCTGGCCCCTGGGGACACGGGGCTGAGGCTGGCACGGTGGGAGGCGTAGGGGGACGCCCGGCGCAGGCGGTCCAGGGGGATCTGCACCACTTCAGAGAAGCTCTCGGTGAGCTGGAATGGCCCCCGGGCTTGCTGCAGCTGCACCTGCAAGGAGAGGGGACAGATGAGTGGGGGGAGGCAGGAATGCGTGCGGAGCCACCACAGCACAAACACTGGGGCTGCAGGAGTGTCCCTGGGGCACAGGGACAGTCTAATGCACCCAAAAAGCCAGCCAAGATCCCCAGAGACATTTAAGGGCAGAGCAGGGCTGAGCAGGCCCTGCTGGGAGCATCTTCCGCTGCTCGTGCTGCTGGGCAGGACCTGGGTGACTCAGCTGGCACCCTGCAGGGCAGGTCCCCCCTCTGGGATGGGGCTGGGGACAGGGAGCAGGGAGGGAGCAGGGAGGCCCTTACCAGCGGGAGGTAGTCGTGGCTGGCATGGTTGCTGGAGCGCTCGCTTCCTGGGCTGAGACACTGCGGGCGCAGCGCCAGGCTGGGACCCCTGCGCTTGCTCAGGCTGAACCTGTGGGGTCACAGGCGAGATAACAGCATTGGGAGGAATTCCTGAAAGGCAGCTGAGCACCAAACTGCTGCAGGGAAGGGGCTGGAGCGCCAACCCCCCACCACTTATGCTGCAGGAGCTGGCAGGGCACATGGGACCAGCAGCTCCCAAAAAGTGGCACTGTCCCAGTCTCCCCACAGCATGCCATTATTTGGTCCCTTGCATCCCCCCCATCCCACAGTGTCACCTGGAGCCTGCGATGCTCTCTGTGGATTTCTGGGAGCCCATGGAGGTGGTGGAGGGGCTGGATGGAGGCCCTGCAAGGGGAAGAGTTAAGCACATGATGCACCCACAGGTGTGTCCCACTGCCCGGTACCTGGGAGGGCAGCTCAGCCCATGTGCCCAGGGCACTGAGGGTGCCCCATCTCCCACCCTCAGCCAGCCCTTGGCCCCCTCCAGCCTGGACACACCGTTTGAGTAGTTCTGCTTTTCCCAGCCAAAGGTGGGGGAGGAGAGGCTGCCCGCAGACCTGGCCATCTCTCGCTCTGCAAAAGAGCAAAGTCTCGTGTGGCCCGGGCTCCAGGGACCTTCATGGCTCACAGCTGCTCGCAGGGGCTGCTGTGCTGTCCTCCCACGACCCCTCCCCAGTACGGGGCAGATGCTTCTTTTTGGATATCCACAGCACCCCAGGCAGGACCAGCCCCACACAGCCACCAGCTGAGGGTCCAGAGACCCCAGCGCAGATCCCTGGGGAGCAAAACTTGATATAAAGGTCTAAGTAGGTACCTGCAGTGCCAGGAGCCTCATCCTGCTCCTCTACGTCCCGCTGCTGCCCCTGACCCGCTGAGGAGCTCCGGTGGTGCCAGTTCCCTGCCGCAGCAGCTCTCGTCCGGCTGCCTGAGCCGGCTGCAAGGGACGATGCCGCCTCAACCCTCTGTCCCCTTGCTGTGCCCTCCCCATCCGGCCAGGCCCTTGTCCGTACCTACGCCCCACACCTCGGGGGCTGCGGGCAGGGCTGCCTGCGTGGCACCGTCCACGGGCACCAGGCGGGTGTAGAGGGAAGGCACGTTGCAGGCTTTGCTGGTTTGCACGGCTTTCAGGCGGAACCGGCGGGCAAAACCTGCGCGGAGCAAGGCGGTCAGTCCGAGCGGGGGATGGCGGAGCCGCACCGGCACCTGTCCCCACCCACCGGCACCCCCGGCACCCACCGGCACCCACCCTGCTCCAGCTTGGCTTCCCGCTGTGCCACGCTCTCGTTGTCCCGGACGACGGAGCGCGCTGCCAGGCGGTGCAGGGGCTTGTCCCCGGCTTTGGCCACCCGCCGCGGCGGGTCCTCCCTGCCCGGCCCGTCCCGGGGCTGCAGCAGTGACTCCAGCGAGGCCGTCACTTCCCAGGACACCGGCTTGCCGGCTCGCAGCGCGTGGATCACCACCTGGCAGCGCAGGGGCAGGCTGGCATCACCCGGGCTGGGCTGGCCTGGCTCGGGCGCTGGCGAGGCACTGAAGAGGTAGGAGGGCTCCACCAGCATGTCCCAGTCCAGGTGCGTGGGCGAGAGGAGGTTATCTGGACGAGGGCAGGGGCTGGGCTCAGCGAGGCAGGGACACCCGGCTCCATCCCCACCGCCCTGCTCCCACAGCCAGCACACACTTGACTCCACCGCACTGGGCTGCATTTGCCGGGGTCCCAGCTCATCCAGCCGCCCCTCCAGGGACTGGTTCCTCTTCTGAGACACCTTTTCCAGGGCCTGGCAGAGCCGATGGGCATCCAGCTCCCCGTGTGGCGTGGAAAAGCTGCGCCCAGCCAGGGCAGCACGGGCCAGCACCTTCTTCTGCCGCGCCAGCTCCTCCGTGCTCAGGGCCACCGTCACCTGCGGCGGGGACAAGGCTGTTGGCAAGCCCAGCACGGAGCCCAGACCGCACTGAGCTGTGCTGGGGCACCTGCGCCTCCCCGGCTGCTGCTGCAGCCTTGGCTGTCGTCAGCCCCAGCGCTCCGCAGGCTGGCACCAGCTGCCACCCAGGGATGCTGCCCTGGCACCACAGACAGGAGAAGCACCCGCACAGGAGTTTGCAAACATCCCCGGGGACTGACTCAGGCTGATGCTGGAGTTGCCAGGGATTTGCGTGCGTGCAGAAGTGAGGTTAGCTAGGATATTCAAGCTGGGATGTTACTATGGGATGCATTCCCAGTGCAGAGTGATGTCCCTGTATCGAGATGCTCCCTTTAAAAGCCACATCAGGGCAGTGGCACCCATGCCACCTTTCTCCCTGGCAGCAGGGAGCTGGGAGGATCATTTACTCTGCACGGAAATCACTTACGCTTGACATTTCAGCAGCAAAGGTCACCAGCTGTGCTGCTGTGTGACAGGAGTGGTTACCTAAGCCGTGCCATTGGGAAGGAGCGTGTCCTGGGTGACAGCTGGCCTCACCAAGCCTCGGGGCCATCGTCACCAGGGCAGCTGCCTGTCCCCATCCCAGCGACCCAGCTGGGTTTTAAACCCAGGTATGAAGCAGCAGGGATGTGGCCCATCGCTAATGAAGTGTCTGGCAGTGTTGGCTGAGTGAGCCAGGATGAAGCTCAGCCAGCCAGCCCTTCCTCTCCAGCTCAACAGATTTGTTACGTGATGCCAGCCCAGCTATTTTCATTTGGTTTCTGCAGCTTTAAGGCGTCACTGGGCTGGCTCAGGGGTCTGTTAGACACTCAGCTGACTGCTGGCCAGGGACATTAAAGGACAAGCTGCTTGGTCCCCAGTTGTCCCACTGCAGTAGGGCAAAACCACCCAAGGAACATCCTCATGGCATCCATTGCTGATCCTTGCTTGAAATCCAGGCTACAGCACTCTGTTTCCCAGCCCAATGGGCACAACAGGGCAGCGAGGCTCCAGCTAAGCCATGAACAAGCCCCACACCATGAGCCTCTGCGCCCCGCTGCCATCCTCACCTTGGTGCCAGCCGGGGCAGAGGGCAGCGGGGCAGATTTGGTGGAGGACTCGCAGAGGGACAGGCTCTTCTGGCCCTGCTGGGAGGTGACATCAGCACCAGGGGCCGAGGAGCCACCCTCGGGGGCCACATCCCGGGAGCCCGTGGACTCGCTGCTGGTGGAGCTGTGGGAGAGCAGCCCCTGGCTGCGGTCAGTGCTGACAGAACAGTGTGTCAGGACATACTGCTCCTGGATGTAGGAGGGCTGGTAAATCCTCTTCCAGATGTCTCCCCCAGAAACAGGATCAATACCTGCCCGGTGAGCACACACCCTGTCAGCCCACGGCTCCCACAGCCGCCCCCCCCAGCTCTGGACCCCACTCACTCCGCTCTGACACCTCTGTGCTTCCAGCAAAAAGCTCCAGGGACGCATCCCTGGTTCCTGGGCTGCTCTGGGGTGGCTGGCGGCTCTCCCCAGGACTGGGCTCTTCCTGCTGGGAGAGAAAGGCTGAACCCCGGGAGCTCTGGCGAGCCCCTTCCTGGCCCTAGGAGAGAGAGGACACCACCATCAGCGCCCTGGCAGCACCGGGACTGCGCCATCCTCCCCAGCCAGTGCCAGCCGTACCAGCGGGCGCCTGTCACCGAAGCGGGTGATGCTGTAGAGGACACAGTAGCTGATGAGGCGGTCACCGGGGTACAGGGCTGGGAGCTCGGTGGGTGAGAGCAGAGCCTCCATGCTGTCGGGGACGTACCAGTCGATGGTGATGTCGCTGATGGCCGGCTCGATCGCCTTCTTCAGGGACTTGATCAGCTGGCGTGGGGAGTGGAGACAGAGTCAGACATGGCCCCCCAGAGTCCCCTGAGGGACAGACAGAGTCCCCGGGGCCCCAGTGCCCCTGGCTGGGTGTTACCTTGGGCTGCAGCCTCTCGGCCGGGCTCAGGAACTCGGCACGGCCCCGGCTCACCTTGGCCATGGCCTTCAGCAGCCGCCGGCACGCCCGCGGGCCCAGGCCGAAGCTGAAGCACCTGCAGGAGAGCCAGGGCATGGAAAGCCACGGCTGGGCTGGGCCTGGGGGCTGGCAAACCCAGTGTGAGCCCTTCTGCAGGGATGGGCAGGGGTGTCTGACAGCCAGAGCGCTGCCCCGGCTCTGTGCTGGGCCAGGGCGCCCCAGGAGGAGCTGAGCCGATGGGCTGAGGGATGCGATGGGTGAAGGACACCCTTGGGGTGGGCAAGATTTGAGGCTGCACAAGGAGCAGTGAGGGGATCCAGAGAACTCTGAGTCCTGCCGCAGCGCCGGTGCTGTACCTGATGGTGCTGGCCTGCCTGCGCAGCAGCCGGAGGATCCTGCTCGCGCTGCCCGTGGCTGCACCAGTGAAGAGGAACAGCTGGCGAGGGTAGCCGTGGTGGAGGGGCTGTGCCAGCGCCCAGCCCAGGACTGCCAGCAGGTTGGTGCTCCCGGGGTCCACCCGCAGCCCGCTGAGGTGCTCGCAGGCACGCCGCAACGTCTCCTGGCAGCACAAAGGGCCGGCCTTGCAGCGGTGCCCCGGCTCACCGGCCCCCACCCCGAGTCGAGGAGCTGGGAGGAGGATAAGGAGGGGTTCGTGCATACCCAGGATCTGCCCGTGATACTCACATTGCTGCAGAGGCGACTGGACGGGAAGAGCGGCTTGATGTCTGCGCCGAAGCTGGCGAGGTTGAGCAGTGTTCCTGATGGGAGGCTCTTCAGGGCCACCAGCAAAGCCTCCTGAGGTGACAGCAGGGACCAGGGACAGCTGCTAAAGGCTGGCCACCCGGGGAGCACCCCCGGACCCACGGCCGTGCCTCACCTTGACCTTGTCAAGGTCAGGGCCGCTGACGGCGTCGCTGCGGTCGATGAGGAAGAGGATCTCGCGGGTGACGCCCTGCAGGTCCCTGGGGACGCCCTCCACCAGCGGGCAGAAGTTCAGCATCAGCACGGGGTTGGGGAAGATGTCTTTGTGGAAACGCTTCTGCACGAAAGCCACCTGCGAGCCAGGCAGGTCAGAGCCTTTTCACACCCTCCCCACCCTCATTCCACCAGGTCCCCCTTCCCTCCTCCCGGCTGGGGCAGCAGCAGCTACACCCTGTCACCTGTCTCTCGCCACTGCTGTCCTTCCTGGCGATCCGCACGTAATCCCGGCGGCTCCGGATGTGCGCCTCGTACTCGGGGTATGTCATGGTGCCATCCTCAAACACCAGGTGGGGGCTGTGGGGCTCTGGGGGGCACAGAGAGTTTCCAGCTACCCTGTGCTGCAGGGGGATGCTCTGGATGTTTCTGGGGTGATGCCTCAAACCCTCCAAGGGCACCATCTCCCCTCACCACAAGGGTAGAGGATGATCTCCAGGTCCCTGTCGTAGCGGTGGGGCTCGGCTAGGGTGACGCAGGTGGTGGTGGCAGAACTGGCCCAGGGGTCGGCGTCGGCTCTCAGGGCATGTGATGGGCTCTCCAGCCCTGCAGAGAAGGGAAGGCAGCGGGTAAGTGCCTCACAAAGCCCCTCCTCAGCCCCCCAACCACCAGGCCCCACAGCAGTGACTCGTTCCCGACAGAGCTAAAGGGATTGACGGGGCCAGCAGCAAGGAGCACATCCCCACCAGCCAGCCATCTTCCCCTCCTCACCCAGCCTCTTCCCGTGCGTCACATCACCCCAGGGAAGGAGGCTGCTGACCTAGAGCTGCCCAAGGACACAGGCAGGGTGACTTTGAGGGGTCCCAGCCCCAGGGATGGAATGGGAAAAGGGCTTCTTCACCCGGAGGGAGTGCAAGAGGATGCCCAGGAAGAGCCCTCACATCCTCCTGGAAGGGAGGAACCAGGGAACATCAGCCACGTTTTGAGGAGGTTTTGTACAACCAACCCATAACACCCAAGCCACTCCCCATACCTGCCAGCAAGCAGGGGCCCTTCACCAGCAGCTCGAAGGCGAACTTGTAAGGAAAAGGGTTGTAGGGTTGTCCTCGGAAGATATCCACGCTCTCCACAGGCACCACAGTGGGTGACTGGCTCCGGGCGCCCGGCCCCCCAAAACAGCTGGTGGGGCTGCAAGGGGAGAGGGGGTGATGGCTCCTGCCCCCAGCCCTGCTGGCCCAGCATTGGCATCACCCCCCCGGCATGGCAGAGACTGAGGAAGCCATGAAAATCACCATAGGGCCAACCTGTCGTCACACAAGCTTGCCGGCTCGCTCTCGGGGTCGGCGGGGACGTGGGGTGTGAGGACGGGGGGCAGGAGGAGGCGCAGGGCTCCGTCCGGCAGCGTGGGCAGCTCCTGCACGGTGCTCAGGGTGACGGCCAGGCTCTCCGACGGGCACAGTGTGCCAGTGACAATGATGAAGGTGGAGCGCTCCACGTCCTCATCCAAGACAAGGTGGCCTGGGCAGGAGAGGGATGAGGGATGGGGGGAGGTCAGTGAGGAGCGTAGGGCTGTGGAGGAGCTCATTAGTGGCCCTGGTTGCTCCCAAAGGTGACAGCAGAGCACAGGTGTCCCAAAAGCTGCGCGAATGATGGCAAAGCCCCAGAAGAGATGGAGGGAGGGAAAAGGAGGCGTTGACATCTCCAGCCCGAGACCCCCAGGCACTGGGGTGGCCTGGTAGGGGCTCTCAGCCCCTCGTATTCCCCCACACTTCCCCCCTGCCCGTTTTGAGCCTGCTGGCCAGGAACACCCAGCAGACNTGGTAGGGGCTCTCAGCCCCTCGTGTTCCCCCACACTTCCCGCCTGCCCGTTCTGGAACACCCAGCAGAGCCACGGCACTCACCACTGGCACAGCGGCGCGGCCGGCCGGGGCTGGGGCTGCACTGCAGGCAGCAATCCTGCACGCGGTGCCGGTTCTGCAGCTGGAATGTCACCCGCCGGCTGCCCACTGCTGCCTCAAAGCCCGCCACCACCTCCGACTCCTCCAGCGGGTAGATGAAGATGCCTGCAAGCAGAAGAGAGCCCCGAGGCAGATCCCGGCAGGGCCATTGCTGTGGCACGGAAGAGCCCAGGGAGCCCCGCTGTGACTCGCAGCACGGCTGAGACGCACGCGAGTGAGACGCAGGAGCGACCCAGAGGGACGATGGAATCCTCCCGTTCCTCCGTGGTGGGGATCTGCTGGCCCAGCCTCACTCTCCTCCCGCTCACAGCGCGTGACAGTGGCCCCACCTCTGCTGGCCTCCGTCTTTGCTCCCCAAACTGAGCAAGGTTTGGGACACAGACGGGCTGGAGATGGGGTGCTCTGCAGCACGGGGGGTTTTGGGGGGCCATGCAGGCAGCCCCGGTCCCTGCTAGCCCTGACAGCCTCCCCTTACCTTCCACGGGCTCCTTGTGTGGGTTGGTGTACGTGAGGTGAGCAGTGATGCTCAGGGAGTACCCGTTGGCACAAGCCTTCACCGCGGAGCTCTTCAGGGGCAGAGCCTCCCAGGACAGGAGGGCGTAGAGGCCTGGCATGGTCCCTCAGGGAGCAGCTGTGAGCAGAGGAAAGGCGTGCCCTGGGTGCTCAGGGACGGGGTCTGCTGGAAGGGGCTTCTGCCCACAAGCCATTTCCATCTGCCCAGCCTGCAAGAGGAAGGAGGTCTCCAGCCCTCCCACATCCCAGGCTGCTTTTTAGTATCCACAGAACACGTGGACCTGGACCCAGATCCATCCTTGGGCCCCAGCCCACCTACAAACCAGGTCTGGAGCCACAGGAGCCCACAGAGAGGGCAACAAGAGTCTTGTGGGCAGGGGTTACGTGGAAGCCCCAAGCCCTGGCAGACAGGCAGGGCTCCTGGACAGAATGGATAAGGGCCAGCCACATGTACCCCCATCTCTCAGCCTGCCCAGAGCAGCTCCAGAGCCTCTCCAAGCCGTCTCCTGCACTCACTGGCTGGGAGAGGAGCCTCTGCTGCTCCCATCTTCATTTGTCCATAGAGGTTACCAGGGTAATTTGTTTGAATAAAAAAAAAAAAAAAGCCATCCAGAAGGGTGAGAAGCCCACAGTGTAACTAGGACAAAGCAGCGAGCAGTGTTTGCTGGGGGTTTAATAATTAACAACAAGGTCAGTGCTGCACGGAAGAACAGCACAGAGGGGAATGCACTGCAGGGTGGAGCCCGACAAGTGGATGATCATCACCTTCTTTGCCCAGAAATGGACGTGTCTGGGATCCCACCTTTTGGCAGGAAGAGAGGTGGCTGGGGATGCCTTCCAGCCATGGCACCAACCCACTCCACACCTCTCTTCCCCTTGGGAAAAACACCCAGGAGCAGCACCAGAAATAATTTTCTGGAGTCAAGGCATCTCCAACACCAGCCCACCCCGCGCCATCAAATATTTGTGTAAAATATTCCTGTTAGCCCTGGCTGTGTGGCTCTGTGGACAGCGTGCGTGGGGTCTGCTCCACACGTGGGTCTGCACCTCTGCTCTGCCCCGAGCACCTGTGACCCAGCCGCAGCAAGGCCCCCGCCCCACGCCATGCGCTGGTGCTCCAGCACACAGCGTGCCCGGGGCAAGGACAAAGCCAGGTACAAGTGAGCCATCTGCTGCCCCCTCTCCAGTGGCCTTCATCCTGGGAACAGCTCATCGGAGCTTTGGTAATGAGAGGCTGGGGTGCCCTCGGCGTGTGGTCACAGAGAGCCTCTCACAGAAAGCAGAGCAGGGCTGCATCCTTGGAGGCAGCACCGGGACCGAACTCTCAGCTGGCACAAAGCAGGGAGCCTCGCAGAAGCGCAGGAGTGCATTAGCAACGTGGCTGCATCCCAGGAAAATCAGCCCATTACACCAGAGGGGTCCATTACACCATTTACGTGCTCAACTGGCATTGCAGGGTTATGCTGGCAGATCCCGGCCGCCCAACCACGCCCCATCACCCCCAACCCTCCACCCTCTGTGCACGCACTGCTGTGCCCCCAGACTGTGCTCCCAGCACACACAGGGTCCCTGCACAGCCTACTGCTCCTGCACACCTGCAGTTCCACAGTTTGGAACATCAACAGCTGGTTCCTGCCCTGGCCACAGCACCCAGATGGGATCTGGAGACCAGGACACCTCCAACCCAGCCACACTGAGCCATTAAAGACATATTTCTCCCCAAAGCTGTTTAATTTGTTCCCAAGGCACCCAGTTCAATGCTCAGCAACATGCCCACTATTTGCTGTGCCACCTGTTGGCCAGGTCACTGCCAGCTTGTTTACCTGGGACTCACTGGAGAAGCTGTCCCGGCTGCTTTTTATCACTTCTCTTTACATTTACTCTCGCAGAGTAAACAGGCCCCATCTGGCCCTGCCACGCTTCGTGCTGGCTGCTCTAAGCCCTGTGCTAATGAATAAAACCAGACCTGATGGTCCTCACCCCAGCCTCTTCGTCCTCTTTCCCTGGGGCAGCCACTTGTCCCCAGAAGCCAATGTGCCATCGCCAACAGGTCCCCAGCCCTCTCCCCATCCCCAGCACGATTTCCAGTACCTTCACAGCCCTCTCTTCTTCCTCCTCTCCACCTACTGCCTGCAGGAGCTGGCTTAACCAGCAACAACCCCAATAGAAAAGGGCTACAGCAGGCTGGGGGTAGCTCTCTGTGCTGGCAGCTAAAAACTGTCTGTGAAGGCGAGAAGGACCTGACTCTTCCCTGGGTCAGAATAAATCAATGTTTCTCTTCTCGCCTGTGGGCAGGCTGAGTTTTCAGCAAGGCTGCTGCAGGGAGGCAGGTGCCTGAGCCTAGAGGACCCTTGTTAGCTGCCTGGGGAGTTGTCAGACTTTCACCTGCCGGGGAGCTGTCAGAGTTTCACCTGCTGCAGCAACAGCCGCCCAAGCTGGGGTTCAGCATGGTCCAGGGGAAGGAAGAGGCCAAACCCCACACAGGAAAACTCAGTGGAAATTTCCATGGGTGACAGACACACAGGCAGGTTCAAGAGAAAGGATGGAAGGAGAGGAGCCCAAGCCTCTGCAAGAGTGCCTGGGCTGAGGAGCCATTGCTGCCCCTGCTGCTCAGCTGCGCTACCCCCTGCTTCCCCGGCCTCCCCTCCCTGTGACACACCCCGTGGGGCACAAAGAGCAGCACCCATCCCAACTCCTGGAGCACGGAGGAGGCCATGGAGGTGATGGTGCTGTGCCCTGTACCCATGGGACACACCACTTTGCAGAGCCCAAAGAGGCGTGAAGGAGGAAGGAATTGCTGAAGGGGGCAAAGGACTCTCTCCAGCTTGTGGTGCCTCCTGCTTTGTCTGCTGGGATGGGAATAGAGAGCAGAGTCCATTGCACACGCGCGTGCAAGCTGGCACCCACACCCTGACTCCGACACCACGTCCAGGACCACCACCTCCAGGAGCTGCGCCTCCCCAGAGCCACTAAAACCCTGCAAAAACCCAGCCTCGTGTCAGGGAACAGGAGCTGCGCTCAATGCACCCTAAAACAGGCACTCCCCAAAAGAAAACTCACAGCCCCGTGGATTTCCCCTGACAAGGACAAACCCTGGCAGGGCAGCCCCACAGAGGGATCCCAGTGTCCTCCACCCCGGGGCAGCTGTGCCGAGGGCTGGGGACGGGCTGTGGATAACCTGGAGCGTGTTCCCAGCAGTTACTGGAGCCAGCCCTGTCCGGCCCCTGCCGGATGGTGATTTCAGCACTTTTGTGGCCCTGCTGTCTCATCTCCACCTCTCACCCCTGCTATGACCCAGAGCTGCCCTGACAGTGGATGCGCGACTCTGGGACACCGAGGAATCGCGGGACACCCTCAGGGTCCCAGGCCACCGTGGCCCCTGCCCTGCCTGCCCCTGGCCCTGCTCCTTACCTGGTGGAGGAGGATGAGGATGACACAGAGGCTGCAGGCTCCTCTCAGCACCGCTGGGTCCCTGCCTTCTGCAGAGCTCTCTTCCCTGGGGATGGGTTTCCCTGTCCCTCTGTCTGGGTGGCTGCAGTACCCGGGGGATGAGCGGTCCCTCCCCGCCTCTCCCTGCTGCAGGCTCCCTCTCTGGCACTGGCTCCTTCACCGCCCTCGCTCCATCCCTCACTCCCTGTGCCAGCAGCAGAGCTGCTCCAAGCCCAGCCTCATTAAAGAGACACACTCCCTATACCGGCACCCTGGGGGGGTGGGGGGATGCTCTCACGGGGAACGCTGGGGGTCTCAGGGGACAGCCAACACCCTCAGAGAGCGACAGGAACCAGTCCAGAGCAGAGTCCATGGCTGTGGGCTGCTCTGTACCCACAGAATAGCAGTGTCCAGGCAAGCCAGGGTACTGGTGAGACCCCTGGTGATGCTGCAGTGAGACAAAACACGGGGTTTGTCTGACTGGGACATGTAACCACAATGGATCATGAGGTCAAACAGCCCCCATCAACTGGCTGAACTCTGCAGCACAAATCATGTTGGTCACAAGTGTCACAACCAGCTTCACTAGGAAAGGTCTCAGCTGCCCTGAGACATAACAAAATGACTGGGAGCAGGTAAATGCTCGATATCCACCCCAAACCCAGATGCCCTGAGGTACCACTGGGCTTTCCTCATCAGCCTCCCTGTGCTGCAGTGAAATCACAGCCCTGAGGAGCAGGAAAGAGAGGGGATTCAGGGACAGCCAAGCTTTTGGGTGACAAGCGTGACAACAAGCCCCCCTGGGGAAGGTGCAGACAGTCAGGAAATCCCAGCAAAGTCAGGACATATCTGCTGGCAGGGAGATCTCACAGCCCGGAGCGCACTGGGAATCCCTCAGCCACTGACAGCCCCACGTCCCCAAGCAGGACCAGAGAAATCCATCAGATTTGGGCTAATCCCTGCCCTGCCTTTCCCAGGCAGCTCCCCGTGCTATAGATAGGACTGTGCTGCTGCAGCTCTTTTTATAGAGCACACAGAGAGGAGTCCCCCCACCTCCTGCACCGCAGAACCCACCTCACAGCCACACCGAACCTGGAGCCAGTCCAGGCACAAACTGGGGCAGAAAAATCCAGCAGCACCATGAGGGGAGCAGTCCCCAAGCCCCAGTGGGTATTTTTAGATCTCACCTCTGAGCTGACCCATATGCCACTACAGCTCCAGCTCCTTGACACGGGTTTCACAGGTGACGGCAGGAGCAACGGAGGGAATCCTCAGTGGGAGACGCCCTTTGCTGCGCACGGCAGCGTGAGACACACTCCTCCCTCCTGACCCCTCACCCTGAGCTTTAGGCAACGATTATCTGGCCAAGAGGCACTCTGTGCATCCCTGGGGCCCTTGCTAGAGCACTCTGAGCCATCACCTCCCCTCCTGGTGCAGAGAGGAGCTGGAGTGTGCAGCTGCTCCCCTTCCCTCTCCTTTACGACCCCAGGAGAAGGATGCTAATCCATGTGTTATTCCTCTGGGAGCTGCTGGAGGCCCCGCACACACCACGACACATCCACACAGCCTGCGACGTGCATGGGACTCCTGCTCCCATCGTTACAGCAAGCGCCACAGCCACTCCAGCCCCAGAAAAAAAAGCCCACAAGCTTTGATTTTTCTCTGAGATATCATTTCTAGGCCAAGCTGAGGCGAAGAAAAGCGTCCAAATGTGAGCGCTGGTTCAGTGCCACCAGCCGGCGTGGTGGAGCTTGGCCAGCCCACAGTGAGAGACGTCGGCCCCGGCGTGACAGCAGGTGAATAACAGCGGCATGTGCAGCGCTGGGCACACAGCTGAGTCTCCCCCAGCCTGCTGGCAGCCTTCAGCAGGAGACACAGGAGGGCTCCATCCCACTCTGCTCCCAGCAGCATCAGGAGTTTGTGTCCCTGCCCTGCCCTGTCACAGCTTCCCCACAGCAGCTCATCACAGACACAAACAGACCTGGAGAGCTCGGCATTGCTTTTCTGCAGAGTGCTGAGCTAAGGCGTGTTGAACTCTGCAAACAGAGGCCCAGCGCAGCCCAATTCAGCATCCTCACACCCCAGTAACATCTCACCAGCAGCTGCAGCACAACCCAAGGGACCAATCAGGATCTGAGTATTTATCCCCAAATCACCCCTTCCTTGAGCTGAATTATCACCCACTGACAGGGCTTGCTGGAGAGGGCACAGACCACAGAGATTTTACAGATGCCCTCAGGTCCCGAGTCGCCGACAAGCCCTGTGAATTTACTGTGGGTTTAGTTATTTTGGGAAATAACTCAAAACCCAGACTGGCAGCAACTGTGTTCAATGCAGCTGCAGCTCCTCAGACCCCACTGAAGATTGCACAGGGGAGGGCGTGCCTGCAGGGAGAGGGGCAGGGGTGTCCTGTTTAGCTGCTCCTTAATAAGCAAGAACTAAACCAAATCCTGGGGGTGTGTAGCCGTGGAGGAGAAAGGTGCCAGTGGTGTTTCTGGTCGAAATCAGGCACACCTTGGCTTAACCTGCATAATATTGGTCTGCCCAGCTGTAGGGAGTTGCAGAGGGCCTGGAGGGAGGAAATGAAACAACACATCAGCAGAGATAGAGATGGCTGGTGGAGACATCTGGGATCCTCGGGGAGAGGGGCTGGGAATGCTGCCAGCACTTCAGCCTGCCTAACTGAATTCTTCCCGGGATGCTGGCAGCGGTAGGTGGAGGAGCTGGAAGCCCCCGTGAGGCTGGCTCTGACACAGACCCAGGCCACACGCTGGTGGCTGGTGGATTTGCTTTCGGCAGGTGAAAATATCAGGGCCTCCCAACCTCGGGGCGGGCCCGGGGGGGAGCCCGCAGCAGCCTCCGCGCCGGGACTCCCTACAGAAAACGAAACTGCCTGAATTTGAGGAACCCGAAACTGCCGTGCCGGTGACGCCTCCGATTGTCCCACAGCGGCCGAAACCCGAAGCCGTGCGCGGCTCGGGGGTGGGGCTGTCTCGGCGCTGCGGTGCCATCCCCCGGGACCCTCCTCGCTCGGCAGCACAGCCGCTCCGCGGGCGCTCCGGGGTGGGGATCGCCGCTCCAGCCTCTCGCCCTTCTCCCGAACGTCTGCTCGCGCTGCGACGCGGAGGATCAGATCAGCTTGGGCCATCGGGGCTCGGCGGGGTCCCGCCAGGTCAGCCTGTCCCTTCTCAGTGGAGATCGAGAGGCGGGCGGGGAGGGGGTATGCGAGGGCCGGGCTCGGACCCCTGCCCACGGGCGGGGCTGCGGGGTTTGTCCCCAGCATGTCGGGGGTCCCTGGGGCGGCGTGATGCGGGGAAAGGCAGAGGGATGTCGGGCCGGAGCGGAGCGGGCGTGCCCGGGCACATCCCGCGGTGCCGATGGCCGAGCGGCTGCTTCCCTCTAGCGGGGACCCGGGGCTCGGCCGGCGGCTGCGCCCGGCCCCGCACGTCCCTCCCCGCACCCCGGGACCGCCGCCCCTGCAGCACGTGGTGGGGGAAGGCGGAACGCGGGGAAGGCGGGAGGCGCTTCCGGAG
>VXBU01000587.1:78333-121049 GCA_013400315.1 Bombycilla garrulus | reverse complement strand
GGGCTACAGTAGAGAAAGGTATTCAATATCTAAGGGAAATGAAATATGAGAGAAAAGTGAAAATTTGACCCAGACAATGTGCGGCTCCCTGCAGATCCAGATGACCTCTTTTATCAATGAACTTTGTGGAGGAAATTTATACAGAGTGCACCAACAGCACATGCTGACCCCTTGGCAAAAATTGTTTGGAAATGTGATGCACCAACAACAGTTGATGACGTGATCTGGCAACTCTGGGAATATGAAGAGAGTATTTCTTCCTCCATCACTGAGGCTGTGGGGAAGCTGATAGATAAACAGAGATAAATTGACTCATGAGTTCCAGCAATTCAGAGAGAATATGTCCTGCTCCCCATCTGTACAGGCCTGTGTTGCAACAAGTGACAGCAGGTATTCTTTTGCTCAAGAGAGAGGATGTAGGAGGTACACACCACAGGGTACCCTGCGGCTTTACCTGTGGGACCACAGAGAGGATATGAGGAAGTGGGATGGATCCTAGATGCACAGGTTCAGGAATTGCAGGGAAAAACAGCCACAAATGAGTTTTCATCCAGGAAAGCTTCTGCTCTGGTCTTCAGTGGACAGTTTTCCAAGAGGAAGGGAAGCTTTTGAGACTTAGAAAGATTGAGGCATATTGCTCTTGCAGAAAAAACTCAAACCAAACCAAACCAAATCAAACAACCAAAACAAAAAAAAAAAAACCCAAACACAATAATTGAATTGTTAGCACGTCTGTTATCCTCCTACTTATTTTATAGAAAGTACAAGGAGGTTTTATGAAAATATAATGAATAGGTAATAAAATAGGTAATAGCAATTGTCCTGCTGCATAACAATATTTATGGTCACTTGATATGGACGTAGTATATAATTTGATAGAGTGGAGTTATCTAGCACATTCTAGAGGTACCTTGCAAAAGCAAAAACACAGAAGCTTTCTACCATATCTAATCTAGTTCCTACTTCTAGTTGTAGTATTTTGTCTAACTGGTTGTCCACAGCACCCAGCCACTTCTTGAGCAATCATGTGTCAGTAAAAGTCTTATGGGGAATAGCACAGACAGATGCAAACTAGTTAGGTTTTGATTCCTGATTTTCTGAAGAATCAAATCTTGTACGTCTGGCCATGATTTCACAGAAATGCCAAACAGGTTAAGCCATAATGTCTGACTAGAGAAACAGGCTCATCTTTCATCATGCTGCTGTTTCTAAGAGTAAGACTGAAGTAAAAGACTGGCTACTTGCAATACACATCAAGTAATTTGGGCAAAGTTTCGTCTCAAGACTCTTTGATCTCATGCAATTTGCAGCCATATGTCAGGGCTGTGAAAGGTCATCTTGTGTGAAAAGAGGTCCCAGCATTTTCATCTTGTAGAGGAATAGGTATGGATCTGTAAACTATGAATGCATTCTTCTGTATACTCAGGAACAGCCAAGTGCGTAAATATAAGTCCAGTACTTTTACTCATAATTCCTAACCCTGTTGCATCAGGAAAGACCCTGATAACTCCTTGATGAATTTGTGCCTGCCACAGTAGCACTTAGCTGAGGTGTTTGTTCTGGGAGGACAGCCTTTTGGAGGGACACATGCACACAGACACATCACATATTCCTGTCCCAGGACTTGGTCAACAAGCTTCCTTGTAGGGCTTCTCTCTATATTAATTATGAAAGGACAATCTCAGTTGAAGATGCGTCTATCTTAGGTACCTCAATTAACTAAAATACTAGCCACTTCTCTTTTCCCTTGGCATAAAAACTGCAAAATGTGTTTCTCTGAGGTACTGAAAATCCTAACCTAAATTACACAAAATCCAAACTCTAATTGAGGTGCTGAGCGATGGCTTCCTCTCCTGCTTCTCACTAATGACCCCTTCATGTAGCAGTAGAACAGGGGATTTTTAGAAACAGGCTGGTTACAAAGCAAATACAGGTTGCCAGGACACAGCTACCCTTCTGAGATTTGCAAACATATAGTTATATGTAACTCTGTCCTCTTGGCATATAGCCTCATTTAGTTTTCAAAGGTGACATTAACATTGTGTCAAGATGGAGAGAATATGCATACATAATTTCAGGTAAAGTAAATTATGGGAATGTTGTAGTTCAAATAATAATGCTTTTTATAGACAGGAATTTTTCAGCTTATATAAAGTTTAATAGAAATCCAAACAACTTTCATCCTTTTGTTGTAGGTATCCTTAATAGAGTTCATGAAATANTGCAGTGAGTCATATTGGAGGAGAGAAAAGGCAAGGTTGCTGCAAAATATTCTGGAATAAATATAAGGCATACCTCTTAGTCATTAGCAACTAATTTTTTTTCTTGAGTGATTCAACATCCCCAGAACAACTGTGACTACATAAACCACTGCTCTGAAACTGGTCCCTCTGGAGTGATCTTCCTTCATTGATGGAGTTCTTTTTTCTAAAGAGGAGAACAGAATAGATGGATGCCAGGATTATTTACAAGCAGTCTAATCTCCCTAACAGCTCTCACAAACCATTCATCTGGTTCAGAATATGAAGGATACTCAATTATTCAATGAAAAGGTTAAGCTTGCGGTAATTATGCATAGTCAGTAATGAAATGTACTTCCCCTGGGTATTTTTTCAAAAGGATGCAGGCTGACAGATGTTTACCACATCCTTTCTGGCAATGTTTTCTGAGGTTTTAGTTTGCGACACTGTTTCTGCTTATTTTCAAAATGCAGTTCATTGTCTTTAATGCTTTACTGAAGTTGTAACTGGGTGACAGTGAAGTAAGTCAGTCACAAAAATCTGTGTGTATCCAAGCCAAGGCAATGCCACTCATACCATTTCTGTGTAAGTGTGAATATTCTGCTGCATAAGAAGGGTCAGGGAACAGTCCACATAACTGCTGGCTACATACTTTCATTCTTCCTTACATCTATCCACCTCTTTGCTTTCAATATTCCTTTTCTCTTGCTGAGTATTTTGTACACAGCCATAAGTTATGATTCATATGTAGGAGCTTGAAACTGTACTGCTGGTGGCATATTTGGCTATTTGGCTGTGGTGCTTGGATGTGAGCTGTCTTCTGTCTTGAGTAAAAGAAGGTTTGTTCAGTTAATAAAATCTTATTGATGAAGCAGTGGGAGTCTAAAATGATAAAAAGCTTTGTTAAAGACATTCTCTGCCTTTAACCAAAACTATTTCTATCAACATCTTGCCTTGAGTATCAACACTTTGATGAATAAATACTAACAAATCATACTATGTCAGTATGAAGAGGTCACACAGAGGCCTCTGCAGGAGGATCTTTCTGCAGTTTCCCTGCAGGACTGAGCTTCATGCACAGGATCCATGGCATTGAGGTCTCTGCTGGGGAGAAGCATAATGTCCCAGTGCCCACATAGCCAGGAGCAGGGGACACAAAGAAAACTAACTCAGAGTGTCAGAGCGCTACTGTGGGCTCTCTGCCAAGTGCAACGGTGATTTGCAAAGCTTGATCCTTTGAGCAGTGCTGTTGCAATCATTTGCATGCAGAGGCCATACCTGTGGTATTTTCTCCAGGCTGCAGGGCTGTATCAAGCAGCTCCCAATTCATGTTTGGGTGGATGAGGGCATTAACACCACTGTGAAAATCAACTGAGTCTAAAAAGAAGGTGGCAAGGAGTTATTTTTTAGTGCAAATGTTTTCCAGAGACAGTGCCCAGACGTCTTCTATGTGTTTCACAATTTCCCTCTGAATCAGAAGGCCATCATTTGGGCAAGTAGGTGGCTTTCCCCAGATGTGCCCAAGGTTTTTGAATAAACATCACGGATAAAGGGAGGTTTTTAGCCAGAAGCAAAAGGGTAAAATGAATACCTTTACTGAAATACAGATCATTCAGGGATGGGAAGGACAGATTTAAAGAAGAATACAGTACCAGTTTGCATAACAGTTGAATGTTCCCTGTATCTGATTAATCTCCTTAAAGATACAGAGAGGAAGAGTGTGGAAAAAATAAGTTCTAAATGCAGGTAAATGCTTCATAGGCAGAGAGTTGAAGTCTCCTGAAGCTGATACGAATTATAGATACATATAATTATGGTTTTATTGTTTCTTACTTTAACACTTTTGTAACTGTTGTCTATATTTTGACTGTGTATTTTTCACTTCATCTATGTTAATGCTGGTTTCTAAGTGACAGGGCTACCTGTCTGATTTCTAGTGTTCCTACATTTTTTATTTGCCCCTAAAATGAACTACAGCATTCCTTCATTAGCTGCACAGAAGCTGTCAATGGACAGATGCCTGTGCTGCAAGGGTTTTAGGGTAACTACTGTTATCTGGAAGTACCATGACCTACAACAGGACACTGGGCAGTGTGGTCAAAGCCTAAGGGCTCCACAATTCTGAAAATAAAACCCTACTCTCTTTCTCTGCTCTCCTGAGCTTTCATGGATTGAGAGCAAATCTGCAATATTGTGTCTGATTGCCAGTCAGAGTCTGGAGTTAGTGGGAATGGATGTGACATCTCTTAATGTTCACAGAAATCCATACAAGGAAGAAGAGAAAAACGTGTATAATGAATTCAAGGTAATCCCTGGACTGTGGGTTTGGAAAGTTGGGTGGTTTAAGACATAATTTAGAGTTCCTTCATTTAAGTAACATCACTTGTGCTGCCTTAATACTTGTAAGTATTTGCTCTGAGGGCTGGTCATGAAGGTCCTTGGTGTAATCTGTTGTAGACTAACAAACCAAATTGTTTAAATACACATTAAATTCCCATACAAAAAGGAAAGACTTCAGTTAGACCATCACATCATGCTGATGGTTCTTCTTATTTCCTGTGGAATCTTTTGCTGGGTAAATGTCTTTCTCACAGTGTTTCAAGAATATTTGTTGTGGAGGGACAAACTTACTATTGCATGATTGGTTTTCTGTTTTCGCATTGTATCCTTACCATCAATTAGTGTTTATGTTGCTGTAATGCCCATACCCTCCATGCAAACTACAGATGGATTGCAATAGGAAAAAACAGGGACACAGCCTTTGGCCTGAAAGATTGGTGAACCAGTTTTTGTTTGCTTTTTTCCATCTTATAGAAAAATGGTGTTTGGGAGCTCAGATGACAAATGCAGCAGGGTGGACTGTTTGTAGACAGAGGTGCACTGTGCCTCAGCCATGGGACAGTCAAGGAAGGCCAGAATACAGGCATAACTAGAACTTCCTAAAGATCTACAGCAGGAAGGCCAGAATACAGGCATAACTAGAACTTCCTAAAGATCTACAGCCGATATAGATGCCCAGATATTGTAATAAGTATGTAATGAGCACATACCTAGGAGGAGAGATAAACCAAGAGCAGTATTTAAATGCTTGTTATTGTTTGTGGTTTTTTCCATGAAAACTACGAAATATGAAATTGGACTCTATTTTACAACAATGCTGAAGTCAAAGGAATTATGCTGTTGCAAAACAGCAGGATGTGATTCATAGGCGAAGAAATAAATCTCTGGAAATGGAGTACTACATTAGAAAGAGAAACATGAGCTATGTCTGAAATTCACCATGACCTTAGTCTCTCTTTAATTGATGATATGCCATGCCATTTAGTTCTGGAGAAGCATACAAATGGATGTTTACACATAACGAGTGCTGCTGCATGAGAGGTTGAAGCAGCCTTGCAGCTGCAGCAGTGGAAAGCACCATCATAATGCATAAAGTTAAAGATGAGAGGAAGTTGTTTTCTCAGTGGAACCTGATCTAAACAAGAAATTGTTCCTTTGGCTTGCAGCACACTGGAAAGCAGCAGAAATCCCTTGAATACATATTGCAAGCTGGCAGTGGAAGACTTACTTAAATAAGCAAGAAAGAAATTTGAGTGTAAAAAGAAAGCTAATCCAAAATTTATTGAAAGGCTGGAATGTTGCATCATCACATACCAAAATGTATAAAAATAGAGAACAACATGCTAGATAACAAAGCATTGCTTAGCTGGAAGCTCTATTTGCAATTCATGCTCACTAGCTGCATCTTCACAGATATAATATTCCTGTGTTGTGATTCAGATGCCAGATTTGAAAGTGTGAGGATCAAATTTGAGGTATCACTAATAAAAGATTAGCTCAAACTCTCACCCAGAGGTTTAAGAAAATTAAACTGAACTACTTGCTGCCTAGGTAATTAATTTTCCCCATTTGCAAAGGCCCCACTCAGTTACTTTAGAAGTGTCTTTTTTCTCCAACTATTTAATTTCTTTCTTAAAACTCCCTAGAGCACCAAATCACTTTCTCTATTAAGTCCTATGAAGACTTCCAAATGTATTTTATTTTTGGTTGTTGGTTTTCTTTTGCTTTTCAGGCCTCAAGGCAAAGAGCTTTTCCACAGACAGGGAACTGCTAATTCGGGGCACATGTGCACATCCGCTGGTGGCCCAGGTTTCTAACCATGGCTGCTGTAAACTTCCCATTGCTCCTGATGTACCTCCATGCTTTTCCTTTCATGGAAGTCCATCCTGACCCAGCTCAGCAGCCTCTGAAAAATAAACAAGCTTTGAGCCTGGGTTTTGGTTCCTTTCAGCTGTGTCTTTCTCTCTGCCAGATGTGGACTGAGGTCCTCTCCTACAGGGTAAGCTGGTGGGGAGAGGAGGAGGGCGTGAGAGAGTGAGCTCTTTTCTCTTTTAGCCTTCACATAGGTATTTTTTTTTTTTTTGGCTGCATATTTACAGAGATCTACAGAATATGAAATATTTTTAAAGTTTGAAAATTTTTTTAACATTTCCTCTTCTTTAGATTATTCAATTTATGTGTATCATGTTAGTTCAGAATGTAGAGTCATATGAGCTGGGATTTTCAGGCAAAGATAAGGAGACTTCGGACAAAGCATCTGTGCACTGCCTGGAGTAGCAAAAACTTACATCCAGTTGCTTTGCCCCAGATTAAATCTTTACAAAACAAACTTTGCAAACATGCATGCAACCGCAGCCTTACTACCAGTTTGGCTACAAACCTCTTCTATTCCCAGGAGCATTAGCAGAGGAAGTTTCCCTGGGACCAGCAGATGAGGCAGCACTGCAAAGTAAGTGCAAGGAAAGCAGAGGTGGTAGGGGTGGAAATACAGTGGTATGTCCCAACTTTTGAAAGAAAACAGAAAAATAGGACCTCTGGGATTGCTACTTTTCGCACAGCCTGGGAGAGCTGGACTTTGTTTAAAAACGTGAAATTTTAAAAAGAGGTTTGTTTGGTTGGAGTGGCTAAACCTGAAACTCCATTATGCTATACCAGAAGTGGCTGGGATGACAGTTATTTTATGGCTACCTGAGGCAAATCAGTTGCTGTGTGTAATTTTGCTGTATCTATGTGAAGTGTAGTGGTGCCACAATGGTTCAAGGGGTATCCAACTTCTTGTATTCAGATTTCATCAGTGCAGCACCAATAGGGAATACAGTCACTCTATAGATACTTATTTAAGTTTCAGCTTTCTTAACAATAGCTTAGCTATAGAACTGACACACAAATTAAAAAAAAAAAAAAACAACCAAGCAGTAGAGTCATGAGTCAAAAGCATGTGATTTATTTATGTCACTGAAACTATCAAGAGAATTGGGACAGGGAGGTTAAAAAGTCCAGGCTGGTGTTTCTCAAAAAGCCAGGGACACAGGAACATCCAGCTCTATTTTAAGATAAAGGGGTAAAGGCTGCCTGGAGGAGAAAGGTTCTTTTCAAGCTGCTGACATGTTAGATGATGCTGTGCTGCAGGGAGGTAACAGTAACATAGTGACTTCTCTGTGGATATTTACTCTCACTTCAAGTCAGTGAGGCTGTTACTACTGTAGTTCCATTAAATGTGAGCTTGGGGGCATTTCAATGCTACCAGCCTCTGCAATAAGTTTCCCTTGCTGACACTGCTTTTTTGGTAAAAATCTTAGCCCAACCAGTACAGTTATTCTGTTTGGGGTTTTTTGTTTTGTTTTGTTTTGTTTTGTTTTTTTAAGTCACAGTTTAACCCAAATGGTTACTTGGAATTCAATCAAAGTCCTTGTGAAATGTTAAAAAATGGCAGGAAAATAAAAGCAGTACAACATCTGTCAAATGCTTTTCAAACGCCACAGTTTTAGAGTTGATCTCTGGGTTATTCTGGGCATGACTCATTATTTCTGTGTGTCTGGTTAGCTATAGCACATCTTGATTTACTGCTTTCTCTAATCTGTGTATCTACATAGGCTACATGTAGGCCATCTGGCTAACATCATGGTGGGAAGCACACCCATGACTATATAATTTTGTGGCTCTGTGCAGTGCTCAGTGTGCTCCCTGGACTCCCTGATCTCAGCATTTTGCGTGGACCTCAAAAGCACCTCACAAGGGCCAAAATAAAAATAAGGACTACGATATTTCCTCGTAGTGCATTCTCTTGCAGTGAGCATTTGGGATAGAATGGATTTGTGCGCACCTGGTTGCACTTGTGCAGCCCAGGAGCCATTTTTTCAAAATCTCCATGGCATCAGAGAGACTCTCATTTCCTTGCCTGTCAGTATTCTCCACTGGTCTGTGCTGACACAGGCTCAATATCTTCCCTGGGGCAACAGCTCTGTCTCTCTGGTGGCTTTCTCCCCTCCACAGTAATTCATGTGGCAGGTAAACTTGGCTGATTTTTGGGTAGCCAGCATGTCTGTAAAAACAGAGTTACTCCTTCTGGGGTAGCTGCACTGGGAAGGAAGCTGAAGATGGGAATCAGGCACCAACTTCATCCTGCCTGCACATTGTTGTGGTGCTGGTCTGTTCTTCTCTTATGTAGAGTGCAAAGCACTTCAGTTTTCCCAGGGTAAAACGTCTCTACTTAAACATTAGTGATAGTCTCCTGGAAGCATGTTTCTGGAAAATAGAAGTTCCTTTATAAACACTAGAATCTGCTGATCCCAGGAGTCGGGTCCATCCAAAGAGTAGCTACTGCCCACGATCTCAGGAGCAGAGGGATGAGCGTCCCACAGCACCTGGGTATGAGGAGCACACCACACTGTCCCACACAGTGCTGAGGATGGGATCTTCTTTTGAAATGCCTAATGTTCCGAAAGGAAGAAAGGCAAAAATAAAGCTGCGTGCTCTGTTCCGTGTTTCAAGCAGCAGCCTGTCTTGGCTGCTGCTCATAGTGGCTGTGAACATATGCAGTGGGCATAGCTGGGGCTGTGTAACAATGATAAAAGCAGAGGTAGCTCCTGGGTCTCAGGATGACACCAGACTCATGTACAGGAGCCACAGCAAGGCAAAATGTCTGTGGTTTTCCGGGTCTGGAGAAAAAGATGGCTTAGGACTGCAGACTGTGTTTTCTCAGAGGGAGTTAAGCTACAATGTAGGTGTGTCAATAAAGTTTTGGAAAGCTAGGTTCAACTCTAGCTAATTCTCAAGGAAAAAAGTTCTCTTGATGATTGAGTGCCTTAACAGATGTGCTTTATCATGTGCTTTGTGGATACTTTGGTGGGGGCTCCTGAAAAAAGGTGTAATTTCACAAAACACGTTGTGGAGAGAGGCAGAGAGCTCTGAAGACCTCTATGGTGTATTGAGGTCAGGAAGAGATATGTAGAGCTGTTACCCCTTTGGATCTAGGCTGAGTGAGGAGAGAGAGGGTTCCCTCGTGCCTACGACAGCAGCCCCTGAGTGAGTTCAGCAAAACAGCTGATGGCAGACCCCCAGTGTCTTCAGCACCCAGTATTTTCTGCTCCAAGCAGGTTATTGGCCGAACACAGACATTAACAAGGAATGTTTCATTTACCTTCTACAAGTCTCTTAGCATTCAATGTCATTTTTCTGTCCTTCATAAAGAATTACTCTTTAATTTCTGACCCTGAGTACAGATTATGACTTGGTGGGGTTTTTCTCTAATGTTCTTTATGATTCCTGCTGAGGGAAGTTTTTGCTTTGGAGGCACGTAATTATGTATTGCAAAGCCCAGTTGTCCCAAGCAGACACACAGAAGATCAGCCACCTGGCATTAGTGGAAACATCAAGAATAAAAGTAAGATATGTCTAGGGACTTCTGAGATCTGGAGAGAGGCCAACTGGGGACAGAGGGACTGTGTGAACTCGAACATCAACCCACGTTCTTGTTTTATTTTTTTCTTTCTTCAGTTGTTTTTAAGGAAACGTGGGCTGAGGCTTCAAAATACAACAGAAGCTGCACTTTGTTCTGAAGTAGAAGGGTCTTGAGAATAATCAAGTTGAATATATTATGAAGTTCTAAGTTTCTTTTCGGTCACTGTATTTCAGGGAGCTATAAGAAATGACAAAATATGTAATCTCAACCAAAACAAAAGGTGAATTGAAAAGGTTGTTCACAAATTCAGATGGTCTGGGCACAAAGGATTGGACAAGGCATTTTGAAGAAGAGAGAAGGAGTGAAAAATGTACAAAGTTTCAAGGACAGGGAAAATTTTTCAAGGCTTCTAGAAAAACCACAAGTTTAGTACTAAATAACAAAAGGCTTTCAGATCATATTTCTCTGAAGAAGGCAGAAAGCTATCCACTGGAAAGCTGTTCCTGGATGTTGGGTCCCCTGTGTGTCCTGGAAAAGATTACTTTGTTTGTTCATGTGGATAGAGGGATTTTTAAGTGCCCAAAACATCCCATTTCCTTTCACCAGTTATTCTTTTTAATTCAAATAACTTTCAAACCTCCAAATGCTGAGCTAGTCAGGAAAGTCAAGAAAAGTAACATTGGTGTTTCACAGTTATCATACTGCAGTTAAAAAGGAAAAAAATCCCAAAATTATTGAATGTATTACATCAGGGGAAAAAAAAGCATGTGTAGGTAAGTGATGCCTGGGATACCTCCTCTCTCTCTCTGCATGTTTGGATGCAGGTGCTCTGTGCCAATGTGGGGTGCAGATCTTGCCTCCAGCCATGGTCTGAGCCCAGGCTGCTGGTTTTGCTGTGACAAGCAAGGTTAACTAACATAGATGCCCTATGCGATGAGGATATTTTGGCTGAGGGGTACTGACAGAGGAGGCAGTCACTGGTTACACTAGTCTGCTATTTCTCCCTGTTCTCCTGGGAAATTTGAAAAGCATCTACAGGCACCCTTCCTGCTCAAATTGCACCATTTCTCAATGCAGGGTTTATCTGTGCATGCTTGGCTGGCTGCTGGCAATGGTTTGCCTCAGTCGTTGCTGACTTGGATAATTCCAGCCTTGGGTCAGGCAAATCAGTTCATAACAGTGTTCAAACAGTGATGTTACATACCTTTTTCCAGACCTTACTATCTCCATGTTAGCCTCAACAGTCAAATACTTTAAGAAAGACCTTGGTTTTAATAATTCCATTTTAAATTCAGGCTCGCTTTAGCATCTGGTATAATTTCTTCATGGCAGTTCTTCTCTCATTTAGGCAGGTGAAAGTTTGTTAAAAGTCTCTACTTCCATGTAAAGAGCAATACATTAACTTGATCCCTCTGGGATACATTTTTTTTCTAAAACTCTATTCTACTTCCTTCATATCCATGTACCTCCACGTTATTCTATTTCATTTGCTATTTTCTTTATTCACTTTAACTTTCTCTGTAATGCAGTCTTATTTGGGAGATTTTCTTGTGCAAGACTGGTGTGATGTAGGTAGAAAATTCTTGTGCAGGTTCCATTAATGTATATTTTAAAATGTTGCCCATCTGAGGTATGAAATTCTTCATTTAATTTTTGTGACATCTAAAGGAGAAAACATCACAAAGCAGAACAATGGTAATAGATGCACTAACACATGGCAGAGATAAGATACCTAAAGTGTTTGATACTGCTGATTCTGAGTGCTTGAGTCTATGTATTGGTCTCTGTAGGAAGGATGAGGAAAGGTGGAATAAAAAGAGTCCCGTGACTTTAAAACAATTGCAAGCTGTTTTCAGAAAGGCAAAATATGTCAGCTTGTGGAAGTCTGTGCTACGTTGTATTTTTTGTGAAAGTTATCACAAGGAGGTGTTTTTGCAACAGGATGGTGATGATGGCAGGTACTGATATTTACTACTTAAACTGGTATCAGTTCAAAATAAACCTAACAGAAGTCAGTGATCCACTTGTGAAAGATGTTGAATGTTTTGTGCCCCAAAATCCGTATGAGGTTTTTGCCTGCTGGAAGCCTTTGTGAGAATTTCTCATTCTTGGATCTTTGACTGAGATGTTAATGCAGAAAATTGCTTCCTCCTGTGGTACACAGAAATAAAAACACAGTAAGGATTTGACAAAGGAAAATGAATTTTGTTAGCAACAGAGGGCTAGACTGTCCAGTTCTCTTTGCTTTGTACAATTGTCCAGACTGCTGCAAAAATTATGTACCATTGTTCTTAGGGGCTCTGAAGTATGCAAGCTCATCACTGGTGAACTTAGCAGGCAGTGATCCAGAATAATAGGAGAGGACTATGCAGGTATTTGCTGGTTTGTAAACAAGGCTGGTAGTTTAGTCTTCACATGGTGTCTAGACAGCCTCAATTAGTAGTAATTAGTATGTACATCTGCTGTCTGCTTAGTCCACTGCAGCTCACGTGCTGTGGAAGTAAGGGATCAAAGAGTTTTACCTCGGCATCAATACTCCATAAAATAGAGTCTTGCATTAGATTCCCATATGTTGAATGCCTGCTTTGCTCTGGTGATCTGGTTTAGAGTTTTTGAGGTTCTTGTTTCCCTGCTCAGGAGCCAGCCTGGCAGATAAAAATGGTGGACCAAAAGTAAACACTTAGCCTTATAGTAATAATAGTAAACAAAGTTGTGAACTGGATTCTTGTCATGTAAATAAAAGGCTGCTTCTAGGTAAGACTCAATTCAGTAGGTCAGAGCTTCACAAAACATGCTCCAAGGTATAAATTCATACCTCTGCTAGGTACTTGAATCTGGCTTTTACTGGACTTAATAGAAGCAGCTGTTGTCATACCTTCTTGCCACAATGTAGGTGCTAACTGTGCCCCTGCCTTGTCTCAAGGCAGAAGCGAGGTGGCAATATTGCAATATGCTCTGAAGTCAGAAACAGAGCAATTAAACACTGGACTCTGCTGTGGCTATTGTAGGTTCCCTGACGCTTGAGAACAGCCCTATGTGGGACTCTCCAAATGGAAAACCAGTGCTAAACAGTTGAGGAAAATGCTGTTTCCTACTGTTCATGTGAAGAGAGGAGTGTAAACATAAATTATTGCTGGTTGTGTTGGTTGTTTTTTTTCCCCTATTTGCTTTCAGATATCTATATAACACCCATGTGGGCACCCCTGCTAGTGGCTCACAGACTTCTGATAGCATCTACGGGTAATATGGTTGCTGCCAACTGTACCAAGTAGTTGCAAGAGGAAATCAGCCTTAATAGCAAAGCCTGTCAGCTGTGCCATACATAGAGCATACAAAGAGCAGCATCACAACGGTGGAAGAGGGGTGGACAAGAGCATTAGAAACCTCCAGAATTTTTCTTTGTCATACCTATCTCTTCATTTATCTCCCCTAAGACAAGAGCTTATCCTTCAGGGTGCTCCTACAATACCTGCCTATTGTCAGCCCTAGCAAGCAGTGTTTCTTACCTGTATGAGAGGCAGAAGACCTGTGTGTTTAAATAAATAAATAATTTTATGGTCAATAACTTTATTAATTCCCAAAAAGCCAGGAACTCTCTATTCAGGGACACATCCTGTCTGCTAGGCTATAGAATGTTGTTTCTCAGACTTTCCTAATAAATCCTATATGAAGAAGAGTATGGATGTCCCAGGATTTCCTCAAGGCTGATGCCTTGGATATGCTGTAGGATGAGGAGGTATAGCTCCCATATCACAGATTTTGTCTGTGTTCCTGACACATTGCAGGTCTTTGATGATGAGCAGTTAGTGGAATTTTAGCAAAAACTCCTGCTAGCTCTGTCTTCTCTCTTACTGTGGCCTAAGAGATTTTTGCAGAGTTTAGGAAAAGGATTGCTCTTGAACCAAGGACAGAGTGTCTCCTTGCAGGGAGTTCATCCTATTAGCAGATTGCTCTGAAAAACCCAGAAAGATATAGTGCTACGTATAAGACTGCTTTTTGAAAGCAGACAGAAGAACAAGAAAAAGAAAACTGGGTGATACTTTGCTAAACAATAAAGGTCAGGTTTATTGCTGATGTTTGGGTCAGTTGGTCTAATTGGCCTCAGGGAGTATGTTCCTGGAACATAATGTAAATCAATATTTTAACATCAGGGTTAAAGGGCCTCTACTGCATTAAATCTGCAACAAATCTAAATTGTTATACACATTTGGGGATTCCCAAAGTGTCCAGAATGGATTTTCTCTTCTTCAGATAAACATCAAGCCAAATCCGTGACTGTTTTATTTTTCCTACAAGATGAAAGAGTTCAGAGAGCTACCCCACAACAGATTGATGAATTCCTTTGGAAAAAGAAAAAAAATCAACTAAATAAAAAAGAAACAAACCAAACCCAAAACAAAAAAACAAAACAAATCAAACCCCCCCTCTAAAAAACCCAAAAAAAAAAAACCCCACAGATTTTTGTATTGGATACAAGCTGCAGTTTCCTAACTGATTTCATCACTAGGCTAATTCAGGTTGTAGATCAGTAATGCAGTCTCAAACTGAGACATGGGTCATGTGAAGCTGTCAAAATGTCCCAGTCTGATAGAGATTAAAACCTGCTCACTCTGTTTTTTGTTGTAACATGAATATCAACATGTTTGCACCCCAGAGTATCACCAGAAAGTGAAAACTCTGAAGGATAAATGAATATATTTCCTCAGTCAAGGAGGCAGAGACAGTCCTCACAGGCATGTTCTCTGTGCTTTATCCTTTTCCTCTGGTTTGTATGCACAGGGATCTGAAGCAGAAAAGGTACTCTGTGATGAAGTTAAGTTTACTTTCATTTACTTACTGAACATGAGAAAAACTCAAATTTTTGACACTGACAAAACTATATGAGATGAATTTCCAATATAAAATGGGACAAGTTAATTTTCCCCAAGACTTGAAAGTTCAGATGCAAAAAACATGGTGTGGTTTTTTGCATTGTAAACCTTTGAAATCATCAATGGCATTTAAAGAAGCAAACACGGCACAGAAATACTTGATCTAAACTAATGATTGTAATTTTTTTTACCAGCTACTGCTTGGTAGCAGGTAAATTTCTATAAAATCCGTAAGTAAATTCTGCACAAAATTACTTATTCAAGTGGTAAACATAAACAGACTTTTCAAAATTAAAAGGGAAAGGGCGTTCTTCAATATTTTGTCCAATAGTGAAGTAGCACTGGAGATGCGAGCATCCATAGGCTGGAAAATACATGGAGTGGGATTATTTTGAGATGTGTGAAATATTCTGTATAATTAGTTTAATAGTCATCACTGTCTTTATGACTAATGAGTGATGATGACTCCCAATATCTCATTAAATTTAACCTTACTAAGGAATTTTGCTTCAAATACAATTTTGGCAGATTCCCCTTTTTGTTAACATCTTATTCTCCTTTCCTTCAAAGATATCATTTATCTGCTCAAAGGCCTCTAACTCCTTCTGTGGGGCTGGGATACTTGTAGCTGGCACTTGTGCTAAGCAGATGAAAGCATTTACATCATTCTTCCTTAACACCTGAAGAAAGTTAATTCCACTTCTGCTTTTTTTTTCTTTTTCTTTTTTTTTTTACTTTGTTTTACTCTTTTATTCTAAATAGTGGGGATGCAGTTCTTTGCTTCTCCTGATCTGGTCTGGTTAATTTGGAGACTGCTGGAGCTGTGGACACAATGCTTAGATGCAAATCTTCAGTGGCTGAAAATACCCTGCCTTCATCTCATTTAATAAATACACCATGATTTCAGCTGTTAACAAGACATGTTTTGTTCTGGTCTCCTGCAGAGAGATATTCTTGGGACTCCTTTATGGGTAGGTGTGGATATTCCTCATTCTGTATTGCTGTGTTCTACTATTTCCTTCCAAAAAGTATTGACCCCACATCCTATCCCCTGGTCTGCTTCAGTCCAATATTCTTCCCTCCCATCACCTCACACATCTCTCTATTTTCTGTCCCATGTTTTAAAACCTTGGCATGATGCAAAATAAGTGATTGGTCCAAATGGGTGCTTTCTGGGTTCCAGCTTTGTAAAGACTAACCATGGGCTGAGGCTTGCAGCTCATCAGATGCAGGTGTAACTGGAAGGGGCATTTGTTCCCTTCCCTCAGTGGCCATTGCACGGCCAGAGCCACTCCGTGTCCTGAGTGGCTGTAACTGGTCACAGCTGCTTTTGCAAGTATTTTTGTCATCTTATAGCTGATTAAAAAAAAAAAAAATCTCTAGCTGTTAATGAGAAAACTTAGGTTTCCTCTTGTGCTGGTTTGAAAGCAAAACTAGTGAGACTCCAAGTCAGAAATACAACTTAATAGGAAAAAGTAAAATACATGCAAGTAATACAAAGAAACAAAAACACTGACAGAGTCAGAATACAACCTGATACCCTACTAGTTAGGGTAGTGGCAGCAGTCCAGATGAGGTGGTCTTGCTGAAGTAGTGATCCTGTAGACAGGTCTGGTAGCTCTTGTCCTCTGGAAACCAGTGGGTCAGGGCCCCCTGTTCTGTCCCAGTTCCCACATTATATCCAGGTGGGAATGCTTGGCTCCTCCCCCTGGGTGGAGCATATCACAATGGGATTATGTAATTCTATGAGTCATGTGGTGGATCCTCACAATGGGCTGATGTCATTGTATGAGTCATGGGGTGGGTCCTCACAATGGCCCATTAAACACAAAGGGCTCCCGAAGGGAGTTATCTATGACTCATAGGGCAAGGTGTTAATGGCCCATTAACAGGAGATAGTCCAGGGGAGGAGGCAAAGAGAAACATTGCCCCTCCTTTGTTTCAACAGTTAATGAAGATGGAGATAGAATACAGACCTTCTGGCACATTTTACATTGTAACCTAGGACACCTCTGTGCTCCTTCCATCATTTATCTTCATGAGGCTGTTCTTTGTTGGACTCGGGGTGTTCCAAATCTTATCATTCCATAAAAGAGCAGTAACTGTTTCTACAGCATGTATAAGTTAGCCCTTCAATATGCAGACATAGAAGTTTGTAGTCTCTATAAATTATGCTTCCCATGAGCGTCACTGTTGCTGCAAGGCTGAAAAAGGAGATGTGTAGCAACATTAATTTCTTGATAAGGCCCTACTTGTGGGCTGTGAAATATTCACATATTGAAGACTGGTACTTGATTTATACCAACTGTTCACATTGTTCCAGAAGAAGTAAGGACAATGGTTTTCTGTTCTATTTTTAGAAAAGTGGTACAAAAATGCCTATATGCATAGATATTCCAAGGCCATCCTTCTCTCCCTCAGAAAAACAGCTCCGCACGATCTGGGTCTAGCTTAAAGGGGTGGTGATCTGATGCCAGTTCAGAGTTCCTATGTAGCAGTCCTAGGAGATTTTGGAAGAGATTCCTAGAAATCTGGAATTGCTACAGTTCAGATTGCTTAAGAAGATTAAGTCCTTAGCTGACATCTAGGTTGATCACCTGCTGTAAGGAGGCTGTGAACTGTTACAACTATGCCTTCCTTTTTGTCTGGTCTCTGTGCAGCTGTTTTTTAGAATGTAGATGCTGCAAAAATCTGGGATCCAATTTTCATGGGTTCAGGATTGATTGTTTCATTTATAAAAAAAAGGAAACAGAACAAAAAAATTTAACATCCCTCTTAAGGAAACGGGGAACCCCCAAACATTCCTGTTCATCCGAAACACTCTATTTTGTGCCTTTTTGTTTTCTCAGTTACTTACCCATCCCAGCATCTCTTCCAGCTCAAAATCATACTTGAGAAGTAGGACAAGTACTGCTGTTTCTGCACACTCTTACACCAAGTGTCTCATCAAATTATTTCTCCTGTCTGACCTATGTATTAGGGAGATCACAGCCCCCTGATCTGCCTTTGTCTCAGGTCCACTGCTATGAACATGGGAAAAAGTTCCTCTTGACTAGTCCCCTGTCCACTTAATCTTTTTATTGCCCACCTTTAAGCTGAAATTAAAAATCTAATTATTTTCATCCTGTTATGTTTTTTTTTTTCCCCGGGCTTTACATGCTTGCTATTGCTTTTTCAGCTTTTTGCCTTTATTTTGACAATTTTCAGGAGCTAGGAATTCCCATTTCCATGTGGGGGCTATAGTTTCTATAGACTAGCTTTAACAGAAATATCCTAGTCAAAGGATTTTATTTAGTATTTAAAGAAATGGGATGCAGCTTCCCAGGTTTTCAGTTCACTTGTCTTTCTTGAAATGAAAGAAATTCACCTTAGTTCAATTTATTGTTATTTAATTTACTCCAAAACTGCTTTGTTTCTGTATTGCACACATTTCTCTGTCCACTTCTCCTGTTGCAGAAGTCTGCTCCAAAGGTACCACAGTTATATTTATCTAACTGTAACTTACATGACTCTTAATTCATGAATATTTGTGAAATACGTCCAAAAGCCTCTGGATATCAGACTTGGTGGAAGCATCACGTTTTGAAAGACTGACTTTTTGATGAAGTTACTCGAGTCACTACTGAAATAAGCATGAGATAGGGAAGCAGAATGCCAATATAGTAATTTTTCAATTAGACCTGTGCTTTTCCGGTTACATGGAAATGCTTTGAAAATCCTGATAATGAATGACTCTTTGCAAAAAAGCCCCATATGTGAGCACAACAATAATTACGACATCTGAGAAAGGTCTCAGAAAAGTGATTAAAAGTCCAAAGTCAACACAAAGGAAAATGTATGCAAAGTTTAACTCAGGACTTCAGCGGCGAGTAGGAGCATATCCAATCTTAGTACAAAGTGCTGCTACTGTTTCCTTTGTGGCTTTTTATTTTTGTTGTCATGACGGCATTAGCTGCCTCTTTATTGAAGTGTTTGTACTCCAGATACAAACACTGCAGTTCTCATCTAGCATTCATTTCTGTGAGTCAGGACAAAAGCTTTATGCCTCTTTATAACCCTTCTGTGAGTTCTGGCTCAAGCCCAATGTGCTTAATATTTCTATATCTCTTCCTGATGTATACCTTTAAGAGCACTGATAGTAATCTTAAGCTCACTAAGAGTTTCCCTGAAAGCGTATCTTCCTCTGTGAGTTTGAAATTACTAAGAGCAGAATGACTTTGCATCTGAGAAATTAAAATATATCCTTAATGCGTCTGAGCAGGATGCTGGATAGGTAAAATGTGCTGTGTGTGATGGATGGATTTTTAATCTACCTTCTCTGTCTATTTTGTGGGCACCTTATCCAACAGGGGTGCTGCTAAGCAAACTGGCTTTCATCCACCAAACCACTTAAGCTCACGCTCATCTTGGGACATGTGAATGTTTCTACTGAGATATCTGAATAACAAGGGAACATCTCTCTTTGGAACCACCAGTCCTGAAACCCTCCAGGGGAGAACACAGGACCAGTTCTCGAAAAACAATTAAAAGTAATATTGTGTCTTTTTACTTCAATATTCAATCCTGAAGAACTTATCTCACTAGCTCCTGCTGAAACCAGCAGGATTTTAGGGAGCTGTTCCAGGGCAGCCCAGCACCCCAAACAGTTAGGAATGGGGAGGAATTAAATGTTCACCATTGAGTGGAAGCTGTTGGTGTCAGTGTAGATGGTCACAAATAGACCCTACACTCAAAACCACAGTTTCCAGAAAGGACCATCATCACTCCTTGGGCCATCAGCACTGGGCTCTTCCTTGGAGAAAAAGTCCCATCAACCAGCATCACTGTCTGTAGTGTGATTCAAACCCCCATTCAAACAAAACTGCCATGGGTCTGAGGGCAGCTTTACCCCAAGGGAGTGGAAAGCTCTGGAGCAAGCTCCTGGTAGATGTAGCAAGGGCTCTGCTTTAAGGAGAGAAAAAACACTGTCATACTCCCCATGTTTCTGCTCAGTCTCCTTTCCTCCATGCTCAGTAAAAAAATGTGCATTTTGTTATGCTGAATTGATGGTATCCTGGCTTTGAGTGATAAGCATCAAAAAGCTGCCATCTCCAGTGCCCCTGTAAACACTCATGACTCTGTCTTGTTTCCAGAGCACCTGTGCTGACAAGGACCATTTATCAAAATTAGTTTGGGAAGCAGCTGCACCTAGGCATTTCCATGTAAGCAACAGTCTCTGGAGAATGGGCAGCAAATGAGGGGGAGGGAAGAGTGGAAACCCAGGAAGATGATCAGAGCCCACTTTGACTTGCAATGATTTAGTCTTCAAGTGCTTGGACATATTCCAGAAGCCTGTAGAACAAAAGTAATTTAGTTTTTATCTGAAGCCTTGAAAAACTGGAAAAAATAAAGGTGTGTCTTGGAAAACAGGTTTCAAAATGCTAAGGAAAACTGTTTTAAATAAAAAGCTTGTAGCTGTGGGGACTGTCTGCAGGTAGGTCATAGAATTCTGTAACATTACAGCAAGTCAGACAATGAGAGTTTGTCATATGAACTACCAAATAGACAGTATTACTGTCTTATGAACAGGAATTTTACTTAGCTAAAAACTATTGTTTTAAAAGGGNCCCTGGGTGGAGCGTATCACAATGGGATTATGTAATTCTATGAGTCATGTGGTGGATCCTCACAATGGGCTGATGTCATTGTATGAGTCATGGGGTGGGTCCTCACAATGGCCCATTAAACACAAAGGGCTCCCTGAGGGAGTTATCTATGACTCATAGGGCAAGGTGTTAATGGCCCATTAACAGGAGATAGTCCAGGGGAGGAGGCAAAGAAAAACACTGCCCCTCCTTTGTTTCAACAGTTAATGAAGATGGAGATAGAATACAGACCTTCTGGCACATTTTACATTGTAACCTAGGATAGGCTCTTTCTTCTTTTACTGATCTGTGAGGAAAATATATTTTATGTCAGAGTAATCTAAAACTTGTTGATGTTAACCATCAGAAAGATTACTTCTGGTCCAGGCTCTCGAGATCCTCCTGAGATTATTACTAGCAGTTTTTATTCCATTATGATCTCAGTCCATTTTATTGATGTTTCTCCTTGATCTCTGCGATCATTTCTACTCCAGTGTGATCAGATCTTACTATTGGTAACCTTTTCATGATTTTGAAACTTAGTACTCTGTTGTCTTTTCCATTAAATAAATTCAGCTTACTAAGACGGCAGGAAAAGCGGGATTTCAGTTGTTAAGCTTAGCTTTAGTTCCAGCACAGAAGTAGGATGAATCATATCGTCATACTTCTCTGATCATCTCTGGAAAATACTCAGTGCTGCTGCTTCTTTTTCTTTTTAAAGAGGCGTAAGGTAGGTGGGAGCAGCCCCACCCTGTGCTGGCCTGTGCGGCGGGGTCAAGAACAAGGACGGGAGAGGTCCTGACATCTCTTTTGCTACGGTGCTGGGAATGAATTTGTTCTCAGGGTTGCAGCTTGACAGGAAGAGACAGGGAAAATCTGGTATCCTGACAAAACTCCAAGAAAAAACAACATCCTTATTTTTTGTCACAGTGCCAAGATGGCCCGTGTGCTCTGGGACTATCAAGCCAAGCTGGACATCTGGTGTGGGGATGTGGGGATTCATCTGATGGAATGAGAATGTCTACATCAGAATTAGTCATCCCAGGCTTGCTTCAGAGTCCACAGGGAGGAATGGGTACTTCTAAGGGTGTGATTTGCCTTATTCTAAAGAAGTTATCCAAACATGAATACATTACATGAATTATGCTTCAGATATCCCCAGGTTTCTCTGCTGAACTAGTTAGCTCATTCCATTTTCCTGACACCAAAAAGAAAGGTAACTTCTATAATAATGTCTACTGTAACTATTCAAACTTACTTCTTGCCTTCCCCATGGTCATAAGAGAGCAGTAGGTCACCGGATTCTCAACAACAAAGCTTTATGTACCAAAATCTGTTATCATGTCCCTGTGTCTTCTGCATGAAATAAATTGGTTTTTTTTCTCCTCAACATTTCCTCGCAGGACATCTTTCTTCATTTCTTATCACTTCCACTGTTGTGGCTGGACTTTCTCCAGCTTGCCTTCAACATTTAATATATTCTGCAATGATTCAATAACTCAAGCTAAGTAATATCTCTTGTTGTTCACACCATAGCCTCTAATTCAGTTGTCTCCTTTTATTCTCATACTATAAACATTGCGCCTTTATGAATATTGAATCTCATAATAGATTTTGAGATATACAGGTCTCCGGTCTTTTCTCATTAATCCATGTTCATACCAAACTTTTAACACTAAGATGAACTGAAAAACTCAAGTTATTCCTTCCAGTGCTTGGCAGAGTTGCAATGCTGACACTGCCAGCCCAGCAAAGACAAGGAAAAATAAGATTAGCAGCAGTGACTTTGACTCCAAATGCCTTCCAGGGAACTGGCTGTACTTGGTTTTGAATTTACATCTCAGCAGTAGACAGATTTACATTTCAACCATTAGATCTCTGTGAGAAACTTTTACTCCCTGTGCATCTGTGATTTTTCTAGTTCTTAGTTAATGAATACACATAGATTTAATACTAGTGGTAATGAAGACACAGGGAGCTGTAGGATAATGAGAAGTAGGAAGCAGTCTCACACAGTTTCTGTGAATGAAAAATGTATGTGGGTGTTCATAGTACTCAGATGGAGCAGAAAGCTGTGGAGCTCAGTAAAAATAGATGTCGATGGATTATCCCTCCTAAAAAAAAAGTCTTTCAAAGAACAAATGCTAGCCAGAAAATCCCTCAAAAAATCCAGCCATGGGATGATGTTATTTTGCTCTTCTCTTCTACATAGCCATGCATTGATTTTGATGGACTAATTCTCTGAATATGCTTTAGATATGCAGACAGACAGAAGGCTGACCCATGTGCTGCACATTACTTTCCCAGCTTTCTGTGTGTGGCTGCAAAGGGGAGAAAAGCATTTATTAATTTCTGTAAAACTTTCCTGAATTATGAACTGTTCTTCATTTTGTTTTAAAATGAGGCCCTATTTCTTTAAATTGAGTATGGGTAATTTTTTTTGGTGGTCTAATATTAGTGCTTTCTCATAAGTGCTGTTCACCAATCCAAAACCAGCTGTCACTGCTCTGAATAAGTTCACTCTGTGGACTAGTGCAGCGCGTGGCACCAAAATTCAATGCAAGAAAAAAGTCAGGTTTTATTTTTATGTCTGTGGCCTGTAAACATTACATGTGCTATGAGAAACATTAACCAGCAACAACGTGTATGGGCAAGCCTGGAACATCAAAAGCAGCAGTCAGATGGTGCTCAGACCTTTCTGGGCTTGTCTCAGCTCCCGCTATTTAATGCAAATGAGGTAATTTCACATATGCAGATAGTGGTGTGATCCTACCTCACATCTTAGTCTTCCTTCAGGGAGTCAAAAGCAGCCAAATATTTTGAGAAACCTGGTACCCTGAAGGCAACCACTAACTGTCATGGTGCAGCATTCTGCAGGGCAGTCACTCACATGTGCAGGCCCGGGCGAAATAATCTTTTCTGTCTTCATAAAGAATTTTCCAGCAAAAGGAAATGAGGAGAAGTGTGATACTTGAGAAACAAGCTCTTTCCTGCTGACTGGGGAAAGAGAAAGGACATGTAGGCAGAGAAAACTCCAAGCCAAAAAATAAGTGAAATCGAACCAAGTTAAACTGAAATGCTTGCAGCAAAAAATCCCTATTCCCTTTTCCACTCCCCAGCAACAGCAACAAATAAACAAATTTAGCTGGAAAAAGAAACACACAGAATAGATGCTTTGCTCTAGAGTTCTTGCAAGTGTGGTGCTCAAAAGACAGTTCCCAGTCTTTAAATCTGTGTTCTCACTGATCCTTTTTACATCACTTTTTCCATTCAGTCTATTTCTTGTTCATTTCTCTCAAGACCCAAGCCATGTCTTTTCCTCCCAAGTAAGTGATTCCTATTCTCTTTTCTTTCCTAAGTACTTGCTTTACTTCTTCCTGGTGTTGACATCTTGTACTGTGATCTCTTCAGATAGCTGACACTTAATAGGGAGTCAGGTTTCCCTATGATGCCCAGGCAGACATTTTCAAGGTGTCAGATGCAACGAATATAGTTAAAGAATAACAGAAAAGTTTGAGGATTATTTATACTTTTATGGCCTTTAGCCATGTCTCCATATGTTTCAACATCTGTTGTTTAGCAGACATTAAATGCTGCTTGAGCAGTGAGATAAGTTCATAGGTTGTATTTGTACTTTAACCAAAGGGCGATGTGCTTTTATATGTATTTTAGAATTCATGGGTGCACTTAGTCAATAACAAATCACGTTGGACCATCTGCTATTTAAAAGCTCCACAACTTCTTATGGTGAGCTTTTTATTAGTCTTATCATGTCATTTAGAAAAAAAATTCATCTGCCTAAAGAGATAGCTTCTTCAATAAAGATTCTTGAAGCTTTCCTTAAGTCCTGGTTTAAAACAAGGGACATATGGTTACTATCCTAATGGCAATCCTTGATTGCTGACTGGTAGGACAGTGATGAGATGAGCTACTAAAATTTACTGAAAGAGCCCGGCTTCCCAGGGTTTTTTTCCACCCAGTAAAGGTGAAACTATTCAATCATTTCCACACTAGTGACTTTATATCTCTAACACAAATGTGTGTCACAAATGAATTACAAGATCTCGGATCCAGGCATCTATTGTGAAGTACACTATGTAAGCATAATTTCATAACAAAATTTACAAGGATTTATAGATACACAACATCATGTTGATAAATTCCCAAATGAGCACTGAATTTAGCCAGCCTTTGTAACAACTGCTATTGGTAGCTGCTAGTCTATTTATCTACTGCAATGATTAGGCCTTGAACAGTATAACTTACTGATGACTGCCACAAAGTCTTCAGGAAAACACTCATCTCCATGAGGTTTGTAAAAATTATGCAACAGAATTGATTCTGACACAATTTTTACAACCCTTTTTAAACAGCCATCTTTGCAATCTTTAAAATGTCTGTGTTTCTGTATCTACTCTGATTTCTTCTTACAACTAGAAATACTCCTCCTGTGAAAAAGGTGAAATAAGCTTCTTTTTCACCTTAAAGAAACATGACTTCTCTAAGAGAAGTTACAGACAAGATAGGAAAAGGAATTTTTTTTTTTCAGAGTATGATTTTCCACATTCTATACATACTTGCACACCTCTCAGAAAGTGCACTGAAGGTATGCTTCAACTGCATAAAAAAGAACATTTTCCATTTACTTCTTGAAGTCCTTATGCTTTTTTTTTCAACTGTAAACCTTTAGAAAAAGGTAGCTCTTATTCCCTGTTTGTTCTCTATGCATCAATGCAAGAAGCAGGAATAAAGCCAATGGTTAGACTTCATTACTTACATGCATGTAGATCCACAATCTGGGTAGCCTGTGCTGCTCTGGGCAGCTGAGAATCTTTTTTGTACATGTCCATACATAACCTATAATCACTGCCTAACTTTAAAAGACAACTGATTGCATCAACCAAAACCAAATGTTCTTTCCAAAAGCCTAGTTGTCTTTATTTTTTTTCTTTGCTTTCCTGTAATATATAATAAAATATATATGATTGAANAGATAGAAGCTGGAAACTGCGTGTGAGGTTTTTGTAAAAATAGATCCTGTAGCTTCCCAAGATGGAGAGAAACTCCAGGAAATCAAACAGGCAAGCAAAAGGAGAAAAGTGGTGCAGCCCACAAAGAGAGAGATTTTGGGATGAAAAAAGAACTGATGAAGCACTGAGAACTTATTTTTACAATTGCTGTAGATTAATTAGAAAACTGATAGTGAGTATGTGTGAGAAGAACTGTGAGACCGTGGCTCCTGAGCCCCCTGAGGGGGTGATGGCCTATCCAGAGCACTGGAGCAACAGTCTGACTTTTCTTGCAGTAGAGCTGATTTTCCTTCTTCCTGTAGGGGCTTCTGATGGTGGGAGGTGTTTGATGCAGTATTTCCCTGTCTAACAAAGCTGGCAGCTTTACAAGGGTGCCTGTAGACTAAGATGGTTTACACCTACTGGAGGGTTTGGGAGAGCAGCCTCAGCGCTACCAAAACTGTTGTTCAGCAGTTGTTGTTCACCAAGCCAGGAGGATCAGAGGGGGCCAAGACAGCCAGAATATCTCTGCATTGCGAGGCACTGTTCACAAACACTGAGGTGCAGTGTCAGGGGAGGATTTCCCCCACTGCTCATCATCCAGAGAAGCGACTTCAGAGCCTTCTGGCATATTTTTGGGTGTAGGGAGGACTTTTATAATTCTAAATACCTGCCTGTGCCTCATGTTCACAGCACACTTTGAGGTTTTGTAGAAAAGCATACTTATATCACAAGTCCCACACATCACCCATTAATTAGAATGGCTGGAAGGATTTTCACTTTTTTTAACTGAAATTTAAGAAAATGCAGTGAATAATAATTTGCAATATAATTTTGTGTTTTCAAAAACAGGAAAGGTGGATGAATGGGCAACTACGAAATAATTTTTGAGCTGGGCAAGAGTTGGGATTGTAATCTGCCCCATCACAGGATTTACCTTCCTATTTTTTTCTAAATAAATCACATTGCTATGCCTCAAATGTTTTAATGTAAGATGATATCCCTTCTAGCTAAGCATTCTTTTAACACAAGACCAGCTGTTGCTTCTGGGGTTTTTTTTTTGTGTTTGTGGCATTTTTGCTACCTTCATTGAGGACAGAATCAGACTCTTTTGGAGATCTTTACAAGACTTCAAGCTGGACCTAATTAGTGAGTCTCTGATGCCAAGCAGAATTTGAAAGACACTGTAAACTGTTAGAAGGGATATTTGTAATCCAGTGATTAGTAGATTGCATTTGGAACAGTTGTTAAGAATGTAGATTCTGTAATTTTAGCTGTTAAGAAGATATACGAGATTCAAACACATAGATATATAAAATTTAAGAACTGCTAATTATTTATCAGAATCCCTACATAAATATAAATTTATTCTACATTATATAAATTTAAATATAAATTTTGACTGGTCCTAAAAGTCCAAAAATTGACCTTATTGTTGAAAGATTTCTGCAATCATTGGAAACACATTTTTAAGTGTTTAGAACAAAGCTAGCTTAATAATTAAATAGGAGTATTGAAATCTGACAGCTGGTCTTGATCTTCTGTAATGTGTGTGTAGACTGTGCACCTTCTTCAAAACATTTGAACAAATAACTTCAGCATAATACTCTGAAAATCATAGGAAAACCATGGTCCTGGGTTCCTGTCTTCTATTTCATGAAATGGTGATTATTTTGTTTTAAGCAAGCTCGTTATGAGACATAATTTTATTTCAGGTGAGATATAATTATCTAATATTTAGAGATAAAATTATTCCCATGTCCCACTTTCCAATAAAAAGATTTACTTTTTTTTTCAGCCATCAGTTCTCAGTTCTCAAAAGGACTGAAAACACCTTGTCTAAACATTTTGGAAATAATTAATATACTACAGTTTACTTTTACAGCTCTGACCATTCAGTAGCTCATCATTATGAGTGTGTTAATCAAAAATCAACATGTAACTCATTTCGTACTTTGCTTTACTTCCTTATTAAGTCTTTTGGAGGAATGAGCTTGAAGTGAAATGAGAATTCTGCTAAATTATCCTTACAGGTGCCAGGACCTGGAGGCATTCTGAAGTGCTTTAGATAATGAAAGGAAGGAAGGGGCTTGGCAGGGAAGGGCTATGTGCAAAGATTTTCAATGTAAAGGTCCAGGAAAAGGAACAAACACTAAGAAGTTGATATGGTGGCTTAAGAAGACAGAGCGAAAGTATCTGGAAGTCTGGAGAAGGATAGAGGACAGTTGGGGTAAGGACCAGGAAGAGTTGGGATAAGGACCAGTGAATCCACAGCTGTTTCACTCATATTTCAGTTAGGTTGAGGTGAAGAAAGATGCTACACTTTGAAAACAGCCTCTTACAATGACACTGCTTGTTAAGAGCTTCTCAGGACAATAAGTCTTGCAAGTATTGCAGGCATATTTCAGCACAAAAATATGCATCCAGTGCAAACTACTAGAGCCTACCTGATGCTGGTTTGTATTGTGCATGTAGGTTATGAAAGCTGCTCACTTCTTGTTACCTTGATTTTCCAGAAACTATGTGTATCCAAGGCCGTTAAGACCCAATAAAGGGCTTTCATCTTCTGTGGGAAAGGCATCATCACTGTGAAAAAGATCAACATAACAAAAGCACAATATTTGAAGTCCTGTAGATCCTTTGAGGCAATATTTAATTTTTATTCAGATGTCACTGCAAGTACAAGGCATATATATTGTGTGAGAAATAACAATTTTCCCAGAAGGCAACACACTGGAAAGCTCACCATTACGCTGAAGAGAACTGCCTAAGAGGCAGAGGGCTTTTTGTCCTCTAATAACCACACAGCTTATTTCTATGTTGGTGAGAACTGGAACATACAGTTTCTTGTATGGCTTGGCTGAAAACTAACTTGTCAAGATTTAGGTATCCACTGATAAGCATGACTTGTGATTTGGGAATGCGTGTTTTACTAACACATACTTATGAAAGACTGGAAGAAATGACAATATTTAGAACATTGATATTAAAGTATGTAGAACTACTTTCAGAAGGAAACCAAACAAATGTACTTCACTGTCACCATAATTAAGTGAGAAAGAGTGCTTTCCTGTTTTCAATAACTTCTTCCCATGAGTGCAGGATGTGCTGAGAACTGAAGCACAAACTCTTTGGTAACAGAATCTGCAAATGCTGGAACCTGTTTTTAACTGTTTCCCTGGTAAGCAATGGAATGCATGCAGCTTTGATTGATTTGTGTTTACCAATCAGCACAGGATAGTTCAATGTAAAATATAAATCACCTGGTTTTCTGAATTAGCTTGCAAATCTTGACAATTTACAGCAGTCTACATATGCTTTCCAGCTGCTGCATTTATGTCGACAAAAAAGGCCAGAGTTTGAGACAGTAGGAAGACTCATCTTGATTTCTGCAGGCTTTGAATGATTCTCTTTGAGACCATGGATCTGTGTTAGGAGCAGACATATCCACAAGCCACATAAATGTATCATTCATCACTGAAAACCTCACACCAAGAAACTGTATGATTCTCTTAGTCAAGGTAGGACAGCAGGGTTTTATTTCTCTTTATTTCTCATGCCAGATCAATGTTAAAAATCTTCTAATGAATTTTTGGTGTTTTTCTGATAATGAGACAGACATGCATGAGCTAGGACTTGTGACACTCTTCCATATTGATAGGTCTGCCCCCACTCCATTACAAAGTATTTTTACATAGACAAAAACAAATCCCAAGAGTTTTCAGCCACCAGCCATTATGTTGAAAATATCTGCTTCTGCCAGAGACTATGAGGATACCAGAAAACAAAACTTGCATTATTTTGGGGGGAAATGCATAAGAGAAAGGAGGCAGGAAGATCTGTGGGGTTTTTGTAGAATTAATAATATGATCTGTCAAGTGTGATGGGAGAACTTTCAACACAGTTTTCACTCAAAGCACGCATCTTCTTCTGGCTCTTCTTGGTTCTGATGTAAATTAAATATAAGGGATCCCTGCTTCTGTGTTCCAGACTGTCCTTCAGTATTTTCCCAATTAACACCCATGCCTTTCACTGTCCGTCTTTCTTTGAATTGTTTGGTCCACTTTTATAATTAACTAGTGGGTATCAATGACAAGTGATTCCCAAGTACTCTCTTCTTCCTTTATTCACAGCCCTTGACATCATTCCTGCATTTGGTGTCTCTGTCTGACATGATACACAAATATCAGATCATATTTCGCATGGCTTGGATAAAACTGATTTTCCTGAGGTTTTGCTCCCTCCCACAGATTCTGAGAATTGATATTAAGATAATATTTATATTGCTGGACTTGTGGGTCATTTTATCTCCCTGATCACTCATATCTAAACTGTTATAGTCCATGCTTATTTTTAAAGGTCTGATCTTGCCTTTTAGACAGTAGACTTGTAAGTCTCAGCCAGGGCCCTATCATTCCACATTCTTTCATCCCTTACTTCTAATTTGTTTCCTCTGTAAGTGCAGCAACAAAATCTTTGCAGCAAATATTACAGGGTTTTTTTCTGCCTATGCCTTCATTTATATCAGAGTCTAGAATGCAGAAAGAGGTCCCTCCAAGAGGCAATGAGGACTTAGGTGTTGAAATCCTGTATTTTGCCCTTCTTAAAATAAGAAAAGAGAGAAAGGGCAGTGTGAACAGCTCACAAAATGTCCCTTAGAACTCATCATTGATGACTTACAGGGCAAATCACTGTTCCTGACTCTTCCTGGGGGAACTGAGCCACAGTTTCCCCTCTCATCTGTTTCTTTCTTGGCAAGTTCCTCGTATGCTCAGGTGGTCTCACATCCACTTGTACCCACTGATCTTGTGTTACCACTGGTGCATGTGGCAAGACTGACAAAGCTCATTTGTAGAAGTAAATTACCTATGAGAAGAACAGTTCAAAGAAAAGACAGAAGGATTTAATTAAAATTGTGACTGATTAATCAGACTGTATGCGAACAGACCCATATTCTTCACAGAGACTGGCAGTTTTCTGGATTTGCAGCCTTTCAGAGGAATGTTCCATGAGACAGTGCTGGAAGATTTCGTGGTTTGCTGCTTGCACCTCCCTGTCCCCAGAGAGCAGAAGAGATTTCACAAGCACAATGGTAATGTAGGGGGGCATGTGTCATTACACTGTCAGCAGTCCCGTCTGGAAACTAACCAGAGATAGGCAATAGAAAACAGCCAAGCTGTGTGAAGAGAATACTGTGCTGATCACATATTACATTACTCTGAAATTGAAAAATTTCTTCTTCTGGGAGTATAAATTGTGGAAGATTTGATTGCCACGTACAACACCTTAATGGGAATGCAATTTGTTTGCAGACTGCTGGAGAATACAGAATATACAGTTCATTGTTTCACAGATTTCAACACACTGACACTAATAAATTTAATAAATTTCTCCAAGAGCACCTCTAGATGTTATCCTAATTGCTTTACCAAAGCAAGCGCTTACTGCTAATGGGAAAGCTGCCTTATACATAAAGAAAACAGCTCAACTCCAAAGTGTAACTGATAGAAGAATTTTTAAAAACTTCTGGTATTTTGACTCTAATAAAACTTCTCTGGATTTAAACATGTGAAATGCATATTGAGTCAGATCTTATAATTAAGAAACAAGTAAAATTAATGCTATTTATATTGGTATTGTTTGTATTTTTAAATTTTTTTTGTCTTAAATCTTGCCTTTAATCCTCTTTCAAAACTATCTGATTTAAATTTGTTCCTTATTATGTTTGGATTACAACAGTAAGCAAGCTAGAAGACAACAGTCTAATTTATTTTTAATGAGATTTGTCAAACTAATTGATTTAGCTTGTACACAAGTGAAAAGAATGAAGTAACATAGGTAGGCTGCATGTATATTACACAGCACTTTCAGCATTAAACAGTTTGAGTTTAAGAACACATATGAGAACAGTGTAAAAAGCACTAAGATGTACTTATAAGGTACTGTACCTCCATAAATAGCTAGTGAGCAACCTCCATCCTCTGGAAGCTGAAAGATATGCTGCCTCTCTGTAATAGATTCAATAGCTAAGGTATAATGAGTACATTCTAGTGGGGTCAGCTAAGTGATGACTTTTGGTGAACAGCCACTGTGAACCTTGAAAATGTGTACTGCAGAATTAGGCTCTCTACAGTGAATCACAGGGGAAGGGCACTGCCATCAACAAGCTTCAGAGCACAGACCTTTGTAATACTCCTTGGTGGGTTCACATCAGGCTCACCTCTTGTTAGAGGCTTTGAGGAATCCAATAAATCTGTACTAAATTTTCAGAAAAACTGATTTATTCTGAAGCTATATAATTGACTTTACTGAAGGTAACACGAAATAGTTACAAAGGCTGTGATTTGTCATCAGAAGGGAAAGTTCTTAACAACTGCAGCATCCATATCATGTGTATAAATAGAGATATGTATATTTTTTATTCATTTCCCTCTGTCAGGCCCCAACAAAGATAGAAGTCGGCCAAAGCTCCCTTTTGTATCATTCTACTGCATTTGCTGTCTTATTAATACATGACAGTGTGTAGGTGATCAGAGAGGTGTCATCCCTTTCTTTTTTCACTTCAGAAACCTTTATAACTCAAAAAATAACGCAAGGACATTCAGATTTTTCAAAAGTCCTTTATTTTGAATACCTCAATGCCTACATAAGTTTTCATAGGTATTTGTGATACTTTGAGAATATTTACCACCAAATTACAGCTCATTCTGCAATACCTGGCTGCAATACTTGAAAGCTCACCTACTGCCCTGTGACAAAGCTTTGATTACATATTATACTTTTGCTGTTTTTCTGTAGGGAATACAGGACATGCAACAAACACATTCTCCTGAGTTTTAGTTTTGTTTGCTCAAAGTATGTTTGATCAAAGTAGAACATTTGAAGTACTCACAGAAAAGTTAGATTAAAAAGCAGCATTTTATACTTAAGCAAATCCCAAATTCATCTCATATTTAAAGGTAAAGTGAAGTATGGTAAAAGACTTTTTTGCCTTTCCAGCTCTTCTGTGACACATTCAATTTATATGGAGCCAATTAGATACTCTGCACGGCAAATGTGTTATTCTAGCAGATAGAGTTGTGCTGCTCAAAGAAGTCTGTGTTAATGGCTTTTGCAGAAGTTGGAACACACTATGGGAATGTTATCCTAGTCAATGAGGGGTTCAAAACTTCCTCAGAAAATATTAATGGAAGTTGTTATCCGGAGATTTCCCAATAGATTTGAAGACTTTTCCCGTCCTCTACTTAAACAGTTGCTGAAAAACTGCAGACCTTGCAGTGTTTGAAATCAAGAAAATACTCAGCAGATGCTGTTTCTGTCCCAAAGTGAGAAGTTCATGGGTTTGGGTTTTTTTTGGCAGCCCCCATCCTGTGTTGGTGGAGTTCACACAGCCTTCCTGAAAGGGTGATCCAAGGTAGAGGGGATGTCGTGGGGGACAATCCACACCAGCCCTGCGAGACAGCTCAACTTGCCCTGCTCCTCAACACTTCCCACCAGCCAACAGACACAGCACTGCTGTGCTAGAACTCTAAAGAAATGCTCATTTGTTCTGTTGCAAACCGTGCTGTCAGCTAAAATTAAAGCAGAGCTTCTGGTGAAATAATGACCATGCCTGATGTTGCACCCAGGCACCCATTTCATGCCTGCCCTCAGCATAGAAGGCTCCACCAGACCTTTGTGGTATAGCAATTCCAGTGCAAATATTTAGGCACAGGTACGGATTTGATTTGAGCTTGTAGGTAAGGGCTGGCTAGTGACAGAATATCCCTGGGAAGGAGACTAACAGTCTTGGTTTGGGGACAGAAATGATGCAGATCAGGTCCTCATCCATTGTACCAGTCACTCCAGCAGTCTCAGTTTTGCTGTGCTCTTCACAAGCGTTTGTGTTTGGAATCCTCACAGTGATGCCAGCTGTCCAAATGATTGCAGCACACCAGCAGATACCTAGAGCCTTTCTTATTTCCTGTGATGCTGTTTGTGCATTCCTGTGAGACATTGTGCTGTGTTGGAAAGACATACCACACGAGCTCAAGGTTTATACATCATGAGGGATAAACACACAGAGCACTAAGCTGGAAAACAACCTTAGTGTCCAGCATCCTAAGTGGTTACCTGGTTTGTCACATCACAGTAGGGTAACCTTTAGCCATTTTGGCAGCTTCTTATTTTCTGAAAATTACTTTAAATTCTTTATAATTATATTTTGAGGTGAGTATGTGGAACCACTTCCAGGGACTTTCATATTTAAGAGCTTCTTAAGATTTCTTCCTCTACAATGACGTAAAAAACCTTACCCTCTAGCAAATGCTGTAACAGGCATATTTTGCCTTCCATATCTACACAGAGACATGCATCTCTCTCTTTTTTTAGTGGATGTCAAAGTAAGTCTGGGATGGTATAAATGTGATCAGGAATTTCCCCTTTCAGTTTTCTTTTCTTTCATATCTATATGACATCTCTGGAAATCTCTTGGACTGCTGATTGAAATAAAACTCCTAACACTTACTTGTGACATGATATCTGCTTTTCCACACCCCCCCCCAACCAAATTACATTACTATTCTTTTTGCATTTCTGTATCATCTGCATGCAGAAACACAAAAGATGCCCTGCAGTTTGTTTTTTTTTCTCTGCTTGGAATGATCTAGCACTGCTTTGAAGAAGTAACTGGCTCCAGTTTAGCCCAATGGAGTACTGCTTGATAGTCCATTCATTCAGCACAGAAGAAATTAAAGTCTCGCATTACAGCCCTGAAGCTGTGCAGCACATCTCCCAGCATTTCACATATGCACAAGGACATACACATGCAGGGAGTAAATTCCTGTGATGATACTTTGGCTCATATGTGAACTTGAAAAGCCCTATGCTGCTTCTAAAAATTTAATCTAAATTTTTTTTCAAGATAAAAAAAAGTAGTGTTAGCAAAACACTGACTGATCTTCTATTAGGAAAAAAATCGAAGTGACAACAGCCATGACATTTCCCAGAATTGTAATTTCCTTGATGATGATACTTCTGTAATAGTAATACCTCCATCTGAATGTGTAAAAATCCTGAAGCTTTTACTTTGTGTTTTGAAATAAGACTTCCTGCATAATCTGATTTTTTTTGTCTTCAATATTTGCAACTGTCTTTTTAGGAGAAATACATTATGCAAAAATTAAACATTTTTAAAGTAAATCAAGCAACAAAAAGTTAGAGCAAGGCTGTATTGAAGGACAGAGAATTAAATGGGTAACTCAAATGATCTGGTCTTTTTCCTCCAATACTACAGCAGCCACAGTGACAGTTCAAGTACACACTGTAATTCCCATTTTAAGTAGAGAGGATGAGTTCAGAACCTTATCATTTAGCAAGAAGAAAACGGCTAGTCATATACTACAGTCTGGTATACGTTGTTTCTAAAGCTGCTTACAAATCATGCATTTCCAAATAGTTATCTGCTGTCTGCAAGTGGCTCATGTGGTCCGAATTGAAAAGAAATTGCTTGTATATGCATTTTTATCAGATCTTTTTATCTTCCAACAGGCATGGACAAACAAAAAAAATTGTGAACTTTTCAGATTGCAATGGGAGAAATACAGCCTGTATGTGTAAATATAGTGTGATGCACTTTTGATTTACTGACATGGTTCTCTAGGTCCAGTTTCCACTAAAGCTAAAAACTATAATAAATATTCTTTCATTTTGACACATGAAACTTAGTTGCAACAGAAAACAGTATCCAAAATATGTAAAAATAGAGTGAGCTCTAGCTTTTCTTTCAACATTTTTGTTATGCTTCTCATTGATTCAAAAACCACAGAGAGATTCATGACACCATTACAAAGATGCACTTTTTTACATTACTTTCTGCTTTCCTTCATAACAGGGGAAGAGTTTGAATTTACTGAAACACTTCTGCTGCACTTGCACAGTGAACCAAGCACCACAGCCATTACAGTTTTACCTGTAAGGTTTTCAGCCTAATGCAGATTTGAAACCTTGAGACCCAGCTGGGAAAGCTGGAAGTTGGCTGTAAGGGAACCACAGCTGTCACTGCCCAAGGAAGTGATGCTTCATGTGCTCCCATGTGTGAAGAGAGGGAGAGGACATGCCAGTCACTGTGATGCCTCCTGCCAAGGCCGAATACTGCTGAGGTACTTCCAGTTTATGTTCCAATATATCACTATTTTCCTAACACCCTCACAATTAGCTATGAAAAAAACACAGTAAGTACCTTATCTCTACACAGTGTCGGGAAAAGAAATGTGGTCTTAACTTATTCCAGTCACTTGCATGGAAACAGGCCCATCAACAGCAGAGTCAGCCTGTGAAACATGACCAGCACAGGACCCAGATGCTCTGCTCAAGGTCATAGCCTGAGCAAATGCCATGGGTGATATGACAGACTCTTCCTTCTGTAACCCTGCTCTTCTCCTCATTTTTCTTGATTTTTTCCAGACAGCTTCTTAGCTGTGGTCATAAATTGATGGCTGGCCTACAGCTGGGGATATGTTGGGTCAGAAGTATGTATTTCTCACTTACCTTGGGCTGAGGTCAGTGGATCAGTATGTCTCAAACCATACATTCAGTATGCATTAAGGTATGACAGACAGTAAAAGATACCCAAATAAATATGTTATCCTCTAGTCCCCTGTTCATGGTCCTATGGACAGGGAGTAGCGCAGCACAGCAGTGTGCAGCAGTCAGGAATTCACTTCTCCGGAAGTGCCTTGTGCCTTTTCTTTTACACTTTCTCATGCAGAGCAGGAATTTCTTTCATGTCCCTTTTATGTCCTTGTCCCTTAACCACAACACTATTCAACTAAGGCATCTGGCACCCTGTTTACCCTGGGGAACTTTGCAGTGTTATCTTTTAATGTGTTTTTTTTTAGTAGAAACAATGGCTGATTACACTTGTGTTGTTGCCACATCTTAGAACTACTTGTTAGTGACTACTGCTTTATTAATATTTCTAGTGCCACTGAATGCAATATTATGACATCACCCTTGCCTCTTCTCATGTGCTGGTTTAATTAAGGCATTTGTTTGCTTTGCAGTTATTACTTCCTGTGCCAGGAAACCAAACACACTCTAAAGAGGTTAACAATGGATTCAAAGTTGTCCATATGCACCTTGAGGGAATAATTTTTTAAAGTGTATTAAAGGGATAGGAGTAGTTTCCTATATATTTCTTCTATTTCCCTGGAACGTAGTAATTCAATTGTCTGGCTTTATCTGCTGCATATGCTGATATTTGTTTACTCTGGCTGTTTGCCTAAGCAGCTCAATTTCCAAGACTTCCAACTCAAGAATAAATCTAATGATACTCTATAGTGTGCCCCACTGCAGCCAAAGGAATATCTCAATTACTGAACTCAGCTGGAGAAATTCCAGCAAAAAATCAAGTCCTCTGTAAGCCCTCAGAGTGCAGTTACAGAGCCACAACTGTGCAGGAAATCCCCTTGCACGCAGATCCCACTGAAAACACCTGGGACCCAGCACTCAGAGTGATTTTGGAATGATGAACTTTTTTGCATACCCTTGTATAGGGAAGCCATTGCCCAGCTCTGAGAGCTGCTGGTGATTGTGCCAGTGGCTGATCATCAGAGAGTTTAGGGCAGGGTTTAAGATCACACAGCCTCCAGTTCCCATGCAGCTTCTCAGAGTAAGCATGCACATAACAAAGCCAGAAAGCAGAGGTTTGCCCTTGCCTTGACCTTCTCTGGGGTATGGATGGCTGCAGGGGATCACTGTAAACTGCACTTTGCCTCTCCATAGCTGCCCACATGGAGGTCACACTCAGCAGATGAGAGCAAAGAGCAGGACATAGGCTTTTCCACCAGAACAGGCATTGACATAGAAAAAACCATAAGGACAAAAGGGTCAGTGCTCTCCTCCTCACAAGAGAATAACTGTGGGAGAGACAGCCCAGTGATCCTCAGAAGAGCATCAGTGGAAAGCTTCTGTTCCAGGGGATAACTCACATCACAGATATCGGGGACATTGCACCCATACTGGGACTCAGCTGCTCTTGGAACCCTATATGTCCTACCTGGACATGCCACTGGAGTTTATTTTCATGAGGATGAGCTGATCAGATATGAAGGAATGAGCATAAATGAAATGCAGCCTCCAGCAAAGATCCTAATGAGCCACAGCTGGCTGCTAGTCTGAAGGGCTAGTATGTGCACTAATTACATCATGATGAAGCATCCTTGCTGACATGTCACCACACAGCTATTAGTACATAGGGCACAGCTAGGAAAAAATGAATCTGCTAACTCCCTAATTCATCACAATAATGTAAATTACAAAAGCAGCAATTACTCTCATAACACGCAGAGATGTTCCCTGAGCTCCAGTCTTATAATTATCTGCTGAACTGAGGCAGATAGGATATGGAGACCCAAGAATCCACTGCTGGGGAAAGGAGTATAGAGCATCAATTGTCTCTCCCATGTGCAAAGGCAGCAACCAGAGAAAAAGGTCCTCAGTTATCTTGATTCTGGCAACTATGGCTGTGTCTCCAAACCAAATCTAAACTTCCATCCTCTCCCAGACTGTGGCCTCTGAAGAGATGGTTTCACTGCTCCTTTTTTTTCATAGATTGTGTAAGGCCTGGACTGAGAGATACGAAAAGGTAGTGGTCCAGAAAAGCTGCCTCTGCAAAATGTAGTAACAGTGGCAGTTAATACTGGAGCACCATCTACTGTCTACTAAATATCTATTAACACATGTGTTTAAGCAACTGTCTTGCTTTCACACCAAAACCTCTCTCTGACCACCTTCCTCTGATATGACTTCTCTGCCTGCCTCTTGTCTCTGGTAGGAAGGATGGCCATCTTCTTGGATCAGGCGTACATGTGTGCCTCTGACAGAGTACTTGGAGAAAGCAAAGTAGAGACAAGCTGCATTTGTTTGATCAACAGGGAATGAAGCTGGACAGGGCTGAAGTAAGCCAACCTGCCATCATACAGAATAGGTGTCTGATCAGACCTAACAGCCCCACATATAAAGGACAATGGTATTGATCTCTCACCAACACACGCTAATGTAAAGGCAAACATTTTCCAAAATTCTCTATGAGAAAAAGCAGCATTATTTCTCCTCATCTTCCTGCCGGGCAATGAGGAGGCAAAACAAGGAACAAACGAAAATCTTCCAGACCAGTACTTCCAACTTTCCTCAAGTTCTGGCAAATATTGTAACACCAATTAGGCTGGTTGCATCCATTAAAACTGTTATACTAATTACAGCAATACTTCACAATCCAAGACTTTTGGCAATGACAGTGGTAGAAGTTTAGGAATGTAAAACAGAAGTTTGATCTAAAGTGTCACGACCTATGGTCCTAAATATCAGCCTGTAATGCTTATCTTTATCTTCTGTTTACAGGAAAATGTAGAGGAGATAAAAGGAGGCTAGGGAGAGAGAAGGAAAAGAAGAGCAAAGGAAAGTGTGGCTAATAAAGCTTAAAAACAATAAGCAAAACCATAATAAAGGTAATAAAAAGTGAAAAGAAGTATGATTTTTGACTACATATGATTACATAATACTTGTATATTTCAAGAGAAAACTTGAGAGTAATCTATAGCTGCAAGGAAGGGGTGAAAGACCATTTTGTGACAAAAAATTATGGGAGAAGATGAAGGGGGAAGAAAAAATAAATAATGAATGCACAAAATGCTTTAAAGAACAAATACAAGTAGAAGAACCTAATTTGTGCAATATAATAAGAAAACTGCAACTATTTAAAAATAAAATGTTCTGCTACTCCATTAGGTCAGAAGTGTATATGTTCAAATTCAAGTAGGATAGAAATCTAAGGTTTACTCTCTCAAACATACATTTTACTGTCTACTTTAGCCATTTTAAGATAAAAATCAAGAAAAAAAAAGCAGAACTCAGTCCTTGGGCCTTCTTGAAGTTGTTCTGGGTTTGGCTTTTTGTTTTTGGGTTTTTTTTAAACAAAGTTGCAACTGCACATATGAGGCTGTGAAATGTCAGAGGTTATCATTCTGGGTTATTACGGTTTGGACTCTCCAGGAGAGCTCTAAAACATTTTCTGTAATATCTACCTTCAGCAGAAGCATTACTGTCTAGAATTCTGGATGCAAGAGTCAAGAAACAGGCAGATTTTTTCCCAACACTTCTAGAGAGACAAAGATTTGGCTTATCTCTCTGCCCAGAAGAGGAGCACTGTGCACACTCAGTGGATTGGTAACTCCTCTGTTCCACATTTAAAAAGTTAAAGCTGCTCTTACAATTTCTGTTTTGTTCTGTAAAACAGTTGGTTGCTGTTGAAACAAGTGGATGTTTTATAACTGCCTTCTGTGGATTTGACCCTTGTAGTGTATTTGGAGAACAAGATGATTCAAACTTGCTGTACAAGGGAGTTTCAACAGCCAGTCTCCAACATTTTCCAAACAAAAAAAAGTGTTTACAATTCTATTGGAAAAAGAAGGCAATTTGCTGCTCCTCCAAATTTTTTCTCTTGTATTTTTAAAGACCTTCCTCTTAAATGCCATCAATAGTCTACTGGAACCTGTACTTTTTTGGTTTCTTGTCCAGAAATGTCACAGGAATTTGTTGGGCTGTCTCTGAAAGTGCTGACAGAAGACAGGGTTGGGAGGGGTAGAGGGTGGCTGAAGAAAGTTGAGGTCTAGGACAAAAAGCCTGATGTCTCTCTATTAGATGGAGGCAGAAGAGTAATGCAGCAATTTGGCATTACTTCAATGTGGCTGAGAACTCCTGCTGGGAAACCCTCTGAGATCAGACATATGTGGTACTTGACATAGTTTTTTTTCCTGCATGTATTTTATCATGCTGTAAATGTAATCTATTTAGTTTGGAAGTATAACTACACTGCATAACTTCCCAAAAAATGCGATGAGTTTTCTTTCTTTTGTAAATTGACTAATATTAAAAAGCGACATTTTTAAAGCTCTGAGTATGCCTTGGTTCTCTCTCACTCTTTCTTGAAAATACTGATGCTGTACCTCTTCAGAGAGTATTTTTTTTGTGTAAAGAGGAACCAGAAAGTAATATTACCAGACAAAGGATGTAGAGGTTTAGACAAGATCTATTTGGGGATTTAACTGATTGTCAGCAGCAGCAGCAAAACAAAATGCAAAACCTCTTATCAAAGAAAGGTTATCTGAACGTGTCTGGGTTTAGAGAAGAACATATCTCTCTCTTTTTCAGCCACCCTCACACATCACTCTGGCATGTACTCTTGTAGATGTTGGCTTCTTCAGATAATACATCTATCATCGTGCAAATCAGACCAATCAGCAGCACCTTAGTTCTCAATTCTTTTTTTCAGGGCAAAACACATGCAGTTTCATCTGCTTTGGGTGAAGAAGTGGCATCAAAAATATGCCTTGGATCAAAAAAATATTTGTGGATGATGGAGTGCAGGAACATGGTCACCTTTTCCTAGTATGTCACACATCTGAATATGATCAGCTGCTATTTATTTGACATAATTCCATAGGATTTATTTCTCATAATGACAAAAATAATTGGAAATTATGTAGTTTTCCAACTCATCCACTAGGATTTTTAAATAAAAAAAATTAGATAACCAAATGCTTAGTTAGCTACAAATGTCCCTCTCTACAATTCTGAAAACTGATTTTGTCTTTCAGTCCAATTATGTGGTATGAGATTACTACGTGAAGATGTCAGCAACATTTTCCTCAGCCTGGCTTTACTGTGCTTAGGGCTAAGATATTTCATAATTGTGGCTAAGATGTTTCAAAAGTGGATTAATTTTGTAATCTTGTGCTTTTGGGATGCTTACAGTTGTAAGTATGGAGCCTAATTAGGTGGAAAGGACTGGTTTTCATCATAAAAGCATATTCGAAACTGAAGAAAAGTTGGAAGAAAGATCATCCACACCTCCCACCGTGGCTGGAGACACCTTCCATTAGACCTGGTTACTCAAAACCCCATCCAACTTCGCCATGTTCAGGGACGAGAAATCCACAAATGCTCCAGGAAAATTGCTCCAGTGCCTTACCATCTGCACAATAAAGAACTTTTTCTTATTATTTAATTTAACCTACTGTTTTTCATTTTAAGGCCATTACACCTTCTCCTATCACTCCATGCCTGTGTAAAAAGTTCCTCTCCAGCTTTCCTGTAGGTCCCCTTTTAGTACTGCAATGATGCTGTCAGGTCTTCATGGAAAACTTCTCTTTTCCAAGCTGAGCAACCCCAGTTCTATCAGCCTGTCTTCATTGCAGAAGTTTGTCCCCATCACCAACAAAGATGTTAAAGAGCACCGGTCCCAGGACTGATGCCCCAGAAACATCACTGGTCAATGGTTTGCACTTCTACATTGAGCTGCTGAGCTCAGCTCTTTGTGTTCATCCAGACAACTTCTTACCCACCAAGGGTCCTCAAACCCATGGCATTCCAGTTTAAACACCAGCAGGATTTTGTGTGGGACTGTGCAAAATGATTTTCACAAGTCCAGGCAGATGATGTTAGTCTGCCTTCTCTTGTCCATCAGTGCTGTAATCCCATTGTAGAAGGCTGCCAAATTTGCCAGGCAAGATTTTCCATCAGTGGAGCCAGGATGGCTGTCACCAACAATTTTTTACATATTGTCTCCTTTTGCACAGTTCGGGTGCTTGCATTCCCACTCCAGTGTGGATAAACTTATGCAGAGTGAAGTACTCAGAGTGAAGATGAGAAATCCTTGTCTTTGACAAAGAACTGGATACCAAACTACTGAAATCCCAACGTACACAGTACATATTCAGCAGTGCTTGCTCAGGATGTGCACTTGAGTGAGGACTTGACATGGTGGGCAAACACAGATTGCCATGAAGTAATCAAATACTCCCTCAGAGGTGTCTGTGGGCAAGCAGTTGTGGAGACTCACTATGGTGGCTATTTTCTCATCCCCAAGAACATCGTGAGTGGAGTGGTGGGAAGAGCTGGTACTGCAGATCCTTTCCCTGTGTTCTCCCCACAGGAGCTGGTGGGAAGTGCAGATACAGATGAGCATGAGGAGCTGAGGAGTGCTTAAACAGATGATCTGTCTCACAGACTCACAATGAACCCAGAACAGTCATTTTGTTCCCACGGTGGCACTGCATGTACTAAGTTAAAGATCGAAGCAAGCTTCTCCTCAAAAACTTTCAGTGAGGTTTGGTTTGTCTTGGTACATTCATCTCCTTCCCGTTGTTCTCATGGACATCTGACAGCAGTCTGCCTGTGTTTCCATGGCATAG
>VXBU01000587.1:36703-78321 GCA_013400315.1 Bombycilla garrulus | reverse complement strand
TGCTGTGGGGAGAGAAGTATAGGACATAGTACAAAAATAGTCTTATAGTTATTCCTCAGGAAGATCATGTTTGTTGTGTGAGTTTCTCAGCTCTCATAGGAAGTTTCTGGGGTTTGTTGTGTGTGTTTGCTTTATTTTGTTTTGTTTTTTTATGAGTACATCTGCTTAGCATCTGAATTTCTAAATAACAAAATTAAATAAAGCACAGGATTAACCCATGTGAAGCCATAAGTCTGTGGGTCCTTAGGACATGAGTTTTGAATTACTTCAGTTGTTCTGCTCTATAGCAATGATTATTTCCATGTGGGTCTTTATATATGATCTGAAAACGCAGGAATGTGGAATAGAGATCTGGATGATTTGTAGTTTTATTTGCAGATTTGCTCTGTCAAATGTACTTCAAAATGGTTACCTTTACAGAGCCATCTTCAGCAGCTGAAGGGAGTATAAATTATCAGTAAATAGAAATAACCGTAGGAAACAATGCAAGTAACTATTTCTTGGGACACATATATTCCGGTGATTGAGCTACACAAACTCGAAGCATGAGTTTGCAGATAGCGTTAATGCCGTTGCTGCTGTTTGGAAAATGACTCTTCTACGTCTGAGCTGTGTCTACGCAAAGCTGAGGATTCTCTGTGCTGTTCATCCAGTTGCTGTGTGGCTGCCCTCTGGCCCTCCATGGGGTGACAGATGCCCAGCCACAGGTTCACATCCCAAAGAGAAGCCATAGAATCACAGCTGAGTTGGAAGAGACCCACCAAGATCATACAGTCAAAACCCTGGCTCTGCATATAACAATCCCCAACCTCTCCTTGCCTGTGGAGTCTGAGGCTAGCAGATGAACAGCTGCCTGTGTCCTTCCTGGTCAGAAGCTGGTCACAGTGAGTTTTTAAGCAAATACATGGACCAAAAATGCATAAAACAATCTGATAAATTATATATTCTGAAATTTCAGCATTGTTTTGGGTTTTAACACATCAGTAACATTTTTTCATTAGGGGTTTCTTAGCTAGTTCTGCATTAAGAAATGCTGCTGGTGAACATGTCAGGCTTCAGATTCTAGCTGGTATAAACTAAGACATCTTCACTTACAGTGTAAAGTTTACATGACCATATGAACTAATAGAAAATTTGGTCCAAGAAATGTGGAAGAAATAGCCGACAGTGCACTATAATGCATACATTTTTCAAAAGTCACTAATATGATTTATGTACTACGAGTTATGAAAGATCCCTGATTAACTCCTACCTATCCGATAAAGTACTAAGAACATTTGTTTCATGACTTTTACCAGACTGAAAATTTTCACAGGGAATACTTACCACTGGCAAGCAGCAAATATCACCCTTGACTTCTTTCTAGGACTCAAACCAGTCACATACTTCACTGACTTCTGACAACAGACTTTAAGACTTAAACCTTCATGACAGCTCTGGGGAACAAAATAACAGATTTCAGAGTTCAGTGAGTAAAAACATTCTCTCCCAAATGCAATATCAGATTGAGCAAAGTTCTCATTGAGAAGTGTTATTGAAGATGAGAACTTTGCATGTCCATCTGTGAAGCCTAATTCTGGACCATTTACAAGTAACTTAAAGTACCATTTCAATTGTAAAGAGCAATGAGAACAATGCACCTTAAAAAAAAGAAGAAAGAGGAAAATCTCGGCTTATGTGCAGACTTGGAAAATCCCCTAGAGACATATTACTCATTCCTTATGTCCAAGATCTTAATACACCACAAAACGTTGTGGGGGAAAGAATTTCCTGTTGCTTTCATCTGTGTTTATGCATGTAGAATGTAAAAAAGTTCAGTTTAGTATTATATAGAAGCCTACTTAATCAGTACAGTTATACTAAAATAAAACTGCTCTTTTATTTATGTGACTGTCTGCTCTCCATGCAGAAAACTCTGACACAGGAGCTCTTATTCTGATTTCTTTGAGTACATGCAAATTCTAATTTTTATCTTGGAGATTGTAATAATGTTCAGCAAAAAACTTACCCGTTTTCCTTTACACTCTAGTTCGTAAAGTACACCAAATTCTGCAGGAGTTCTTTAGGATCTACTAGGAATGAGAAGTATTTTGTGTTTTTCCAGGCAGTCATGTAAAGCTTGTTCTTTATTGATTATTGATGATGATTCAATCACAGAAAAAGCTACCCATAAGATCCTAATTTTATTTGCTAAACCATAATGATTCTTTTCTACACAGGAAAATTGAGCTTCCACACAGGGATAGAAGCCCCTTGTGCTCACTGTGGATTTTTTATATGGGCATGAGCCTCTTGATGAACATCAGACAGAGGTTTCTAGACTAAGAGCAGTCTCTGAGATGGTGCTTGAGCCTGTGAGGTACCCGAGGGGCAGCTGGATCCCCTCTTACTCTGTGAAGGGGACTGTGCATACTCTGTTTGCCTTCTCTACCCCAGAGAAACCTTCAGCCGCCTTCTTTACTCATTGGGATTTTCCTTTAATTCAATTTTCCTTTTTCTTTCCTTTCTCCCTATCTCCTAGGTCCTGCTGACATTTCCCTGCAGTCATCTAACCTTTTTGCCCTCTGAATGTTGAGCAAATGAGTATAAATGACAGGCTGGCCCTCATGCAGGCTCATTTTGCTGTAAAAGAAGACATACGAGAAAAAAACAGTGTGGATGTTCTCACTACAGCCGGGAGACTCTGGGACATACTCTTTACGATCATTGTCTAGCCTGGCTGAATTTGTCACCTTTTCTTATATATACACACATATTATTGGAGACCTTTGTCTATAGAAAGTTGTCCAGACCCCTGTACAACAGCTGGCACTTTGCAGCAGCAGTTGCTAAAGGCCTCAAGCCTGGTTAATAATTTTTAAATATTTCCATGCAGGACTGTCAGTTTGTTTGAATCTTTCAGCTGATTCAGCACTGGAGCAATGGAAGGGCTGATTAATGGTTTGCTTATTTTACAGACTAACAGCCCACAGGCCAATTGCCCACTAGTATTTCCCTGATGAGCACAGGCTTATTTCTGTGTTGCAGTAGGTTGCTGAGAAACTAAACTCCTACATTCCCAGACTGTTCATGATTTTGGTAACAACTGCTTGCTGTGCAGTTGTTCCCAAATGGAGTGGCTATTATAATATTTAACCTTAGCACGTAGAGCTGTTTATTTACCATAGATCATAAAGTTGACTGAAAAATTATCCAGAATTTAATTTCAGCGTAAAAATAATTTTGAAATAAAATTCATGGGGGAAAATAAAAAAGAGATTGTTTCACTTAAGGAAAAAAGAGGTGGGGATAAAACATGGGGGAAGAATGGAAGTAAAAAGCAATACATTGGCTGATTGATGTAGGCTGTTCTTACAGTTTGTACAAAAAAAATACTGCTTTCTCAAATAAATAATTTTCTTCACACTTCTTTTTTTTGCAATTCAGTAGTATTAAAATTATTTGTTTCTGCTTTCCAGATATTTTAAGTCTTTCACTGTACAAGTGCAGACTAACCTGTACTAGAGAAGGTGAAGTTCATTCTAAGGAATGAGATAAAAAAATTTGGTAAAAGCATAGAGGTTTTCCCTCTTCATCTCTTCCAGAGCTGAAATTGAAAATTTTACTTATATACTAGTTTGAAGAAAAAAAATTGACTTTCTATGAATAAAGGCAAAGACAAATACGGTACTGCAATTTCAAACCCAAATGAAAAAGACAGGTATAAAAAACAAACTGCAAATCTCTCCGAAAGCTTACAGGTTACATTTGTCATATTTAAACTTTTATCCTGATTATCCAAAAAAATCACTGGTGGAATTCTTGGACCACTCTCCCTGCCATTGCTTTCCCATCTCCTCCCTGCTTGTTAAGGCTGATGAATTTCACTGCTCAGAAGAAGCACAGCCCAACAAGATATTGACTGCTCTTTCCATACACTCACAGGAGCTGAAGTATTCAGCCCTTTGCAGAAGTGGGTTCATTGCTACGACAGGGCCAAAATGAGTCCCACACTGAAGTCTAAGGAAATCTCAACTCACTCAGGCCTGTTGATCACCCCAGCCATGAAAGAATCATGAAATGCCATTTGCCTTGAGAGAAATCCTTCAGCCATGGCCAAAGCTGGCATACAGCAGAGAGCTGAAAACTGCAGACAGGCAGTTTTTTTCCTAGGAGAAAAATTGCAGAATGATAGAATTGTTTAGGTTGGAAAAGACCCTAAAGGTCATTGAGTCCAGCCACTAACGGAGCACAGACATGTCCACTGCAAAACCATGTCCCTAAAAGCTACATCTAAACATCTTTTAAATATCTCTAGCAATGGTGGCTCAACCACCTTACTGGGCAGCCTTTTCCAGTGATTGACAATCCTTTTGATGAAGGATTTTCCTAATAGCCAATATAAATCCCCTCAGTGAAACTTAGAATTATAGAATCATGGAGTGATTATGATTGGAAGGGACCTTGAAGATCATATAGTTCCAATGCCCCTGCCATGGACAGGAATATCATTCACTAGATCTTGTTGCTCAGGGCCCAATCCAACCTGTCTTTGAACATTTCCAGGGAAAGGCATTCACAGCATATCTGGGCAACCTGTCCTAGTGCTTCATCATCCTCTGAGTAAAAATTTCTTCTGTTTTTCTAATCTAAATTTCTTCTCTTTCAGTTAAAAACTACTGCCCTTTGTCCTGTTACTATCTCCCTCCTTTTTATAAGTCTCCTTAAGGTACTGGAAGGTCACTATGTGANCTGTCTTTGAACATTTCCAGGGAAAGGCATTCACAGCATATCTGGGCAACCTGTCCTAGTGCTTCATCATCCTCTGAGTAAAAATTTCTTCTGTTTTTCTAATCTAAATTTCTTCTCTTTCAGTTAAAAACTACTGCCCTTTGTCCTGTTACTATCTCCCTCCTTTTTATAAGTCTCCTTAAGGTACTGGAAGGTCACTATGTGATCTCCCTGGTGCCTTCTCTTCTCCAGGCTGAACAACTCTATCTCTCCCAGCCTGTCTTCCTAAGAGAGATGTTCCATCCCTCTGATCATCTTCATGCTCTCTTCTGGAGCCATTGTTGCAGGCCCACATTTCTGTTGTGCTAAGAACTCCAGGGCTGGATGCAGCACCCCTGGTGGGGTCTCATAAGGACAGAGTCGAGGGGCAGAATCACTTCACTTGCTCTGTTGGTCCTGCTGCTTTGGATGTAACCAGGACACAATTGGCCTGCTGGGCTGAGAGCTCATACTGTTGACTCATGTGCAACTTTTCAGTGACAGGAACCCCCAGGTTCTCTCCAGCAGGCATGTTCTCAGTGAGTTCTTCCAGTCTGTACTCATGTCCAAGATTGCCCTGACTGAGGTTTGGTCCTTGGCTTGGACTTGTTAAACTAAGTTAAGTTCTTGTGGGACCACTTCTCAGGCTTGTCCAGGTCCCTCTGGATGGTACCTTGTCCTTCTGTTACATTAACTTCATCACTCAGCTTCATATCATCCCCAAACTTGCAGAGGCTGCACTCAGTCCTGCTGTCTGTCTCATCGAAAAAGAGCACTGGTCCCAAGGCAGAGCTCTGAGTTTTGTGGACAAAGAACCACAACTCTTTGGCTGCATCCACCCAGCCAGTTTGTGATTCACTGAATAGTCCATCCACCATATGATGTAGGAACATATCAAAAGTCTTGCAGAAATCTAGACAGATGATATCTGTTGGTCTTCACCTGTCACCATTGCCATCACTCCTTCCTAGAAAGACACCAGGCTGGTCAAGAACACTTTGCACTTAGCAAGGCTGTGCTGCCAAGCTGGCTGTCTTGAGTAACCTCCTTGTCTTTCATTTGCAATAGCACAGCTTCTAGGAGGATCTGCTTCATGATCTTCTCAGCCACAGAGGTGAGGCTTTCTGATCTGTGGTTCCTCAAATCTTCCTTTCTCTTTTTAAAAATGGGAGTGGTGCTTCTTTTTTTCCAGCCATCAGTGACTTTGCCTTGGCTTTTCAAATATGATTGAGATTGTCTTGGCAACAGCATCAATCAGTTCCCTCAGGACTCTGGAATGTATCTCATCAGATCCCAGAGATTTGGGGTTATTCAGCTTCATCTAGTGGTCCTGAACCTGCTCTTCACTTATAGTGGAAGGGACTTCACTGCTCCTGCACCCACCCAAAGGATAAGGGACTTGAGAGACCTAGGAAACCTGATTGCCAGTGGATACTGAAGCAAAGAATTTGGTACCTCAATCTTCTCTAAATCTTTTGGCCCTTCCTTGAAGTAATTTCTTGTTGTCTTATCTCTTGCTACCTGGGGGAAGAGACCAGCTTCCACCTCCCTACAATATCTTCTTGAATGGTTGTAGAGAGCTGTAAGGGTACTGATATAGTGAAATCTGGAAGTGATAGGAATGTGACATGTGAAGAGTCTCTGTGCAGCACCACTTGGTGGCTAGAGCACACATAACCAAAGAATTATGTGGGTTAATTACAACTGAGTCACTGACCATAAAATTATGCACCATCAAAACCAAACAGTGCCAAGCGGATTTATTTCCAAAAGTTGGAAATTTCTAGGAACTCAGTTTCTGCAAAGTGTCAGAAAAACAGAAACTGGGAAAAATGGGGACATTCCAGCCATTAAATCTTCTGGAATTATTAGCCATCTGTTCCCAGAGAAAGGGATGAGTCACTTATCAGCTGTCATCTGCTCTACAACGCCATCACTACCACAGCCCTCAATAAATGAGCAAGTTAGTAATAAATCCTGTATTTTAAACAGGAAATGATTCTTCAGCTGGGGATGTCTAAAAAAGAAACAAGCTGCTGCCTTCCAAATGGCGTGTAGTGAAATGACTGTGCTCCTCAATCAACCCTAGAGAAATTTGATGGCTTGACTCTGCTGACTTAGTGTCATTATGAGATCTGTTGGGGCAGGGACATGTTGTGAAGCCGATGTTATACAACTCAGATTGAGATGAGACTGTGTTTGGACTCTGGGGTGTGAAGGGAAGTATCAGGGACACTGACCTGTTTGCTTCTGAGATTTTTTTTCCTTGCTGTAGCTCCTGGCTGCAGTCTGCAGACTCTCTGCTCCTTATGCACCAAGGGATAGCAGACCAGCCATGTAAGGCAAAGGCCATGGCTATACTTAGGTCAACAGAAAGCAAAGCAACTTATAAAAAACTCCTTCCTCTGCCTTGTCTTCCCTTCCAAAAACTTTGTGCTTTCCTGATATACAGATTGCAGGAAAACAGAAAGGATGTATGGACACTGTCAATGCGATAAACAGATCCTAACAGAAGACAAGGTAGGGGATAGAGACAATAATTTGATTATGCGATGAATAATATGCAGATGATAGGTGTCTGCTGTCAATTAAAAAGGTCAGAGCTGGAGTGAAGCAGATTAATTTCCTTGCTTGTAAATAGTGGTGGCTAAACTAACTTCGAACCTAATCTCTGTCATGCACAAACCCTGTGTGAAACAGTAAGTGTTTTGAGGTGGATTGAGCACCATCCTGTTATGTCTGCAGAGACGTGTCTTTGCTCTGCTTGTGCTGAGTTCCCTCAGGGGATTAGAATCATCGGTCAATCAGCAGCTTTATAGGCTGAGAGACACATTCTGCTGATATTGCCTAGGAGTGCTCCTCTGTTAAGGACTTTTCACTCATCCTAGCACTTACATGTTAGGCCATGTCAATGTGGACCCTTCTGAATCTTTTCTTGGGTGCCAGCTTGCAAGTATGCTTGTGTCTTCCTACAGTTTGATGCTAAAATGATGGCAAAATACTAAAAACAGGAAATTAGTTCAAATACTTTTACGTGCTGATGAGATGTGAGTCTAATTTTTTTTTTAATGCATAATGCTCTCATTCCAAAAAAAACTCCTAAAACCCGACAATGAGAACAACCAGCCTAAGACCTGTTTTTGGAACTGACAAAATACTTGCTTCAAAATGCTTCTTTCACCAGTTAGAAAGGTGTTAGAACAGATTGCATAATAGCCATGCATATCAAAATTTTAAATAAGCGACAAACATTTTTGACAAAGAAGCTGATTACTAATGAGAACAAAACACTATGGAGTGAGATGGATTCTCAATTTCTGAAACTTCACAGTCAAAAGTGAATTCAAAATACAAGATTTAATTGAATGCAAACTGAATTTAAAAATGGATGAAATATCAAAGTGATAAAAAGAATAGGAGCCCAATAGTTCCTGATGGGCTGGAAATCTGTAAAGGAACACAATATTGAAAGGTTCTCATTTTCTTAAAATAATCTTAAACTACCAAGTCTATTTCAGCTACCTTTGCCATCAGCAGTACATGAACAACTCAGCACCCTCTACAGACCACAGCATTTTTTGGTTTTTTTCTCTTTTTAGTCCTTTTACTTCACATTTTTCTCTATTATCTTACTGCATTTGGACATGCTGTTAGACTGCTATTAATTGTGTTGCTCTTTCGGCATTCGTCTGTGTGCAAGGTTCTTAGGGCCAAAGTTTTTGCTCCAGCTTTTATCTTCTTTTTTAAATTGGTAGTATTACAAGTTTGGGCATGCTACTGCTACTTGTTCTTTTCTGACAGCAATACCTTGCCAATGACAGTAAAATTTTCTGGTTCAGTTCAGGAATCTTTAATCTGAACCCACTTATTCAGTCCATTGGATTAATTACATAAAAAAACACCAGACGATTACCTAGGTCTAAACCGCATGTGTAGAGAGCAGACCTCAGTCCTGAATAAAGAAGTAATTCAATGAGGATTAGTTTTCATTCATTTTTCAATACTCTGTTTTTGTCTGATCTGAAAAAAATAATCCCAAACTTTATAAACTCCTGAGTAAACTCTGATTGGTTGCTTCTCAAAATGCTTTCATCTTGTTTTGTGGGAAAATAATCTGTGGTTTTGTGTTTGAGTAGCAACTTTTTGATAAGCGTTCTCAAGCTGGGATTTTTAAACACACACACACACACACACACATGCACACATGCACACATACTCTGCTTTCTGCTTCATCACTTTACTCTGACAGTTCTGGAACAACCAGGCTGTAGGTGATCAAAGCTTGTGACACAACACTTCATGGGGACAGGTGAGAGAGATTAGAGGCAACTGTTACAGTTCTGTAGAACCGCACAGGCAGCTGCATCTCTCTGACATTTCCTCTGCCTTTAATTTTAACATCACTTTTCCCAAGCAAGTTTGGAATTGCTTCAGTTTATGTTGATGGCAGCTGAGCTATGCAAAATTTTTATTTTCAAGTACAGCTTCATTACCTGCATTTGGATTTCATTAGAAGCATGACCTGGAGCCATTGCTTGTACGTTTTCCTAATTGCATATATCACTCAAATGAGCTTCTGCAATATACATTTCCAAATAGCACCATGAGAATCTCGCAGTTTCTCATGAAGTCAGTTGAGACAAAACACAACTTTTGAGGAATGCTAGGGAAGGAGAAAAGAGATACAAGTACAGGAAATAATGATGGGCTTAATGAAGATGTAGAAAGAAGTTCTCATCGTATTTTCCTGTAATATCAATGTGGGCAGGGTAGTTACTTTATAAACATAATTGAACAAACTGAATAATCATGAAAAACGGTTTAATGCTCACAAGAGAAATTGAATCCATGTGTTTCACTTTAAAAATCATACTGAAACAAAGAGCTTAGCAGGATAAAAAGCTTGAATTAGACAGTCACAGCATGTTAGGAAAAACTTACCAGAGTTTTTTAAGACATAGAAACTCTTCCATTTGAAGTGATAACCCAGCCTACAGCACCTGAAACTATGGAGTACCTTAGCATGGTGACAACATAAATATTAAGAGCAATGTTCTTGTTTGTGATTTTGATTCCCAAGTTTGAAGTGAAGTTCAAAAGTCAGTGAAAAATCTGTCCCGTGATATGCATCATCAGCTGCCAGCAGCTGCCTTGGATACCTATTGCACAATCTATTCTTCTGGGGGATCAGATAACAGCTACTGCTGCTTCTCTTCAAGAAACAGGACTGCTACTGCTACTCAGGGTGGCATCAGTTATGTTGAGGTCTAGGTATTCATTTGGACAGCCAAATTCCTGAAAATTTAATTAAATGGATACCCACAAACTGGTTAGCAGCAGTTCATCAAAAACCCAGCTCTACTGAAGGCAAGAGAGATATGAAGGAAAAATACATATTTTCCAAAGCCAAGGAGAACCCCTTCAAAGCCTATTCTTGCAACCATCAGTCTAAGATGTATAGTACCTCAAATTTATATCTGGTCTCAGTCTTTTTCAACATGGACAAATTCTCTGCAATCAAATTTTTCCTCTCTGTCCTCACTGCAGCAACTGGCTGCAGAGAGGCTGGTATTGGAAGGCAGGGGTTGTGTTGTCACTGTATGCCAGATTTCCTTAGCTTTGCAGTGTGTCCACCTGATGTTCCTATATTTGTGGAAGTAGAAATGACTTTGAACACAGCCGGTCTTGCACTTCCTGCTATTTTCTGTGTTAAACAGCTTGGCTGAGAGCAACTGTTGAATAGAATGTCTGACAGTGACTTGATCCACACAGCTGCCACTGACTACTGATAAATTCAGTGTAGAAGGAAGGCTGTGTAACGTGTGTAGAGCCACAAACACAGAAATGAAAGCACAAGTGGGTTTGTCAGAATTCTTTGGGGACTGCTAGATGTGAGCAGCTTTCCCTTCTATCATGCAAGTTAATGTGGAACAGTGTATGCATATTTTCAAACTTTGCTTCAGTTTGTAATTGTTGACTGGTGTGGGGCAACTAGAACAACTAGTCACTTTGCAGTAAGCTAACACCCACTAGCATAGCTTTTGGTGAATGTCTATAAAATATTATTATGAATGCAATTAATATAGAAATGGCAGAGCAGCTATGTCACAGTTGTTAACAATTGGAGACCAGTTTTCCTCACCACTAGTTCTATGACTGAAAGTGGTTATCTTTTAAAAAGGCATCTATACGTATAAAGGAGCAGAGGCAGATTCCCTTAGAGGTGAAATGTAATATCCCTTAAGAGAGAAATTAAATGTCATCAAGTGGAGATTTTAATTGCCATAACTATAAACTACAGATTCAAGATAGGTGTCACTTTCTACTGAAGTATTTTGAAATTTAATGTAAGAGAGAATTAAAGAAAAACTCAATAGATACATTCATCAATATTTTGTGTAGGAGGTTTTCTATATTTTCTTCTTAGTCATATCATAGAGTCATTGAATCATGGAATCACAGAACCATGGAATCACAGAGCAGCCTGGGTTAGAAGAGACCTGAAAGTTCATCTAGTTCCAACACCCTGGCTATGGGTAGAGATACCTCCCACTAAACCAGGATGCCCAGAGTCCCATCCACTCTGATTTTGAAACTCCCAGGGAGGTGGCATGCACCACTTCTCTGGGCAAATACCACCTAGTAATTTAATCATCCAGTCATCTTGCATCTTATCCTCTTATAAAACATCTTTCAGAAGGGATATCTACTCTTCCTCTAGTGTTCTGAATTTTGCTCTCTGTCCATTTGTTTGTTTGGTCACAGAGTGGATATCAATAACACTAGGACTTGCATAGAAATGTTGATGTCTTTTAGGAACTGAAACAGGAAAATGACATCACCTATTCCCAATTCACCACACTTGAAGGGCTGGAACACATTTCCCACTGAGGACATATGACATGGGCAGGTTAAGCTTTCTGAGAATTGAAGAAAGAAGCACCTTAGATATAGAAAAACAGTATTTATTCTTGTTCTCTAGTCTAGGTTGCTGAATTAAACACTGTGAGGTTTGCTGGTCTGGAGTAACTTGCAACTCTTCAGTATCTGGGTAATCTGCAGAGAAAAGAAGGGAGATATCCTAAATAAAAAGTCACCTTGGAGTTTTTGACAATAGATCAAAACACTATAAAGTGAAGTTGACAGGTAGTCTTGATTTAGCTGAAGATATGATTTTCTGATTTTGAAAACCAGTTCAAAGGCTTTTAGAAAGAGCTTTTATCATGCCTGACAAGTTATAAGAATCTGATTTTGTGCAAAGCCATTTTTGAGTGCAGAATGTCTATACAATGCACTATAATATGCAATCTCAAAGGTAGCCACAGCTTAAAAAGAAAACATGCTTACAGAGTTAAAGCTTCATGTGGTTAGGGAGTCCTTTTCTTTTTAAATCGTAACAATGGGCTGAACTACCTATTAGATAGATCAGTGACACTGTTCTATCATCAAGTGTAATAGTTGACCTTACAAAAACCTATCTTCTTCCAGAGATTTTGTTGCTCTTTTACGATCAAACCACTGAAGTTGCAACAAGGTAGCAAGAAAAGGTTATTCACAGATACAAAATCCAAAAGGCAGTTGGAGGGCAAAGCTGAAAGGGCCTTTGCTGTATCGTAACAAACATTGAATCTGAAAGCCACGCTCATCTGCTTGATCCAGAAGACAGCTTGTCCTTATCTAACACATATTTTTCCAAAGAGTCCATGAACTGAATTTTGATATGTGTGTTATGGCCATATTACTCACACTCAATGGTCCAAGAGTTCTCAGGTATTATCCAAAATATGATGATTTTAAAGTTGGACTCTCACTGGAGCCAGAAAAGAAATTTATGTTTACAAGCTGACCCAGAAGACTCCAAGGGACAGGAAAAGATCCTTGACTTTCACTAGTTTTGTTTCAGAGGTGAACCTTAGTGCCTGGCCCCAGATGGAGATCTGACAGCAGAAGTGGAGATGAATTGTTTCTGGGAAGGAAATCTGGGGGAGTTGGGTGTCTCTTAAGGTGAATACCCCTGAGTGCTCTTGGGGATCCTGAGGTTTTCTGCTGAAGGGAATGCTTGAGGCTGCCTTCGCTGCCATTTTATCTTTCCTGCAGCCCATTCACACACTGCATGTGGCCTCCTCAGATTTCAGTCTCCAGATTTAAACATAGGACAGACATGGGAAGATTTGCTCTACTTGCTAGAGCAGCTTCTCGTTAAAAAGACAATGTTTTCCAGCCAGTGTCATCTGCATGCATTGTCCATTTTACTTAGGTTTTCTAAGATTACAGTCTCCTGAGCAAGTCTGTCCCTCCTTGTTCTTGCAAAGTTCTCTCATTTCAAGAAAAAACGCCCCCTAAAATGCACCAGTATGCCATGTTTCATCTTTTTCTATGAAAAGTAAGCTTTAAAACCCATGGTGGTTAAAGTTGTTTCAGTTGTATTCTGTCAGACTACTGAAATATCTTCTGAAGAAAATGAGTGGACTCATAAAGATATTTTATAATCCCAAACCATTCCATCACTGCAAATTAAAAATTTCCTGTGGTCCTCAACTGTTATTCCTGCAGTTGTTCTCAGACCAGACAGTAAGCACACTCCTCTGTGCGTGTTTTCAGCCTAAATATTGTTGATTTTAACATGAGCTCTGCCTTGAAGTAATGGACCATTTATAATGCAGTAGTGTTATAGACAGTATATATTTAAGACATTTTGTGAAAACTGATATTCTCTTCATTAAAAGTGGTCACCAGCAGTCTGAACATCATTGAGAGAGAAATTTTCAGTATTCAAATAAATCATAGATGTATAATGTATGTGGTGTATTTGTAAGTGGCCTGGAAATACTGAGCAGCAGAATACTTAATTTGATGAGACTGGGCTCATGTTTTCCCAACCTGTGGCAGTTCCTTTAGGGACTCTCTCAATTGCATGGGCTTTACCTTTAACATGTTTTTGAAGCCTGGCTGTCTGTTCTCCTCCCCAGTTCTCTGTTTCCCTCAGGCTGTAGAAGGTGCAGCATGCCAGTCTTCACCCAGCTCTTCTACCACTGCTTCTGTGGAAACTTGAAGGCTTTGCCTCTGGCACTATGCAACAGGAAAAAGTCATGCAGGATGTTTGATTGCTTCGTTTTACCTTCCAGGCACTCAGGGAGTTTGCAGAAGGCACTGCTTCGCACGGGTAGTAAATAAGATACATTTAGACACAGTGGTGTGGAACGCTGGGGTCCATGGAGGGGATCTCACAGGACAGGGCAACCATTGGTGGGAACGTGCAGCTGGAGCCAAAGGGCGGGCCAAATCCTGTGGCCATGATCACAGCAAGCTTACTGAGATCTGCTCCAAACTTCTCACTTGCATGTCTCAGGAGGCATCTAAACCACAGCAAAGCAGGAAGCTACGTGCAGTACTTCTAACATAGAAAGAGGAAATACTTAAAAACATTTAAAAGCACAGTTAAACAAATTAATGGAAATAATATTCCAAAGTAAAAATTGTGCATGTTTGAATGTTTCTATGACACATGAGCTCAGTTTGCAGACCAAAGGTTGAGGTTTTCAGCTTCCAGTTATATTGGGGCTTGACAATAAACCTACATCCTTTTTCCAGTTTATATCCTTGTCAGAAACAACGTGAGCTCAGTTATCCAAAAGGGAGGCACATGTTGGTGGCAGCTCACGAGATGGAACAAGAGACACACCTTGGCTGATTTAGTTGCACGTAGCAATTTTTGTTAGAAAATTTTACCAATGTGATATGGGAAAGTGTGATGAGGAGAAGACGGGAGAAGGAGCAAACAGAAGACACTTTTACTCATCTGATTCTGCAGATAACTGACAGGCCACTAAGGTTCCACAACTTCATAGCTCTGGGGAGTATTTAACTTGTGGAAAAAATGGAAGAATTTGGTTCATTGATATAGTATTCAGGGCAGAACAGCAGCAATGTTGCATACACCTCAGTTGTACAAGATTTTTATTTTTCTTTATTATATGTATCCCTGTCCTTTTGCATTTGGATACTTGTGCATGCTAAAATACAGCTGCAAAATCAAGGCCTTACCTTTGCTATGGAATTAAAATCAATTTTTCTCTGCTCTTGTGGATTTACTACATACTGCCAAGGGGCTATGTTTTGAAATTCAACAGAAGAGTACTGACTGTATTTATTTCCTGAGTATAGAGCCCCTTTTCCATATTTCATAGGAAAGAAAGCTTTAATGGTGAGAATATTCATTCCCTGAAAAAATCATCTCCAAGGATGTGGTGGGCTCATCATCACTGGAGGTTTTCAAGATGTGGCTGGACAGAGTGATGGGCAATTTCATCCAGGCTGTATTTCTCAAAAAATCTTTTGAGATCCCTTCCAATCTGGGCTGTCCTGTGAGTCTGTGGTTCACTGATTTCTTTTTTGCTCAGCTACAGACACCTGTGACCATCTTAAGCCCCTGAGTAACTGTGTTGTAACTACTACTTTTAAAAAGGACAGGAAAGATTGTTTCAATGTTTAATTTTGATTTTGTTTCCTTGATTCTTTGCATTCTAAGCATTCTATGCTACATGCTGAAGAGAAAACAAATAATGAGTCTTTTCCTATATTATTAGAAGGGATTTGTTCTAGGTCCTAGGCCACTTTGTAATACACACTTGAGCTGAAGATCAATACAGTTGACTTCCTTTTCTAGCATAGTTAATCAGAAGCACTGATCATTCCCACTTCTTCTAATATACAGCCTCAGTACTCCTTGCAGCATGCCTGGGAGGCTTTGTGGATGCAGCCTTTTTGAGGCCACTTCTGCAAAACATCATCTGCACATCATTTCCCCCTCAGAGCAGGAAATTCAATACTGCAAAAAATACTGCTCATTTTTTCGATGAAGGAAATGGAAACTAGAAAAAGAATAATATGATGCTTTAAAAAAAATGTAATTGAACTCAGTTAGACATTTTTTGAATCTTTGCCATCCACAAATAGGGAAAAGCAGTGCAGGCCTCTGCAAAGCTTGAGGCAAGCTCTTGTATGGGAAGAGATCTCACGCTGCTAAATCTGAAAGAAAAAGAAACTGAAATCAGTCTCTCTCCAGTTTAGTTCCTGGTTCTTCTGGCTGTCACCTCTTTGTCTGGTGACCTGGTGGCATCTTCTGCAAAAGGTACATAAATCCAGTTGGAGCAACCCTACAAAACAGCTCCTGGGATGCCTGTTTCATCGCTGGATGCCCCATTAAGAAAAGTGTGTCAAGGCTTCACTCCCCCGGTTCTTTAGCAGCTCAGCAATGTCTGTTAGCAGCTATTGTATTCTCAGAGACTCCTTCAAGCACCAGCCCATCTAAAGCTCATTTATTCTGTTCATTAAACGCCTCAGCTTTCTCAAAAGCTTCTGTAATGACTGAAACCCTGTCACTAAAAGGAGGCGTGGTGGCAGGGCTGTTTGCTGACCTCACACCCATAATGGGTTTTCAGTTGTCAATTATGGAAGTTAACTCTTCATGGATCCTCACATGAGTAACCTTGTTTTGTTGTTTTGTTTGCTGTTGAATATAATATACTATGTCCTTTGGTAAGTCTATTCTGTATCTGACCAAAATAAAAATTACCTTTTTGGCATTAAAAAAACCTAAATAAATTTAAAAAACCCTTGATGTGTTGTTAAAGACTAGTCAAATGAGAACAACTGCAGCAGCCATCTTTTCTGGAATAGGTTCTGTTTTCACTGATCCCACCATCACTCTAGATAGATCTATGTAATACAAAACATAGTGCTGTATTATTTTGGCTGAAATTATTTTACTTCAGGTCCTGTGTTTCAATCAAATTCTGAATGTAGGCCAAACAAAGAGTTCTCTTTTCACCTCTCCTATGTGTCCATTTATTCTGATCTCTTCTTAGTGCATTTAATACAAAGGCCTGCCCTAAAATCCCTAAAATGACAGGGATATTGTAATTTAGAGACAAAGAAAAGTTTTATGTTACTGAAGAAGGCAACTTCATCTGCAAAACTGAGATTTACGACATCATAGTCTCCTTTCCACCAGACCAAAAAAAAAAAAAAATTCCACTCTCAAAGACTGATCACTCAGTCACCATCAAAGTTTTTAAGGTGCTATTTCAAGGATCCCCTGGAAACAAATCTCGCAACACCTTTCCAAGCTCCTTTTATTGGAGAGGACAGAAGGCTGTGGAGCCAGAGGGACACTCCTGCTGGCACAGGCCGCATCTGATAAGAGGCAGTGTCTCCAGGGCTGCCACCTGCATGGCATGTCCAGGAGCACTTTTAGGAGTCCCACAATCATTGTTATCTTCACTGGAGCACTCTTAATTTTCAGAAAATCTTCCCTTTTCTTTTCAGAAGGTCTCCAGCTGTTGTTTGCAGCTTTAACGCCATAACAAAGCACAGTTCTGTTTCAGTGTGCGTCTGGAGGGATGCAGCTCACATCCAAAGTATTCATTTACCTCTGTCTTTCTTACACACACACACATACACATTCATACAGACAGACAGACATATGTATGCAGATGCATACACTTCCAGATATACCCTTTCACATACCCACCCCTCTTCCCCTACCCATCAATGGATCTGAACCATCTTTGGTGAATCTCTGCATTCTTTCAGCAGCTTCTCTTTCCCATTGCACAGTTGAAAGCTCTGTTGGCATCAGCGTGGAAAAAGTCTCAAGCTTCCACAAACAAACATCACCATTCAGAAAGCTCTGGCTGCATCCCTTCCTCCACTGTTGTTCCTTCATTTCCTGCTATCTCTGCCTGCCTGCTGCCAAAGCCTGGTATTAAACATGCTGGATATTGGCCTAAAAAGGCTCTAGACTTTGACATTTTGACGTTTTGCTGTTATCATTCTTAAGCAGTAAGGTATTGTACCTTGAACAAAGAGTTAGATTTAACAGAGTGTGCAGTACATGCATTCCTCATACAGAGTGACTGGATTTTGTTATGATAACACCCCAAACTAAAACTGACAAGTGCTCAGCTTCAGAACTGCTCAAGTCAGCTGTGCTTGCTGTTAATGCATAAGACATTTCCCAGAACACACAATGGGAGAGGCTTCCAGGAAAAAGATAAGTGTAGGACAGATTAAAGACAGTTTCTATAGTCTGTGCTGGTGTTCAGGAATGACAGTGAGGGAGATGATAGATCAACAGTCAGCAGTTGGATTTTTACACGCATGCTGATTCCCTTTACTTTTTCAGTGTCAGAAGACATAGAGGCAATCGGAGCTGAAATATTGGCGTGACACCTGGTTACAACACATGGCCTTGTTTTCTTTGCTTATGGCTTTGCAATTCTTTTACTGATGAGTTGAATTAGTCCTTGCTGGTTTCTGAATGCAGGCTTTCATCTGGCAAGGCAAAGATCAAGACCTGAAGCCATTGCATCAGGAACGTGCCCGTTTCCATTTCCAGGAAAAAAAAGGATCGGTGTTTGTCTACGCTGTTGATTGCTGCACAGTTCTTGTTGGCATATACACCCAAATGTTTCCAGATCCTACCACAGATTTCAGGAATCATTGTCTTTTTACTGCACGGCAGCACGGAGGGAACTCAGACACTTAGCAAGGATGAAATTAAGAACTAGGAATTAAATTAGAAGAAAAATGTCCTTTTCAGGAATGCCTTCATGAAACTGAGTCTTCTTGTGTTGCAAAAAGATATTTGAGAGTTTCCAAGATAATGTGGCATGCATGATTTTGCTGTGAGGAGGAAATAAAAGAGCAGTTCAAGTGAAATGTTATGTATTTTCCACTTTCAAAATTTATACTTTAATCTTAGACAAAAGCTATGGGACAACTGAGTTTGAGAGTACATGTCACCAGTATAAGGTAAACACATAATGGTACCAGAATTATTGCAAAGCAAAAATTACAAGTGCATAAAACTCAGATAATGACTTTAATATGTAGTGATACTCTATGGTTTTTGTCATGTGGTTAAGATTAAGCCATGTTGGTCTCCTGAGCCCTAAATTAGATTAAACAGTTTTAAAGGCAGATTCCTTTCAGTGTTTGAAATAGTGCCTAAGGCATAAAGAAAGTTGTTTCAATAACCCAAATATACCTGTTCATAATTTAGTAGAAAAAAACCCACAGAATTTATATTTAAATTTGAGTTTCTCAGGTTTGCTACACTTTGTTCACTTGGCAACTGCAATATATCGCTGCTCAGAACAGGATTTCATATTTAATATTTGCTCTTTCAGTATCTGCCCCTGCGAGTCTCTAGAATTGTCTGGGCTAACTTGCACACCTTATGACGTACATTCACACCACTTCTGTGAGTTATTGCTTTAAAGAAGTCTTATGTATATTGAATATACATATATATATACATATATGTATATATAAATATATATATACGTATATATAAGTTATTGAATACAGAGATCATTCAGGAGAAGAAGTGTTGCATTTTCATTTTAATGTATTTTTTAGTCTATTTCCTTCATATCTTAAAAAGGTCTGTACAATCTTTAGTGAAACTAGCTTCTTCAGAAACCTTTCAGGGAAGAAGGTCTTTTAACTGTTTACTGGCAAGAAAGGAGCTGGCTTAGTCAAGATCTGAAATTAAATTTGTTGTAGAAAAGAGAACTGAACTCCACTCAAAATGCCACAGACTTAATCACTAGATTTACAATGACTTTGACTTCATGGATTTAAGGATTTTTTGTGACTTAAAAGAAAAACAAATCCACAGAGTGAGTGTTCTGGTGCTCAGAGTGTTCTGGTGCTCATACATTAATAAGACACATTCTTAAGTAAAATAAAAGGGTAACTAGTCATGTAACAAAGTACAGCAAGCAACTGCATAACATAGACAAAAGAAAAAAACCAAATTTTGACATGCACAAAATAGTGTGGTTTTCCTTTTTTTAGGGCACAAAGACTGTGTCATGATTGCAGAATTTTTTAAGCTCCTCCTTTCACAGTATTTTATAATTCTGTGTCCGTAGACAATTTTGAGAGGTCATCTGAGATTTGTGTTGTAAATATCAAGTCAGTTGAGCTCATATTGCTGAAGATACATTGGCATTAGATGCTCCAGACACCAGCACTGTGAAAATATTAAGAATGATAGATTTGGAAGGCAGGAGAAAACATCACCCACTTTCTATAAAGTCCAGCCCAGTCAGGGCATAACTTTAAATTTCAAATCAGCTCAGGAATGCTTTAAACTTCTTTATTGCCCAATATTTTACATGAGAGTAAGGGACATGTCCTTCTACACCTCATAAATTTGACATACTGTAGTTTGGAATCTCATTAGCCTTCAGATGCAGCTTACAAACATTAGAGATCTTATGGAAAAGTTTTGATACTGTTACTCTCAACCAGTGCTATTTTTGCAAACATGTGTTTTATATTTGTCCTTTCCATGAACTCTCAATTTTGTTTAGTAACAATATTAAACTATTTTACTGTAAAACTAGGGTTTTAACTACTTTGGGGTTCTTGAGATGACTGGTGCATGCTCAGAGAACTTATACACATTTTTTTGTCCTCTGGAAGTACATTAAATACCCATAAATTATACTGAAATGTCTGGTGGAAGAATGTCTGTTATTCTGCAGCAAAATCTTGACCTCTTTATGGGTTGGTAACATACGGCATTTAAAAAACCGTGTAAAGTTAAAGCTGTGGCTTAACTTGTAAATGCAAACTAAACATCTTATCCTTAGTCCAACGGATGTGTGTACACCGCTCAAAAGAAGATTCTGTAATTACCTACTAGCACTGTTTCATTAATACAAATTATCAGCCTATCTGTTAAGATTGATGTTGTATTCTCTCTGCTCTGCAAAAGTAAAATCCAGTTCCTCCAGGTTTAAATGGGGCCTAGAGGAAGAAAATTTATTTTTGCATATACAGGATCTAACTTAGTTATTCATAAGCCCATTCTGTGATCACTGGTTTGTGTTTCCCCGATATGAGTACAATGTACTGCTTCTTACTACACATTTTTGAGCAAAAAGTAAATTTTATTGTACCACTGTTGGTCAACGTTGCTGTCTTGAGCATTTAAGAGCCAAGTAAATTGGAGAGAATCTCTGCTGTGATCTGACTAACACAGATAATGGATTGAGTTAATATGGAATGGTGTAAATGAAAAATGTCAAGATGTTTTATAGTAGTAGTTTCCCTGTTAGAAAATGCAAACCACCAATGATAAAAAATATCCATACTATCTATCTACCTCGAGTAAAAATCCATCTGAACTTTGCCTGGAGACAAACCTTAAAGAATATCAATTTGTATATGTTCACTGCAACAACCTTTGAATTCAGCAGTTGTACATGGAAAGGTGCTGTCCTCCTCCATGCCTGAAGGCTTTGATTTGAGCAGCTATAACTCTGAAGGTGCTGACTTCCTCCTCCAAATGCCTGAGTCTCTTGTGGACTCCAGAGTGCTGAGCAGCAGCGCTGAAGGAGTGCCTTTGCTCCCTCCAGGATTTTGAGGCTCAGAAGGACTTCCCCACTGATGGCTGTGATCAGGTCTTGAGGCACAGTGCCTGTTCAAGTTGTGCCAAAAATCAAAGACTTATTGTTTAAAAAACTGGTGAATGTTATTTGATGAGACACTAACAAAAAATTTGTATCAGATTTTACAGTAGAAAATTCAGGACAGATATATTTTCTCTTTCCTGACAGGCAGAGCTTCTCCATAGACAGACATTCTTCCAACTACTTCTGTTTCCTCAGTATGTATTTATCTAATTGTTTGACCTTTCTCCAATGTTTCCAAAAATTAGACCATATTCAGCACTGTAGTGAAGGACTTTCCTGATATGTACTGAGGGAGGCAATATTTATTTCCTGAAAAAGTAGTTGTTTTTCAGAACATTCTCTGTCCTGATATTTTAATACAAAATCTTTCTCCTAAGTCCAACTTATTTCCATGGGAAGAATCATATATCATGAAAAATGCAGAGCAAACTCCAATCTGCATACCCCCCTGGGGCTAAGAGTTTACCATATGCTCTTCCCTTATGCTCCTGATCCTTCTGGTTCTCAGGGAGAAAATGCATTTCCAAAGACATCTGCAAGCATGTAGCAAACACATTTGTGAAAATAGAGGAGGAGCTTCCACAGTAAAGTGATTCCTGTGGGAAACAGACTTCTTCCTTTTTTAGATAGGAAGCTGGCTTGTAACCGAGCAGCCACTGGTCATACCACTACCTTTCAGGTAAAAAGTTATCTTATAAGAATAATTTTGTTTCATTTGTTGACATTATTACTCTAAGATTGTTGTCAAGATGTGCAGTGAAACTTCAACTTCTTTTCCATGGATTAGTTATCTTGGCCTCAGAGCCAGACAGAACAGATGTCATTCACATGAATCATTGCACAGATTAAGATTTGGATTATTTCTCCTCTTTTAAGTGTTTCACAGATTAAATGTCTCTCTTAGACATTATCCCTTGCTACACTGCCATTTATTTCCACAATTCCTGAACATGTCACTGTTGGCAAGCCATGCTGGGTAAGAAGATGCCAGCCAGATTTGGGCAAAGGTTTCTGAAGGCAGTGCCTATCAGCAGTTTTTGGCTTTCAGTGGTGAGGTGGTTCTGTGGAAATAATTAATACTGGCTGAGCATTCTCCAAGCACTCTGCACTCACATTGTCCTCCTCTATGAACCTTTTGTCCTGACACCTCAGAAGAAAAGGAGGTAGATCCATCTGAGGTTTACTGTTTAGGGAATCATACTTTTCTCTGTTCATCTCTGCTTTTAACAACATGCACTCTGCTCTCCTTTTCACCTTTGCAGCACAGGACTGGCTTTGCTGTATGCAAGCACATATGGCAGCTCATAAACTAGCCATCCTACAGTTCCCTAAATCTTCCTGTTTCTCCTTGATGTTTTCCTGTTCCTGAGCTCCTTCTCTGCTATGCCATTAATACAACCTTGACACAAAGCTTGCCACAAAAACCTCATTGTCTCACTGCAGGCCTTCTATTTTGGTTCATCAACCTGTTCAACATAATTTGGTTAAAAAATATTTTGATTTGTGTTGCCTGGCAAAGACAGATTGAGTATCATCCAGGCTAAATACTTTTTAGGAAAAATAAAAACTACTTCTCTGTTCTTCCTCAGATCTAGCTCTTCCTCACTCTTTTCAAGTCACTGGATATAGAGCTGTCTGGATGGGAAGACACAAAACAAGTTATACAAAATGTGAAATATTACAAACAGCATGAAATCCTGTTCACGTGAGTGTGCATCCGTCCCGTTATTTTTTCAAGCAAAGCAAAGAGATCTTAACTACATGCAACCAATTCGTGTTTATATTTTAGGGAAAATAATCATGATTGTTACAGTCCCAGGTTTTGTGGGGGTGACAGTGAAGACTCAGCTTTTGTAGTTTTTATTCTAAGCAGAATCCAAAGGTAAATGTATACCTTCCACCCCGTGAGATACGTTTGTCCTTGGGCTGGCTGGGTTCATCTCTTTTAACTAGGCTGACTTTGCACAGTACCATGTTGTACTTTTGTGTATGCAGAGGCAAGGCACTGTAAACTCACTCTTGGTGGCAATTTCACTGCAGGGGATGTTATCAAAGAACCAGAACACTGGCTCTGCTTATATTTGAGAAATGCATTTATATATCTGTATACATAGCATTCTTGACCCTCAGTCTTGACTCCAAGCTTTCCGAAGTGTCCAAAACATATACATAACAGATGTTTCTTTGTTTCACACCAGCCACTGTAGACACAGCTGATACTCTTCAGTGGGCATGTTTATTGAAACTTCCAGGCAAAATACCTCAATCACCTGGTAAGCATTTTAATTTGAAATCTGCCTTTCTTCTGCACACTGTGGAGTTTGCCTATTGCCCCACTCATTCCCACAGGGTTTTTTGTTTGTTTTTCCACCCCTGACAGCCTTGAACTGTATTTTTCCTGGAATTTTTATTTTTCCCTGAATTGTGAAGGCCAGACATTTAAACTACTCTTTTTTTTTAAATTTTCTTTTCACCAATAAAAATAACAAAAAGGGGAAATGGTGTCTACTTCTGAACAGATTTTTACCACAAAACTTAAGCATTTGAAACTAATGATTCCCAGCACAAGATCAAAAAGCATTTGGCATGATGAAAAATTAGACTTTGGCCACAGGTTCTGTACCTTTTTCAGCTTCTTTCCTAGACGTGTTCTGTCAACTGATTTGTTGAAGCCGAAACCATGGTGGCTCAAAAGCAGTGTCTACTACTCTACATATGCATGGCATACTATGTTGTACGGCAGACAAGGAGTTTGCAGCTCTTTACTTACAAAGTATCTTTACATTGCTGTGCTTAGAGAACTCTATTCTAAACTCACATCTTAAAAGTCAGGATTTCGTTTTGTTAAAGCAGCAGAGTACACAGCCAAAAAGCAGGCACAGGCAGGCTGAATTAAAGATAGACCTGCTGTGTGTGGCCATGAGTGCTTCCTCACTGCACCCACCCAGCTGGGACAAAGCATGCACAAAGAGTCTTCTCAAATGTGAAATGACAAAGATGCTAATTCCTCTGTTTTCTCCAGGGAAATTCTGAAGAAATCTCCATTCAGGGCTAGAAATGGCCATGTCACTTTCTGAAACAATTAGACTCACTGTGGAGTGTGCAAAATATTGATAGCTCTCCTTGAGCTATTTCTCTCCTTACTGAGTTCACTATAATTTTAATTCCACTCCAGGCGTCACAAAAATATGGCATGAGTAAACTCACAAGGGAAATAGTGAATACAAAATGAATATCATTCATGCAAATTTCCCTCTCCTTAAAGTATGAGAGTATAAAACTTTAAGAAGTCAAAAACTAAATTGGATACAATTAAACAAAAGATTGAAAAACATTTTTAATTTTCTCTTTTAGACATCCTGTCCCTATTTAATTAGAAAACACCTCTGTATCTTAGAAGACTTCACTTTAAAGATAATATTTTTTACATCTATTTTTTAAAATTCTCTCAATAAAAGTGAGTTTCAGGTATTGCCCTTTTTCCTAGGTGAAATGGCTTTTCCAGCAGTAAAGAACCAGTTCCTACACAAGAGAAGCATTTCTTGCCTCCCAACATCTGTTGCAAATGCTTATTAAAAACTTGTACTAGAGTGCCTGGGTTTGATTTCCATTTACCAGTGCCTTAATGAATGTTTGGAGTTCTTTTGCCCTCAGGCTTTGTCAAGTGAGCACATATTAACATTAAAAGTGCATCTTGGCACCCTGCTGCAGTCCTCCACATACACTAAAACATCCTCTGCTATGCAGCACATGGTTTAAAGCTTCACCAGTGTGTTGGGACCAAAACATGGCAGAACTTGTCATTATTCACAGGGTGGACCTTGAAAACTGGAATTCAAGGGAGGAAGGCTGACATTTGAAGAAATGTTAAGGGTGGTGTTGGTGCTGTTGCAGTTTTCTGAAGAGGAATTTGTCAGTGCCATTTATTCAGACATAGAGGCCTTTCTATGTTACTCTTTGAAATTAGTGCAATATTTAAAAATCAATTCTTAAAATGGAGCAGTGGTATGAATGTTTTTTTTCAAGCATTCTCTCCTTGCTTTCTCAAAGCAGCTCACAGGAAGGGCATCCTGTCCCCAAAGGTTGTAGTTCTGGCCATCTCCAGCTAGTTACCTACACCTGAGACGTTTTATTGATGCTATCTTCAGTATAAAGGACAAGCATCCAACCATCCTCACTCAAGGGAGTAGTCCCAAGATTTGGCCTCAGTTTCACCTTGTGAAGAATGATTGAAAAAATCCCTGAATTATACACCCAATGCACCACTGAAAATGTGTGAGAACAAATCGGTTTCCAACACATTCTTTAAGTCTTCCCATGGATATGGAGAGTGATTGGTGAGAAGAACAGATGAAGATGTAATTTGTCTTTCTCATTTTAGTTACTTTAGAGTTCAAGAGACACATTGCTCTTAATGAAAATTCACTCTGGGAAGGAATTTTTCTCTACATATAAATACTTTTGTTTCAATGTAGGCTAAGTTCCATGTGTATAGTGTCTTAGTAGTTCTACAACTAGTAATAAGACTCATTGGGAAGAAAGATTGTTCAGGATTCCAACCTTCTATTTGATAGTTAGGCACCTTTCTGTTATGAAAGTAACGCACTTTGCTGGCAGTTAAGGGTTTAGCTGATGGTATTTCAGAGTTGGATGAAAATCCTTTGAAACTCCACTTATACTCCTCAAATACAGAGAGGCAACTAAACACATTCAGAGAAGGAACAGAAAAGATAAAGAAGCAAATCCTGTTTACATTATTACTTTTTTCGTAATTTCACTCCTCTACAGATAGCAAATTCTGTCAATCATTATGCCTCACAAAAATGGTAATACATGAGTAATTCACTGAATTTTTAAAGGAGAATTATATATATCCAAATTTTTCTTTATGCAGAAAATTGTTGGTGAGCTGTTTATAGCACATCCTGATCCAAATGGGAGGGCATGTTGGGTTAGAGCTGAGCTGCATGCCTTGAAAGGAGACAGAATGGAATAAAATAATGATACAAAGCCACTCTTGATCCTTCTCGCTCCCATTTGTCTTGGATAAGAGGACAAATGGTTTAGCTCTACTATCTTGATCTGTCTGAACAACCAGCTGGCTGTTTAAGACAAATACTGAACACTGAATAACTATTAGTTAGTGTTTACATTGCAGAGATGTTAACTTTACGTTTAATGCTTCTCAAATATATGATATAATTATTCTAATGTACATGTCACCCATCTCAAAAGGTCTAAGGATAAGACCCGAGGGTTGCCCATACACAGAGTTGTCCTGGATCTGTCCTAACAAGAAATGGATTGTCTTGTCGTCTTCATCCAACCCTTTTAAATGTGATGTTCCTCTGAGTGGATGGTTTTTCACTTAGCTTCAAGCAGTGTTCATGTTCCTTATCCATAGGAGTGACACTGGTGCCCAGCAGCATCAGCCTCTATGAAAATACATTTTCTACACCCAGTATTTGCATTCCTGTGAACACAAAAAAATTGCCTCTGCAATTGCCTCTCAGAAAACAGTTCTCTAGTTAAAACAGATGTGGTCTTTCCCTAGGTTTCACACCATCTGTTTAGAAAACAGGCTCTGACTGTGTGACTCTGCCTCTGAAAGGAAGAGTGGGTCACTTTATAGGAAATGGAGCTGAAAACAGCTTGTGTTACATGCAAGGTACTTCTCTCTGTGTGCACCTAGGAAAATGAAGACAGAATCCCATATGCTACTCCAAGGAGCATTTTATTCACAAGGCAACTAGAAAGCCTATAAATTCCTAGCAGACAAAACATTACAAACATCCTGCATATTTATTTTAAGAGAAACCATAAAAAAAAAAAAAAGAGGTCAGTATCACCAAAACATATGTTGAAAAGGAGACAAAGGCATCAGATAAATTGCAGTGTTTGGCCTGTATTGGAGAGGTTTTCCTCAAGGCTCGGTAATTGCTAGAAAGATGGCAAGGAAACAGGTAGGTTAAATGGGAGAAACCATCTCCATTCCCTACAAAGAAATTACACTCTTGTATAAAACCAGGACACTCTTTCTGTGCATATGCATGTAGAAAGAAAGAACCAAACATAACTACTTGCAGTGCTACCATCCATATAATTACAGTTGTGAAAATATGTGAAATTAGACAAAACATTTGCTGGGCTGTTTTTTTTAGAGGGACACAGAAAACTGCATAATAATAACTCTACCAATCTAGAAAAGGACAACTTCTGCTCTGAAACATGGACATAGCTTTGAAGAAATTTTGGCTGTCCTGCCAAATGAAAAGACAGATTTTTTATGTTCTCTATCCTAGTTTAACACATGGCCTGAGGAGTAAAAAGTCATGATTGAATTTTTTTCTGAAATACATTATTAATCTCTGCTTTCTTAACTCTTTTTCTTCTAGTTCAGTAGTTTTCAATATCCTTCCAACATATGAATGCAAGAAACATTCCCAGTGGGACAATCTCCCCAGGACTGATTGTTATAAAGTATTTACAGATATGCTTTCTTTTGCCACATTTCACTGACCCTTTAAAAGCAGACTCCAGTCCCCCATAGTTCTGCAGTCCTCAGGCTGAGAACTACTTCTCTAGACATTTTCAGGTTTGGTATGTTGTTGGCGTGTCCATCTGTCAATTGTGTTTTTAAGCAGTTGCTGTTCTGAAGTAGATCAGTATGTGCCAGCAGCTCATGATCTGGAGAAGAAGGGACACTTTGGATCATCCCTCAGCATGTCATGTCTGTGGGAGTCCCAATCCAGTGACAGTCTGTTTCTCAGATCACACAAGCACACAGACATACAAGCACATAGGCAGAGAGGACACCATGCTTTTAATTATGAGCAAATATCTGCTGCCTATTTACAGACTTACAAGCTGAATAAGCCACCATTGTTAAGTGGGTTTTTTCAGAACAAGGAAGAAAGAAAGTTCTGGGGGAAAGCAGGACTCAAGCCACTCTAATGAGAACTCCCAGCCTCATCTGCAGTGACCTTCATGGCAGGCCTCCCACAGACTTCACTCAGGTCAGGGTTTTGCTTTGAAAACTGTGTGCTGGAACATACCTCTTTTCTCGAAGAGTGTTTACAACTTGAAGGAAATGGAACTTGCCCATTTAATGTAGAAGGCTTTAAAACCCCCAAGCATTTAATTTTCCAATGTTAATTTCCTCACCATAATGCACCACATTGCGCCCTCAGAACCAGGGATTCAATCATGTATTACCACGACCCTGATTTGAAGAGAATAATAGAAATTACAGAACTTTATACAGAAATTACACAACTTTATACCTATTACAGCATTACAAAGCTTTTGGTTTAGATGTGCACTTTTTTCCCCTGGATGAGGGGGAAATGTAGTTCAAGGTTGCCCAGTGTTAAGATAAACATAATAGAGCACCAAGCCCATCTCTGCTGTTTTTCAACATGTACTTTCTGTACCCTCAAAGGACTCCCTATGCATATCCTTACAAGACCAGCATTAGCCACATGCTTACATCTAATGCTTAGGGGATAAGTGGTTTGACTACTATAAGCATTTTGCTTAATCTTCTAAGTCATACAGTTCCACCTGGTGCTAAAGATAAAAATATTTCAATTTTGTGGGTTTTTTTAAAAAGATGCCCAGATCTTACAAGTTACCCCCACTTTTCTCGTTGGAAAAGCAACCCACAAATACATTGCAAAGTTGTCATCTCGATGTTAAACAGGTTTGTTATAAGCTAGTGAGGTTTCAGGAAGAAAACTTCCATGAAAAACTGTGTAAACACCCATTCAAGCTCAAGAAAAATTGGCTGCTACTAATATCTTTAAAACACTAATCTGTTGTCCTCCACCAGAATATAAAGACAAATGGGTTTGTATGGTTAACAAAGCAATTATAGTTTGATGAAGGGATTTTTAACCAAAAGTGGTAATTTCTCCAGTTTTTGAAAAACCCTAGTACTGGGATTTTATTATTTTTCACTTTCATTCCTCTCCACTAGGCTTTTTAATGACATGAATGCCATTTTCCCATTTCCTACTGACTTTTCCCGAGACTTTAATACCAGGAATTACTTGCTCCTGTAGAGCAAATAACTGTGATAAGTAACACTGTAGTATTGTTGGTATAATGTTCCAGATGCTCAAGTTAATCAAAACAGAAGAAAAGGTGGCTTTTAGAGCAAGAATTACTTGTGAATTCCATTAGCACTAAGCAGAACTGCAGCAAACACAATGCTGTAAATTTTCACCCTTTAGTTCCAAAGTTGGAGATTTAAAGGCAAGAAAAGATCACTTGAACAGAACAAAGACTTTCATTATTTTTTATAGATGTATTACTGTTACTAACCATGATTGCAAAGACGAAAAGCTTCTTTAGTAACACCCTACAGAAGAAAGGTGAGCTTTTTTCCTAGACTGTGTTCATCTAGCTTTCAATCTGATCTTTAAGCCAGATTTTGCAGTACTGTTGCCTTCTAAAGGTTCTATCAGAGACAGGTCTTTTCCTTAAACCTGAGAGTTCCACTCTCCACACAGTTGCCGCATCTCTGTTTCATACAATAAGGTCTGCTTTCTTAGAACAGAAAAAACTTTAAAAAATTACTGGTTACTTAGTGATTGTACATGTTTCCTAAGTATAGGTTTTGCACGCATTACGCTGCTTTTGCTCTCCTGCACTCAAAGACAATTCTGGGCATGAGAACACTCTTTCCTGGAATATCGTCGTATGATCTCCCAAGGCACTCAGGTATACTCCCAGTTTAATCCTCTCAATAATTTTATCATATGAAGCTGCTAAAGTGATACAACATTAAAAAGTCTGAGTGACGATTTTGGCATTTTCATGGCAGCAGGGATTTGAATTTCCTGAAAGCAGCAAAGACGGTAATCTACCAAACAAAATCTTCAAGCCTTTGAGCTGACACCTGACAATATGTTCCCTTTTGAAATTGTATTTTAAGAGGATGAGCAAATGCTCTGTTGGTTTTTCTGGAGCTGAAACCTCTACTTCAGGAAAGACAGAAAATATGATTTCATAATAGTCTAGTCAGAAGTTCATGTAATAGGGGGCTACTGCATGTAGGGGTGACCAAGCATTTCTGAATTAGAAGGCCATCTTTTTGAAAGGAGTCTCTCTTCCTCAGTCGAATGAAAATCAAATATCCTGTGTACCTCAAAGAACAAATCAAGCTGTGACTACCCTGTCCTGACAAATCATGGAAACTGTTCAAGAGTGAAGTCTCTTCCTCCACCTTTCATACATTTTCCTCACACGTATAGCAGTATGGTTTCTTCCAGCTGTGATTCCTCCTCTGTTTCCATTTTTAGAAATCCTTAGAAAGGGTCCTCAGGATTAAATATGAAAGGGAGTGGGGGAGGATATCATTCCAATGAGAAGATTGTGGAGATTAAAATGTAATGTAAAAAAACATGTCTTCTAGAAATATGCACTCAGGCATTTAACTATAAGCAGGACTTTTCATAGCTTTTATTATGCTGGACTTCTGCCAGCAGATAAAAAATCACACAGAACATGAAACTTTAACAACGAGATTTTTCCCTTATTAAACCTAACTACCAGAGACAGCAGCCACCTCCACTGGTGCTCTGCCTTTGGCCTCCTTCTGAGGTTTAGGCCGTTAAATTGGTTCCACATGACAGAACTTGGAATGCTGAAAATCAATCTAACTCATGATTCTGAAGTTTAGTTTCCTTTAAAGAGTCATATTTCAAAAGTTTGCAGCCCAAGTCCTTTCTCTTCCAGATTCAAGCAAGGACCATTTAAAGCTAATTTAAACCTGAGAAGATTGTAACTTAAGGTCTGTCTCTGCATTTACTGCACAATTCAACAGCTCATTTTCAAGCTTTCCTCTCCCTGACACAAATAAGAGATTAATGATTTAATTACTGACAAATTAGTGGTGTACTGAATGTTGCCTTCTGACATCACTGACCAGTCTTAGCAAATATTTCAGGACAAAGAAAACTTTTTTGTTTGCTTGTTTATTCCAGCCACTCTTACCCTGAGATCTTCTTGCCTAGGAGAAAGATTATATATCAGCATTTAAATGCTCATGATACATTTGTTATCAGTGGCCATGGGAGAGGTGTGTTCATTTCTTTGCTAATTAATTCTGTGTGATCGTTTTACTGAAATGAGGCTTAGTCTCCATTTTAAAGGTCTTTTTAGTAAGATTAAAAGCAGCATAATAAGAGATGTATAAATATTTAGATATTCTGCTGTTTGTTAAACAGGATACAAGGCATTTGCTTTTTTTCGTGGGGTCCTTCTTTGCACTATCCAAACTTAATTTATGGCCAGAGGGTTAATATTATACAAACAATCATTTATTTCAGAAGAAATGTGATCATTACTAAGCTGTTCCATTGGTTAATGAAGAACCTCTGCTTTCTTTATCCCAGCTGGGTTGAGGTAATTGCTTTAGGCTGCAGGCAGGAGAATGGGAAGTAGATTAAGCATGCTGAAGATTAACTACACAAAGAAACTGCCTAAACAAAGAAAGGGCTCCAAGAGGAGGAGGAGAAAGAGTCACTCAGCCTAGACATGCATACTGGGAAAGAGACTGCTTGTAGCTGCTCACTACTTCATATGCACAAAAAGTGAGGAGAGTGTCAGCAGCAGTTCCTGTGGGCTGCATATGCAAGCAACTGGGCTTCCAGGCACTTTCTGATAAGAAAAAAAATGCAGCTGTGACAGCCCATGAATGACACCAGTCATTAACCCAAACGCTGATATACAAGGAAGGTTGTTTAAGGGTGAAGGCCCTCCTTGCTTTGTTCTGTTTACACTCACATAGGAAACTAGAGGAGTCTATTTAATCATGTTTAAGAATCAAATTAAATCTAAAAAAATCCCCCAGACACATTATCCCTTTACATTTCACTGCCCCATATGTCCTAAACACACTAGTGGCTTTGTCTCCTGTATTTTATATGGGATTCACCTTATTCAGCTGAAGAAATTAAAGTTTCAAAAAGTTTAAACTTGGTCACAACTCACCCTGTCTTCAGGGTGACAAATGAGAAAAATAAGATTTCATAGAATCATAGGATATAATCATGGAATGGCTTGGGCTGGAAGTGACCTTAAAGATCTTTTCATTTCAACCCCTCTGCCATGGACACAGACACATTTAATTAGACCACGTTGCTCAGGGCACCATCTAATCTGGCCTTGAACAGTCTGCAGGATGGGGCATCCAAAACTTCTCTGGGCAACCAATGCCCGTGCCTTACCACTCACACAGCAAAATAAAGAGTTTCTTCCCGAGTAGAGAATTTCTTCCTGAAGAAGAAAACTTTTCTTAGCCATGTGTCTTAGAAAGAGATGAACTCTCTTGAAGATGCTCACTTCTTTATACTGGCTGTAAAATAAGGCTATTTGTGAGTAGTACAAGCTCCAAAGCCTAACCCTGAAGCATATAACTGAGGAGAGAAGACATGCTGGTATACAAGTAGGGATTTCAATTTCTGCTAGAGAAAAGTCTCTCCTTTACACTTCCAGGAGACTAGCAGTGTCACCACAACAGTGTGTTTCCAGCTGGCAATCTTAATTAAGAATCACAGGAGTGCTTCCTGTTATTATTTTTCCCATGAAAGATCTCTAATGCCTTGGCTGAAGCTCACTGCCAGTGATATCCAGTCAAACTGAAATCATGGTCAGCCTTGGAGCACCTTGGAGCACAAAGTGTCCACCAGCAGACACAAGGAGACACCTTTGGAAATCCTCTTGGCAGAGACAGATCTTTGGAAGTCTCCCAGTGAATATTTCCTTGTTCTCTAATGAAGGACACTGCATGCCAGAAACATGCAGCCATGTTCTTTGAATTTGGTTATTCTTATGGATTCAATCAGTGCCCAGCTACAGGATAGATCTTTGTTTGAAGATCTTTACTTACCCCAAAATAAAGAACTGGCATTCAGTTTTTTTTAAATTATTCCTGGTTTTACATAGCTTCTAGCTGAAAATCATGATTACTCACAGAGCAAAACAGCATTGTTGGACAAATAAGGCTGGTTTAAAGGTATTACTTCCTTTGCTATTTTTATACTAAAACAAATACGAGCTAGGCTAGAATATGAGTACGAATGATATTCTAACACTTCATTAGCAACTAAATGAACTAAATTTTACATATAGTCCTCAGCTACAATAGCAATTTTCACAGGAAACTAAAGCAGATTTTTCAAAGTTAGGCTAAAAGTAGCAAAGAGTTTAGGAAGAATTTTGTTACTTTTAACCAATAGTTAAAAATAGGAAACCTCTATCACATCTACCTTAAGACGAAAAATTAAGAACAAAATCATGGTTCTACCAAAGTCCTGCAAAAGCAATATGAGTCTGTTCATGGACTTTAACTATCTCTCGATCAGGCCATCATTAAACACTGGCCAGATGTGCTATTACACACCCTTGACTTCTGACCCTATCTCTGTTTCAATGACTTCCGTGATATAACTGGGCAGGACTCATCTTCCCCAAGACTTTAGTTTATGCACTAATGGACACAGGATTTAATCTATCTGTCTAACTGGGCTATCATCTGTATGCCACATTAGAAGGAAGAATTTTTAGAAGTTTTGCCATAGAGTAGGCACATATCAAAGTTATATAATCTGGGATTTTTCAGTGATCCTTATGACACAACATTCCACTGAGACGGTGATCTCTGGTCTATCCAGAGTGAAGGACAAATCCGTTCATAACAATGGGATCAGAAATGTACCTGGATTCTTTCCCCTAGGAAGAAGCTGGTCGGATAATGTTGTATCTCTAATGTGTCAGTGAGAAGTTTTCTGCAAACAGGCCTTGTACTGATATGAGGTTTTTCTTGTGCTTATGTAAAAATGTGTTTTGGAAGTGTCTGTGATCAGCACTTCAAAACAGGGTTTACCATCTTCATCTAAAAGTTGCATCACCTGAATAATCTCTTTTTATACAATGGGTAGATTTTGTCAAAACTTCTAACATCTTTCTCCTCTTTTCTTGCTGAAGACACATTCCTTACTTGTTTTCAGGAAAGAGCAAAAGCAAATTTAGAAATCAGCTGACTTTTATTAGATCAACACAGCACATTGCTTCATGGGTATTTCAGAGTGCAAAGATCTCAAATGTTTGAACAAATGAATGAAATAACAAATCTTGCTAGCTAGTAGCAACAAGTTTATATGATTTATAAACATTAGCTTCAACCATTTGGGAACACTAAAGGTGTATCCAGTACACAGTCACTGCTTGGAGTATCAGGAAAGTTGGTGATTTATCTGTTAGAGGTGATTATCTCACTTTGGAGAGCAAATACTCATTTGCTTTTTTAGTAATCCTCATAAGTTGTTTTTTGGGGTTTTTGTTTGTTTGTTTGCTTTTAATATTAGGTGTAAATATTACACTTCTAAAATTTTGCTTTCACTTTCAAAGACATGTAAACTATTGACGTGCCTTTCCAGTCTCACAGTGATCTTTATTTGCTTGTTCTCTTTCAGATTGTTACTAAACAATTATTTATTGTTGTATGATGTATATGTTGTATTGTATGACTTATCTCTTTACATAGCCAAAAAATTCTATTCCTCTGTGGAATATCACATAAATGCTGAAGTGATTTTGATTTATAATCCCCAAAATATAAGATCTGAGTACCTAAAATTCGTCTTTTCTTAAATTGCTGATGCTTAACTATGTAGTTCTCCAGGGATTTGTGTGTATCTCACTAATGTCTACCAGCTGTAGAAGAACTGTTCTATGGCCTACTTTTTACCAGTTCTCCATAGTTACGAGGCTTCTTTCTTGCCACAGTGACGTCTTAAAAAGTAAAATCAGTTTCTGCTGTTCATTTTCTTACTGCGTGCCTTTATTCCTGTTTGGAATTACCCAGCAAAGACAACATGCTTTTGATTTTGATTTGAGGACGTACAATATCTATTGCATCACTGTTTTGCCTGGGGCATTCAGATGAGTGCATGCGTGCTTCTAACTCTTGGATTTGCAGAGAGCCCTTTGAACAGCTACAGCCAGCTACAGCCAGGCAAACTTTGTGAAGTTCCTTTCAGCTACATGTCACTTCCAGTTTATGTTGTCTGAAATTTTAACAATGATAGATGGTACCAGGCTCTTTATAAAATTCTTGCTCAACCAGAAGCTGATATCCAAGCATGGCTGCACACAATTTTTTTAAGAATGATGACTTTTTCAAAAAACATAAAACAGTTTTCATGGGCACGTTCAGATCATATTTGAACATTCAGAATTTTTTTACTCTACACTCTGTATTTGTCACTCTTATTCACTTATGTGGAAGAAAGAGTGAACTAGACAAACCTGCCACATGAAGGAGGCACAAATGAGAGGTGCCCAGTGCTTTGTTTACAGAGAATAAAACTATTCTCTTTCATACCACTGTCAGTTTGGTAGTTCTTAACAAATACTGGGAGCGCATGTTTTAGCAGAGAATCAGGTCTAACTATTCTGCAATAACTCCCCCATGTGGACATTTCATTTTACTCTATAGTTCATTTTCAAAACAGGAAGGCTGACTCAAATATTGGTCTTTCTTTCATTTAAAGTGGCCGCATACAAGTTTTTCTGGCACGCTTATGATGTGTGGAAATCTTGGTTATTCTCCCTGTGTCAATAAAATCCAGAGAACGTTATCTGTGCTAATCTCAGTATGAGCAGGCTGTTTTCAAGGATGATTGCAGTAGGGTAAGAATGAGCCATATTGGTCATACTAGTAAACACAGGCTAAAAAAATCTTCTTTTGCTCTGATTTAATTGGAATTGATTCTTTTGCTCTGACACCTCTGGAAGCTCCAGTTGACCAGAGCAGCTTCACCTCAGTTTGTTTTCTGAAGTTGGGCCAAGCCTGTTTGCTGTCAAAGCACCGAGCACGCCTTAATCAGCTCTTTGTAACACTGGTCAAAGCTGACACCATCCCCTGCTCATGCCGCCAGCATTCCTCATACCCATGGAGACAAACTGGAACTTTAAACTATTTGAATGGCACATAAGACTGAATAACTTTGAATGATTGTAAACCCTTCAAATCTGTCTAGCCAGTACAGCTATGAAACTTGATATCAAAATCTTGACGCAGTTAATTAATAGTTTCTAAGCAGCTCAGCCACAGTAATTCTGATTGCTTTCCTACTTCTTATCTAGAAATAAAAATGGTCATCTAATTACCCAATGGAATTTGTGAAATAAACAAACACTGATAGGCACCGATTTTTTTTCTTCATTTTAACAAAGACTATAATCTAAATCTATTAATTGACAAACAACCAGAGTGTGAAGGACTATGCCATGTTTCTGTTGCCTGGAGGATGTATCACACAAGTAATCCAGACAAGTTTTAAGTGGGTACAAAATGTATGTTAGCATGAAGAGTTTGTTTCCCTGTTTGAGATAGCTGATTAACAATGGTCTGGAGGTAGACAGGAGAGAGGTCATTTTCAGGCTGAGTAAACAGAGCAATTTCTCACCCAGAAATCTCCTCTGTGGCAGCTGTCTGAGCTATAGGGAACTTGTCCTTTGTATAACCAGAAAGAAAATTGTGAAACAGCTCTTCTTGTCTCTTCTCTTTAATTTATTTAGTCTGGGACCTAAAGTACTGAGAAACAGAAATAAGGGCAGTTTACATCCTCTTTTCAGATGGATCAGTCCAAGGAAATCCTGTCAGCTTTTTTAGGATTGTTTTTTTGATGTGATTCTAGACCGTATACAAATGTCAATCACTTATGTCTTCTGTTCAGGAGAAAATAAAGGAACCACCAACCCCTATTTCTTTGCTCCTCTAATGATTGCCCAAACTCGTTCCCTGGATTTGCTCATGGATGTGTCTAGATTACTTGTTGAATATGCACAGTTTTTTAACTGTCATTTGAATATACAAATGTATATGTATTATTGTCTGTCAATATGTAGCCTGCCTAATGTAATTGATTTTTGCTTAACTTTTCTAAAGGTACAACTTCCCTAAACAGAAATGGACCCTTCCTAAGTTCTTGTTGAAGTGAATTGAATCTTTTTTCAGAAATGTTGAAAGTGGAAGTTCTCTTGTTCTTAAGGTTTTATTAATTTGGTAAATCCAGGGTAAGCGTTTTTCATACTTCACAGAGTAATTACTCTAGTGCTTCTACACTAATTCCAGGACTTGACTTTTCCAGTAAGTTCATGAAAATGTTGGAGCTCCCCTTCTAGGTGAATGTCTGAAATATCAAACAGAATTTTAGGTCCAACCCCCTGTGTTTAGCTGTTCAGTGATGTAAAGAAATCTAACTGAGGTGAAAAAATTCCTAATTTCATAATCAACAGATGCATACAGCAGCTACCTTTTCATCTGGACTGGAGTATACTGCCACTGGTTGAAGGGTAAGAGTTGAAACTCTTTTTGTAAACTTCAGCATTATTGCTATTTTCCAAATGACAGAAGAATTACTAAGCAAACCTGAATCATCACTTTTAATTCCTGTAATTAAATAAATAATATCCATTGCATTTGTTCTCTAAGTATATTAAAGATTTTTTTTTTAAATATAGGGAATTCTTTATTATAGAAGTGAAATAACAGCCTAAGAAAGCAGATTTTGTGAATATGTTGAAGTTAGTGGGATATGTATTCATGCTTGTCAGTTCAGCAGGCAAAAAGGTTCAGAGGTGAAGATCCCTAAGTGTCCTTGGAGTCAGTGAAGAGATGCACACCTTTGCAGCCTTATTCAAAGCACTTAATTTAGACCCCTGTACACAGACACCTGTATATCCCCCAGCCTTTCATTTTGAATTGTATTGATGGGTCTGGTTTTGCACCAGCAGGAAGGTATTCTTAATTTAGTTCCCTCATTTCTCACATTTGACTCTTTTGTTTTTCAACTGCAGTCTGTATTTTCTTCTCCTAACACTTGAAATAATTTGGTCTAGTAAGGCTTTTAATTGCTTCTTATATTTTGACACAATCTTGGTAGAAACACTTATTGTATGTCCTTATCTTTACTTGTACTTTACCCGTAGTGATGGGGTTTATACTGACAGTTATACTACTCTACTTTTTTCTAAGTGTTGCTAGGTTCACAGCATCACTCAGAAAATTCTGAGTTTGAAGGGAACCACAAAAATCACCAAGTCCAGCTATTAAATCAAACCCACAACCTTGGTGTTACTAGCACCAGGCTTCAACCAAACTGGGCTATTTTTTTTATATACATAGAAAATATAGTACAAGTTTTGCTTGTGCTAGCACCACTACTAAGAAAATCTCTCATGCAGAAACAGGCAGGAAAGTCTGAAGGACCCTAAAAATTTCTCTCTCTCTTTAAATATCCCAAGTTAATTTTCCAGTGTGAAGGCTGCCCATGTCCTGAGTGTATCAGGCACAGCATCACCAGCCAGACAAGGGAGGGGATTGTCCTGCTCTGCTCTGAGCTGGGGTGGCCTCACGTCGAGTGCTGGGGGCTGGTTTGGGTGTCATGATATAAAAAAGAATACAAAGCCATTAGAGAGTGTCCAAAGGAGGGCAACAAGGATAAGGAAGGGTCTGGAGGGGATTCCTTACAAGGAGCAGAGGAAGTCACTTGGCCTGTTCAGCCTGAAGGAGACAGAGGACAGACCTCACTGTAGTTACAACTTCCTCATGGGGGGAAGAGGAGGGGTAGGCACTGACCTCTTCTCTTTGGTGACCAGTGACAAGACCCAAAGGAGTAGCCGGAGTCTGTGTCAGGGGAGGTTTAGGTTGGGTATTAGAAAAAGGTTCTTCCCACAGCGGGTGGTTGGGCATTGGAACAGGGTCTCTAGGGAAAAGGTCACAGTAGCAGCCTGACGGAGTTCAAGAAGTGCTAGGACAATGCTCTCAGACATATGGTGTGATTCTTGGAGTGTTTTGCACAGGGCCAAGGATTGAATTTGGTGATCCTAATGGGTCCCTTCCATGTCAGCAGATTCTATAAATCTATGAAGTTTCATTGTCCATTTCATATTGAGTTACAGCAAAAGATTGGTATCTGCAGATAGAGAAAGGCAGAGGTCAGCGTGCTAAGCAGGAAAGCAAAGATAACCCTTGAGTTTAACTGTACTTCTAGGCATAACCAGCATCACAAAAGGAGGTAGAATAAGTAGCATCCTTGGATGGCTGTCTTTCAGTTCCCTTTTCAAATAACCAGATAGCACATGCGTCTGTATTTACTAATGTAGCTTTCATCACATGTGCAGACTGATTCCCAGATATGCTCCCTTGGATCCACAGAAATTGATCTACTGCCTCACATGTTTGTGCTGACAGTAAACAGGCAAATGTTTCAGTTATGCTATCCAGAAATGTATTGGTATGCTTCACATGTTACAGAAAGATTAAATATTTGGGAGAGAGTAACAAGATTGTAAGTTTGGGAGAATGATAGATTTCTGAGAGCAGAAAATAAGAGAGGGATCATTTTGTCCTTCTTCCTTTGCTGTGAGTGGGAGGTCTCAACATGATGCAGAATAACACACCAGCTTTCTGTTTCCAGATTATGGGAACGTTAATTCCTTTGCTACAGTTTGACTGTCAAAGCAAGGTAAAACCAGACCCTTTTGTCATTTTAGTAAAACTTTTTCTGTCATTTTATTTATACATGCAATGTCATCCATGAACAACCCAGTAGGATTCAGGTTTTAAACTCAGAGGATAATATCCCAAACATTTCTTCTGTTCTTTTTGGTAACACAGACTGCCAAATTTTACCCAATGATATGTGAAACAATACTGTGAACTTATTAATGAAGCTTGGTCTTCCTTCTACCTGGTGTGATGCTTGACAAGACAGATGTTGCTCGATTGGCAATATTAATGTCAACTAAGTTCTGCTTATCTGTTTTGCAGCTAAAACAAACAGCCAGAACTTGCCCAATATATACTTAGACAAGTATTACAAGCTTCGTAAAGAAGAAGGTATTAATCTGATTTTAAAATGTCAAGAGAGAAAATAAAAAGGGCTAATCACCACACAGTACATCAAACAGAAAGCAGATGAACAAAACCTGGTCCCCATCCTAATTTTAACAGCAACTTATCACAAATATTCTTTGCTTAAAGTAACAAATCACATTAATGCTAACACGGTGCTTTATCATCACTGCCAAATAAGCCTGTAAAATCTTAAAGATAATTTTACTGACTGCAAAGCATTAGTAATTTTTGTACTTTGCTGTGACTCATCAATTTGGTGGCGGACTTATATCACTGTAGTTCAGTGGGTTTATATCAGTGTGAAGGAGCAGCTCACAGCTCTTGCTGTTTCACAGTACACTATTTTCATTTACTGTTCTGAAGTCATTGGTTGGGTTGAACTTCACTGAAAAATAACATAGCTAAAACCAGCAAGAACAGTCTATTACAGTGGATCTTAATCACAAATCACAAACATCTTGACAAAATGTCCTTACTGTCACTGTAGGAAAAGATCACTTAGAGTTTGTTGGAGGTCGGGTATGCCAGAGAACAGCCGTCACTCTTTCTGGTGGGAAGACTACTATGCTACTGGGCACCATACATAGAAGACAAAGATGTAATTATTTCCAAAATACATATTGGAGTGACATGTATTAATTCATATTTTCGTGTGTTTTTGCGTAGAAAGAATCAATTGGAGTGCCAAACACCAGCCATTTGCACTTCCTCACTTCCAAAGAGGAATTGTATTTGTAGGCTGAGACAAACCAGTCTGAAAGAAACTGAAGACAAAAATAATTTCTTTAACCAGGTTCTCCTAATTACCAGGCTCCATCAGCTACCATGTATTTTTCATTGCCTCTGTAAACTTCATTGTATTTCTGACACTTCTGCATTTTTTCAGAAAAATGTGGTCTGAATATGGAAATTATTCCTGTATTGCCCCAGGTAAAGACCAGGAACGGATCACCAGACAATTACGCATTATATATCAAATTAATCACCCTACAGCAAAAGTGTCTGACAACTGCTTTGGAAGAGCTGTAATGGGCAAACATCTGATGGCATAATTTTAAATCAATGGGGTTTGATTTTCTGTGCCTGAAAGCCCAGCACAGCAGATCCAAACATGTAAATGGCTCCAATTTGGATGTCTTCTTAAATGCAGTGACATCAACCTAAACCAGTCACAGAGGCTGTAATTTCTTCTGTGACGATGGCATACCCTCCTAGGCTGACAAGTCACAGTTGTCTTAGTTTTTTGAAAAATCTATCAGAAAATACTTCTAGTGTTGTCCAATGCCACTGTCATTATATTCTTTCCCCTTCATTTTACTTTTCACACACTCCTTTCTTATAAACCAGAGCTGTATTGATCATCATAATTTCCAAATGATAGTTAATCACACAGACAAAGGAAATGATCGGACAACTTTTTTTCATAGACAGCAACTTTTCTG
>VXBU01000587.1:11534-34376 GCA_013400315.1 Bombycilla garrulus | reverse complement strand
CTAAAAAGCATTGACTTTTTTGAACATTGATATGATTTAATGAATTTTAATTAAAAAAATTATGATTTTTCTTTGTCATAAATAATATTGCATGGTTTACAGAAGGCAAAGTGGTTTTGTATCTTCGTTATGCTGGTTTATTTTTTTCTTCAGGCCAGATTCTAAAGGGCAGGATCATAATGGAGAAAAAGACCTAACTGGCTGATTTTTTCAAAGTTAATACCTCATAATAACAACTTCACCTCTTTCAGATGCACAGCTTGGAGGGCTAATTGAAAGATTTAGCTAATTTTTTGCTGTTAAAATAGTAATAATAATTACCCCTTAAACAATCTCAACGCAAAACATGAAGGAGCCCATATTCTTTGTTACTTTTACAAATTAAGAGTAGATGCTAATAATCATCCTGCTTACAGAGTTGATCTTTGTAGCATACATTATTTGATAAATGTTTCGTCTTTGGCAGAGATGTTTTAAGAAGTGGTAGGGAACTCAAAGGGGAAGCACTGAGAATTAAATTTTCTGATGGTATTCATCTGACTGAACTAAATGGAAATGTCTCAAGATTAGGGTTTGTACAGAGGAATATAAGAACTCACTGGATATGATTCCTCTCATCTGCAATCAGACACTAAAGTAGTATTGATAATCATGTTCTGCTCTCCCCTGACTGGTGTAATGTGATAGATGTTCATATCAAAATATTTGTAGTTGGGACAAAACCTAGCCACTGCCTTTACAGATAAATCCCACAGGACTGATCCACACTCTACCAAAGTCCATGCAAGGCTGTTTATTCAGTTCTCTGGGTCAGAGATCATTCCTTTCATAATGAAAGATATAATGAAATAAAGAATAAGTGTTGAATTTCTTGAGTTCAGCTGCTAGAATTTTCTCAGAATTCTGGCACAGCTATGGAAATACATTAGGGACGTAAGAAAGCATTTTCTCACATTAGTCATTGGATGTACATTTGGGTATTTGCCATTTTCATTTCAATCCTTCATTTAGCAGGAGAAAACCAACTAAATCAATTTCCTTTTATTTATTTAGTAAGAGAAACACTGTTTCAACACATGGAAGCCTTGGAAACATTCCAGGAAAGGAAAAGGTTTGACTGAAGACAGGCATATACAGACTACACTTCCAAAGTATGGCTTGGGTAGGGATGTGTGAATCTGACTGCTCAAAAAAATGTACCATTGCATGTGAAAAAGCAGCACTCACTTGTGTTATCAGCAGCATTACAAATGATTCTATGTAAACATTATTCATACAGCTCTTGGGTCACACAGAGCACGGAAGGCCAAGGTTTCCACAGACAGCCACAAATGTTCTGTGTCACCAAGAAAGTTCTCAGAACCTGGCATGGCCAGGGCTCTATGAAGAGATCAGACAAATACATGCTAGTACCAGCCAAAAAATCTACCATAAGTCTTGTCTTTCAAACCAGTTTGGATTTTGAAAGTTCAAATGCTATTTCCACAAAGCAAATTGCTGAGGATTTCCATATATTTCAACTGTAGGTAGTTGAAACCACCATCTGCAAGAAATACTGAAAACCTTTAGATTCTTGAGGGATTACTATCCTCAAGTAGGCTGGATCACACCTCTGGCTGCTGTTTCAGCATTTAATTACCCAAGCATCTTGATCTGGATTTGGAAAAGTGAGAGAGGATTGTTCATACAGAACTAAAGCCACGTTTCGTCTTGGAATTGCTGTATCCTTCTGAGACCTGGAAGTCATATCATTATCGAGGTTCTTCTCATGTTAGTTACAGAATTGTTTTGAGCTCGAGTCAGGGATGATACTGCAATAATACTGGTTGAAAGAGATCTCCAGAGTCTTTAAATTGAGATACAGTGCCTGATAGGAAAAAATAACAAAACCTCTTTCTTTTCCTGTTAACACAGGATCATATGTGATAGAATAGCTATTAACTGTAAATAAATCTCTTTGTGCAATTTTCTGTATCTGACAATAGCTTTCATCAATTTTGTTTCAAGATCACTACACCCCATATGTATCAATAGAATACTATCTTTATATGAATAATTGTCACTTATTAGTCAATGTCATAAGTCAAATTTTCAGCTACCTGACTGGAATTTGTAAGCATTTGGCTCCAGTTTTAGTCAAAAATCACAGAGACTGCATAGAAGTTCTGTTCTTCATGTTTTTGTTAGATAATGTTGATGGAGTGTTAAGAGAATATTTATGTGAAATGATATGACAAATGTCACATATCAGCTACAAATATGGATTAATAAACCATAAGGTACTCTTAGCTGGGGGATCAGTAATGCTGGAGAATCTCAATGGGAAAAATTTAAATCTCATACACTAAAAAATGTAAATAGCAAGAAAAAAAGCAGAAAAAAATGTATGCTTTCCAGGAATAGCCTGAAATAGCTTTAAACAAGTTTGATAAAGTAGCAGAATAGCCTGATTTTCTTGCTTTCTTGCTTTTTAAGATCAACAGGGCCTTTAAAACATGAGACATGACGTGAATGGCTCTGCTGAAACTCTTTTGACTTTCACCTAAAAAACCAACCGTCTGCATACAAAGTGAACATTTTAAAGACCCAAAATCAACAATGAAAACACAGGGGAAAAAAAGGTCTGAATTTTAAAGAAATACTAATATTTGCATCTTCATAGCCTAAATTAAGTCTTGTGTTTTCTGTTCATTATGAAGAGTTATGTGCTGCAGCCACAATCAGGCAAACAAAACCTGCATTTTTACAGGTTAATTTCCATTTCTATATCATTAAACTACAGAATGATTTGAAGCTTCCTAAATATCCAGTAATGGTATGATCTTACAAAGTCCAGTAATGTACCAGAAAAAAATGCAATATAATTTACAGTGTGATGAAACAATTCAAAATTTTCCTCATAACTGACAGTGACTAAATTTTAAAATATTTTTTACAAGTTCCTACAACAGGACAAGCTGAAAGAAAGTAAGTAAGCTGCAAAAATTAATCAGCATTAGCTCTTTTGATTTAGCTGAGTTAAAACCCTGTGTCTTGTGTATTACTCTGGTTAGGAGGAAACATAAATGATGAGTGTCTTAGACAAAAATCTCTCTGCATGCAAGAATATTTACCTGAGCACAGGATGTGTTAAAAATCACAATTCCTGTACTTGACTCTCCAGAGGTCTCTCAGTCATCAGGGTGCCCAAGAGACAAAAAATGTCATCTATATCCAGCCCTACAGCAAAACCCAGACCTGACTCCAGATGGGACTAAGACTTCACTTGAATAGGAGATCTGTAGAAGTGCTGATATATTAACCTCTTGACAATCTGAATGGCTCAAAATAACTCATTTCCTTGTTCAAAAGACAGTGAAGTGTAGTTTGTAAATAAATAAATTGAAAGGATCTAACAGATGGTCCTCGTAATAATGTAATAATGTTCTATTATTCATGCAAATAAGCCATCAGCATTATATGCTGGTCACAGGAACCAAGGCCATGATTTAAATGAGCAAGTAAGAGTTTGGAGTGTCTCTACATCTGTGTACAGAGCCTGAAAAACATCACAGGACCTTGCTGTCGCAGGAAATGTGTTCAGACCTTTCTGAACACTATGCACAACCAGAGTTTGGCAGGTGTCTGTCTGGGCTCTACTCCCTCTCTGTGAACAGTCTTGGCTACTCAGGTCAGTCATGCCATTTTCAGGGAATCTGATGTGGAATTTTAGTTCCTCTGATGGAGAGAATTACACCATGAGTTATGCTGAACAACATTTGTTAGTTTATTATCTTTTCTAAGTTGGTCACTTTGTGTGGCAAAAAGAGAGAATGAAACTCATATGAATTTATATTAGAAACACTGGAGAGCAATGAGAGCCCAGATATAACACTTCTCGACATCCTGTTTAAATTTCTGTAGGTATTATTTTTTGTGGAACATGAAACTCCTAGGACAGTTAGGGCATTTTTGGTCTCATACTAATAATACCTCCAGCTGAGGCACAGGAAATCCAAATTGCTCTTCAAATTAAATCACGGGAAACCTTGATTCCTTGCTTGTCTCAAGCAAAGTTAATGGGAAACAGATGCACATTCCTGTCAAAACACAAAGTTGTATATTTATCTGCTGCTGGCTTATCTTTCAATGTTCTGGGCTAAAATTATAATACTCATTTCCCACCCCCCACCTCCCCCTCCCTTAGTATTTCATCTGGTTAGTATGCTTTGGCAAAATCCTAATGAAAATAAATTATCAATTTGTGTTAATACTGATAACTGATCATTACTGGCAAATCTAGATCATTAATTTCATCAAAAATTAAATTTGTGTGCTCTGGGAAAGACAGTGGCAAAAGTATCATTCATAATCTAAATTGAGACAAAATGATGAAAACCATAGTCACCCCATGTAAGAAAATATTCAATCTAGACTGGAATAAAATATTTGGGTTTGACTACAACTAACCACATTTTGGTAAAAGAAATCTCCTCCTGACATAAAATGAAGACATAGCTATGTTTTTAGCAATATGTTTGCCTTCCCTTTCAACCGGGTATAAAACCGTGCCATCCACCCATTGGAACTATCATTCCAGTTGCAATGAAAGAAGCTTCTGGGTATCCTTTGTCAGAACTCTCAAGACGTTTTATGTTCAACAGATGATTATATGCTGTACATGAGAGCAGATGCCAGTGACAGCATCAGGAAAAAGTGCTGCTTTCAACCTGGTTGGTATCCATGTGCCCCACTGCTTGTTTTTCTTCTTTGCATTTCTCAGCACTATGATGGACAAGATAAACGTCTTTCTCCTCCCTCTGGAAAGGGGTTTAAAAATTGTTCAAAAAATACTCCTGCAGTGTTAGAAACATTTTGTAAGAGTTTCATTGATTGTTCTCCATAGTGTTTACTAGAGTCAGCCATGATCAGGCACATGTCACAGAGGAAATTTGGAACAGAAAAAAAATCCATCTTAGTGAACTAAGCTAGTTGGCTTTTAACTCAAAGTCTTTGTGTAACAGTTTGTAGTTGGAAAAAGAGAGAAATGTCCAAGTTAATACTACATTTTATAAGTATAGAACATGCAGCTTCCAGATTTTCCTCACCTGCAAGCATGTAACTGAAAGATTAATCAGGCCTGTTAATATCTTCTTAAAGGCTAAGTCAGGAACTATTCAGAACACTGAATGTCTCTGTGCTGTCCTTAACTGTGCTTTTTGCCATAATACAAAAAGCCAGTGTTTAAAATCTGTCATTTCTATAAACCTGACATTCAACAAGCTATACCAATTCACAGCGTGTTGGCTTGTGCTTCTCATCCCAGTACTCTCACCTTGTGTCTCCCCCATCCTCAGTGCACTTGGAGTTAGTGAGTTTACAGTTTACCTGCCGGTAAAGGCTACTGAAGAAGTGCCTTGGCAAACGATCAACCCTACCTTCCAGTTGTGAAAGTGATATGCTCATTCTCAAGTCCTTGCTATTTCCTAAAAACTGATGACATCTTAGAGGAATAAGTGCTGGCCTGGAGCCCGCATACTGGTCTCAGCAGAGTCCAGCTCATGGTCACACTTGTATTCTCCCATGCTTTGACTGAGGTTACTCTGAGTTTATGTCCATTTCACTTCTTTGCATCTTAAAAACATTCGCTTAGTCATCCCTAGAGACCTCGGGCTTTGCAGGATGTGGAGGAGGAAATGGACTAGTAGAGCTAATAGCTCTCTTGGAAGGGTGAAAAATTCTCCACGATCTTGATGAGGAAGGAATAAAAATAAACGGCAAAGCAAGGAATATTTTTGCAGTGCTGTCTGCCTCTCAACCACCAACACGCACAGGCTCACTGTGAGCTCCCTGAGAAGACCTCCTCTCCCTTCCCAAGGGCTATCTAACTTGCCCTTGGCTGACTTCCTCCTTCATCATCCTGTACCATGGCAGCATTAAAAACTGAACATACTCCTGTATTATTGTTTATATTGTTCTCCTTCCAGAATGTGTTTTTATAATCTTACACTGTAATAGCCTGGCTTGCCGAATAAAGCTTTTTGCTTTCAGCTACAAAGTAATTTTGCTCTTAAGGACATGAAATAGAAACTGCTACGTTTTATATCCTCATTACCTTACTGGCAGCAGGCCTAATGTAGCAAGTGAAGCACATATCATTAGGAAATGCCATGACAGAGGCTTAAGACAATCCTTTACACATCACATCACTGAGGGTAAGAACTGTACAGAAGAGGACTCCAGTCACCATGTCATTAAGTGCTTGCCCTCAGAGAGAAAAGGGAGTTACTCTTCAGCCCAGGTGTCCTGCTGTTGAAAGCATAGCAGTTCAAACCACACTGGACAGGCAGGGAGACACAGAGGCAGGCAACCAGCAAAGTGACTGCAGGAAGTGCCAGTGGGAACGAGTAGAAGTGCCAGGGATGCATAGCATGGGCAGCCAGAAATGCTAGCAGATAACTGGAGTGAGCTTGCTTGAGCGAGGGGAGAAGGAGTGGGGCTGAGTTTGATGGTATTTGTATTCATGTCCTGTGCAGAGCACCTGCAAGCACTTTAGGCGGATGACAGAGGAGGACTATTTTTTAAGATGCATATATCTTGCCGAAGGAATGTTTAAGCTGGTGCAGCAAAGCATACATACCAGACTTGGGACTATCCATGCCATTCATAGGGTGACTTAAACTTTATTAGACACCTTTTTTCAGGTATTTGAGCATTGTCTAGAAGCAGTACTTTGGTGTTTTGTTGAGGTAAGAACATATTATCCTATGAGGCACAGACAGATGTGGTTTGCCCAGAAGTAGCCCGCCATGACTAACTCCCAAGCAGGCATGCAAATTACCAGCCCATTTTAACCCTGATTCCCTGTCCATTTCTGTTTCTGGCCACTGAATAAAAGCTATGGTCTGTGCTAATAGCTGCTGAAAGCAGTAACGTTGTGGTTAATCTACATTAAACAAGCACTCCTGGGTTAATTTAGCACCACTGAGTCCTAGCACATTAAGCTGCATTTCTTCCTGTGCAGTCTTGTCCTGTCCTCACAAGCGTCATTTTCTAGCTTGTGGCTGAGGGCCAGGTCCTCCTCCCAGATACTGCTGGATAGATCTGCTCTACCCACAGAATTATCGAGTCTGCCTTTTCCTCCCTTGACTAGGCCTTAATTACTCATCTAGTTGCCATCCGTTCTATCCTTTTTGTTTTACTTTAAACTTAGGAAAAGCTAGCTTGTCTTTTGAAAATACAAATGCAAAAACAACTTCTTTTTTTCCTCTCTGTAGAACCCACTGTTGGTCTGATATAACTCTAACATGATTTCTTCTTGACTAGTTCTTAATTAAATTGAGGTCAGAATAAATCATTTCAAGTAATGTGTGTGCTACAGCAATACACAGAGGCAAGTATATGTATTTTTTATGCCACAATAATCTCTTAAGGTCTTGTACAAATGACTCATTGCAGTTTCAGAAGGTTATTACTTTCCTGAAATACTAGTAAATTCAGTCTCTCTTCCTCACTTGTTGCATACTACCCTAAATTTCTGTCTATTTCCCATCAGTATAGAAAAATTAAGGGAACAATGCTCATAGAAGTAGCTCCCACTGTCTCACATCTAATACCACCCTGCTCCCTCACTGTCCTTTTTTGGTAATGTTTGGGCTAGGTTCTTGATATGAAACAAGCTGTCTGACAGAAAAGTGCCTTGATGTTTGCATTGGTGGAAAATTCCAATTCCCCATTAATTTATTTACTATGTCTTACTGGGGTCTAATTGTGGGTTTAAATGCTGTGGTTATTTTTAATTATATTAGTAAGAAGAAGTCTTGTTGCTTGGAAATTACTGAATTTTTTTCAGAAATAAAAAGTACTTTGAAATACCCAAATGAAAGCCTTAACAGTAAACCAGTCATAAATCAGCAGTCTGTTTTTCTCAGAAGTGTTTCAAGGAGTGATTTACTCCTGATGTCACAATGTCTCTTGCAGTTCTTGCTGGAGACTGAATTTTGCTGACACAGACTCACTATGTCAAACACAAATTTAAGTGTGTTTTGAACCAGGCCCAAAGGAAAGACTAAAAATGGTGGAGGGAAGAGGATTTCCATTCCAGCTATGCAACTGAAAACAATCTGACTATGCAGAGGAAAGGAAAGGTCAGAAAAGGAAAAGGATAGCTTCCACTCTCCCAGGGTGCCCTGAGAAGGAAAAGGAGAGGGGTGGGAGTGCAAACTGATGTTCTGCTTTACATATGAAATTGGCTTCCTTTTGCTTACATTTAAACTTTATGGGATTCTCTTTTTTCACTTTATTTTGAGAGCTGCTATAAGCTTTTAGAACTCTCCTTTCCAAATTTAAAAGCCCAGCCAGGCTGAGATAGGACTGGAGCTATAAGATTACTCAGAGCCTGTTAGAAATGTAGTCAAGATGAAGAGGAGAGTCAGGTGAAGATGACTTACTTGAGGAAAAAAGAGCAGTCAGGTAGAAGAGTTTTAAAGTCCCTTGTTAAAGCTCTTGTGAAGAAGAAAATAATAAGTTGTTTATGACTCCTGATGTCAGGGGAGGAGAAAAAAGTCCAAGACAGAGAGCTGTTTTTGCCTCTAGGTCTCTTATTGAGCACGAGAACACAGGTTTTTATCCTTACAGCTAACACTTTATTGAAAAAAAAAGAGTTTTGAATTAAAAGAACACCCAGGGATTGTTTCATACATGCTACACTCAGCAGCAGTTGACACCTAGGGTGTTTTACATCACATGCCCATGTACTCCCCTGGACATTGAGGGCCCCCCAAAACCCCATAGACTGTGACAGCTCTCCTCCTCTCCACAGTGACACGGAGCAGGCACTATCACACACTGTGGCTGCTGCAGAGGAGTGCACCAGGGTCCCCAGGCAGGTCTGCAGGGGGACATGGCTGCCCATCTGCTCAGCTCCCTGCCGGTGTGGGCAGGTCCAGACATGCCTGCAGACATGCACAAGTGTCTGTGGGATGTCTTTTGCTGATATGTGACTGCCATAGGGCTGCAGGCATCTCTAGGAGTGAGCAGGTAGCAAAGAGTGCTGCACTGGGCCAAGAAACCCTGGGTGCCTTTGCTGGTTTAACAGCCTTTGACTGGCTAGGCAGCTTTCTGTGACTGTGATCAAAGGGCTTGAGTTTGCTGCATCCACATGGTTTGTGAGAGAAGAGACACTGCTTTAACACAGGTTTGCCTTTTGCTGTAGTCTTCCTGCTTCAGGCTTCATTGTGGGGGGCCTGCTAGTGAGCATAGAAAGGGGCTTGGAGCATGAATGCAGGATTGATGCTTAACTGACAAGATAGCAGTTTTCAGAAGTAATACAAAATCAAGTAGCCTTCCTTTTCAAGCTGTTTTCCTGTCTCTGTTGCTTGTCAGGTTGGGATCTTGATGGTAGAGACTAGCTCTTAGTATAGATTTCCACATTTTCTCACTGAAAGTACAATGTAAATAATAGGGGCAGAAATTAAGGCATTCAGTTCTTACTTTTGCAACAAACTTATGTGGAGATAGATTATGCCTGCTGGAGCTAATGTGCACTGAGGTCAATGCCACCCTGCCTTAGCTGCTCTGAAGTCAAGATGTATTGATTTGTAATGCTTGCACATGGTGCAGTTATTCCTTCCACTCAGAGCAGTGGAATAATATTCTTATTACAGAATATTTCTTCATTATTATGCTAAATTACAGAAACATCATGACTGTTTCTTCATCATTCTTAATAGCTGATTAAGTAGTTTTATATTTACGTACTCTGGCAAGTCCTGTTTAGCAGGGCTGGGTGTTAGCTAATCCTGATATAGCCACTTGGGTTTAACTTTTTTAATGAGAATGAAACACATCTGTTATATGGAGATAGTAAATCACTTTAAAAGTTCCAGCAGAAGATAAGACCCACCTACACTGTTGGCCTGTATCTGTCAGGCAGCCATATCTTGCTGTGCAATCAGTTTTTGTCTCAGTACTGAACTGTTTGAAGATTCATGGTTAAATAAAAACTGAATCATAGAGTTTACATTCCACAAGTGGCTCAAGCAATTTAAAATGAACTCGACCTGACATTTTAACCTCCTTACCAAGTTATGCAGACTATTTATACTGGCAGGGGGATCCAATAAATGGAGAAAAAAAAGGGAAAGGGGAGTCAATCATTTTATCTCAGCTGAATCACTGATTCACTGCGTGACCTATGCAAAGCCAAGTCTCTATTGCCTTACAGATTTTGTTTAAGCAATAGTACTCTGAGATCCAAATATACCTCTTGAGATATGATTTTCTCATTAAATTTATGCCTACTTTCAGAAGAATTGTCTAAGCATGGAACATTTAGTACAATGCTAAAAGCAACACAGAAATGTTGGACATAAGTTATTTGCCAACTGTGAGCCTTGCAAAAGATGAAGTGGGCTATTAGTACACAAAGCTTACATTATTTTTGCCAACAGTTCTTGAAAGGCACTACAGTTTGCATGGGTTCATGACTTTTATTTTTCTCAAAATTACCTGAATTTTCAAGGACTAAGACTTTCAGCCAGTGAATCTGAATTTAATGTCTCTTCCTAAGAGCTGAACCATAAAGGCCAAGAGATGGGACACTTTGAGAGCACCATCATCTGGCCATTCAACAAAGGCACGTCCAGGCCAGTACCATTTGCCTTTCTGACACTTTCCTGCCTCAAGAATCACCATTTGAAGAAAAAGATTGGATCATACTCTGTATGGTAGAGGCAGTGTCATGGAGATATAAATGATTCGTGAGTTCTTCAAACTCTTTCAAACAGCAGCTGCCATTTTGTGTGCTGTTTCACACCCAGAATGTAAGGGAGAAATTTACAGCTCTAGTGTTCTTCGCAATAGCTCATTCTCATGCTTGAATGGTTATTGAGGTAAAACACATTGCAAATGAGAAGACTGCCACCTAATCTCCTGATCCTGATTGTGCCACTAGCCTAGAGTTCCCTTAGGCAGTTGTTCAATATATATGCCACACTTCTTTTAGTCAGATTACATTCCTTGAAAGTGTAGTCCACATCTCACCATGGCGTTGGAAAAGAAAACATGCCAATATATGGTAGTAATGCACTTACAAGAAAAGAATGGTTGCAAAACCAAGCATCACAATTGAAATAGTTCTTTCATTCTCCCTTAAAAAAACCAGCAAGAAATAAGGTTTTAACAACTTCTACTCCTAGAACAATACCATATGGTGCATAGCCTGGAGCAAGGAAGAAAAATTCCTTTGCTCTCTTCATGTCAGTAGCAGTTGGGCTCCTGTGGAGATATGGATATGGTCTGAAATCATACCTTCCATTAAGGATGCTGGCTTTTCTGTTCTCTGAGGGTTTCTAGGGGAAGATTGTCTGTAAGTACAGCTCCACACTATCTCCCACAACATAGACCTGGCTGCCCATAGCAGGGAGAGACTGACTGTAGAAAACTGTAGCCTAGATAAGGGAAAGGGGAAGATGACTGTGGAGCAAAATAGATGTTCCAACAGATCTCCCAGCAAAGGAAGAAGGCTCTGTAATCTCTGGTCAGGTGGAAAATAAAAAACAAAGGAAGACTCTGTAATCCTTGGTCAGGTAGTAAGAAAAAACAGGAGTGTGTTACTTCAGGCTCTGTACTTTATTGAGCCACAAATTTCTCTTTTAGAGTGTATTCACTTTGCTGAATCTCAGAAAAGAACAAAATGAAATGCCTTAGATGACAGGTAAATAGAAATGAAAAGGTTGGTCCTGTGAGCATGGTGCAAGTTTCTTTAGCGATACCCAGAGGATACTTAAACCTGCTTGCACAGTATGGGGGGAATTCATCTCTAGTCATTCTGTGTATGTAAGATCTGACAGACCCTAAGGCATCATGAGATCCTCTGAGAACTTTTAACATGGGACGAAATACAAGATATCAGCAGCTGTCAAAGTTCAAATCAGCTGCAGGATAGAGCTCAATCCCTTGTCACCTTTCCATGGAGCAGGTAAATCATTGACTGGAAAAGTCTGTTCTTGCTGTGGCTGGAGGCTTCCACCAGCACCTGACCATCTAAATCAATGAAAGCAGAAGGGGAGGGGTGCTGTCAGTGTCATCCCTGCCATAAACATCCATCAGGACCATCCCCTTGCCATAGAGAATAACTTCCATGGAGCCAAGGAACAAGAACAGAGCACAGAGCCCTGTCTCTGCAACAAAAATTCACATTTACAAGTGTTGAGATCACACAGCATGGCTGTGGCTGACTAGAGAATCCATCTCTAAGAAAACATTTACTGCCCAGACTCATCCTCATTATTTTCCAGTTATAGAGAAGGCAATGGAGTCCAGATACTGTTGTGTGCATTTGAAACTGGAGGTGGTTTTTTTGTAGCTTTCTTGTTTTAATCTTAAACTGCAGTACTATGCCACACCTGTGCCATATCTGTGCCAGAAGCTTCAAAATAGGTCTGGGGGATGAGAAAGATAAAAGGGGTTAAAATCTGGGAAACAAAAAGAAGGAAACTCCTCACAACAATATTGCAGTCTCAGTTGTGTTACACTATGGGCAATGATAAGGCCTACATCTAAAATACCCTATCTGAGCACAACAGGTCACCTTTGATTTCTGAGGTGATTTCAATGGATTTCCGTATCCTCTCATTTCAAAGCATTTTTCATTTAAAAAAAACAATGTCTGTGTTTAACTCATGGAAAAGAGCAGCTGTAAGATTTGTTCAAAGTCAAAGAGCAAATTTATTTTGGAAACTGTAAAGAAAATAAGCTAGTATGACTTTAAGTATCTTTCCCTTATCACTGGCTCATACAGCCTTCCCTTAGGAGACAATGACTCTTACTGTCCCTTCAGTCATAGGTCAGGTTGTATATATGAAGGAATTTTATATATATATTTATTATATGTATGTATATGTCATACCTATATCTATTTATATATGTGCATGCATATATATATATATATAAATACATTATGGAAACAGTTTTCTGTTTTCATCCCACTTCAGCCATGGCTTTTAAACCTGAGAGTACCACACACTGCAGAACATACAGGATGATGAGCTCACTGCTTTGTGTAAAAACTCCCCAAGAAAGAAAAACAATGTTTTATTGCTATAAGTAAGGGTCATGATGACACAGCTTTCTTATATTCACACTGTATTTTTTAAGAGCTTGCACAGATTACAGAAATAACAAATCTCCAAGAGAATGTGGAGGCTTCATCTTGCAGGCCATTTATCTTGTTAAGGTACTCTAGTCACACCCATCACAATCAACTGTTGATTTTAACTGTTAAGTGTAATCCATCTGATCCATATTCCACAGGCTTACAATGAAATTTGGATAGCTTATCATATTGCATTCGCTGGTGCAGGCTCTAAACAGAGAAGTGATCCTTGGTGCACAAAACACAACAAAGAATCTTCCTCTCCCAAACCTTTATTTTTTTTAAGAATTGTCCTACACCTTGCATGATGAGGGGTTCTTGAGTGCACTCTGGATGTTAACCCTACTGCATGGATGTCCTCATCAAAAAAGCCCTAAAGCCCGGAGCTCCTTTATCATGATTGATACTGCTGGGCTTTCTTTTCCCCAGGAGCCTGATGCCTGCTCCCACCCTTCATTCATCAAGTTCAGATTTCCCTGTAGGGAACTGCTCTGTTACACTTCACCAGAAGAAGCATTCACCAGGTAGAGAACAAAAGCAACCTATACTCATGGTTTGAGGAATGCTCAGCAAATGGTAGGAACTCACAGGGGTTCAGCCACCAAAATGAAACCTCTGGCAGCATGTGGCAGAAGACTATTCCTCTGATGACCAAGCATCTCCTTTTTCACTGTCAATACAAGTCACTGAAAATTGCTTTCTAATTTGAGCTAATAGGCACACACTATCTGTTGTGCTCTAGCCACTTTTGCCCAGTGGTGTGCTGTGGCTTGCCATTTTGAGGATTACAGCTGCTACAATTTTCATCATCACCCAGGAGAAAGGGAATATGCTAACTTGCACAGTTCCAGCTCCCAGACACTGACATGTCTTCTGCATCACTCCAGAGGTAACCACTTACCAGCTGCAACTGGCAAAAGGCATCATGAACATATCCTGTAGCACAGCCAAACCCCCCCACTGCAAGGAGAGGAAGTGGGTAATGGGTAAAAAATGGGAAGGAACCATCAGTGATGCTTTAGGAGTTGACATGATAAACAGAAGACAGTCAGGACTGGGTTTGGTGAGAAATAGACTTGTCTCCCTTGTCACATTAGGAAAACTGTGAGTTATGACACTGTCACAAGGCTTTAATCCTTTGGTATGTTGTTTTTGAAGGATAATGGTGCAATTTGTAGGGATCATTGCACGAGTAACAATCAGCAGCTTATCACTGCAGGCTGACTGATCTGTTGTACAGATCTTTTGGGGTTTTTTACTGACAATGTGCTGAAGAAACAAAACTTCTATCATGTACTCCCATTCCTTGCTTGGGTTTTCTCTTTTAAACCCTCAGAGAAATACTGGTGTAATTAAAAGGAACAAGAATAAAATTCAAAAACTTCAGAAATGTAGAACTATAACAATGTACAACATTTTCAGACCTATCAAATGCATTTGTCTTTTTAATATATATACCTCTTTTTAAATCATAATTTTCAAACTATTTCCCACATTCTCAGCTTAAAGAAAAGATTGAAGTACACATTTGAATTCCTCTGCTGAAATACATGAAAACTAAAATGAAAACATGTCAGTTTCTATCAGATGAATGCAAATAAGAATAACTGACATTTTTATCTAGATTTCTTTCCCAGCAACCAAGAAGTTAATAATCACAGGATCCAATTAAAACAAAAACATCACTTGATTCCAACTGCTTTATTTTCCAAAGTGCATTTAGGGTCTGTTTCAAAAGGTTATATTTCAAAGCCATACCCATGAAGTCTAGAAGAATGACAGTGGTTTAAAAATCATTCAACAAAACCAGTGTCACTGTCTGGACTGTTCAGTTGCCTTGTTTAAATATTTTCACAGTAGTATGACTTGCCAAGTCTGGCTCACAGGCTCTCATAATCACGTATGTCATGGTCTGTATTTTTATGACACAGGCAATGCAATCTAGATTTATTAAAACAGAATCTCCCTTGTGCAAAACAAAATATATTCCCAACATATCACACATCCCAAATCTCTGAACCCGGGTCCCAAAAACTAGAGTGCATGCTCTGTGAAAACAATATACTTTAATCCCCAAACGTGCACTTTACAGTTAAAGTTTCAAGACTGCAAGGGACAAAAGTTAGTTAATTGTGTTAGAGACACATGGTTTATTTCACATGGACAGAGAAAGCTTTGGAACATACTTCTTATTCCTTCCCATCAAGCTTATTCCAAAAGCAAGATGTGAGGGTCAGTGACCCCAGGGTGGCATTTGTGCCAAAGGTGCTGCACAGCTGTGTGCCATGCAGCACAGTTAAGCCCAGCCCATCTGCCAGGCCTCTGCCTGCCTCACTTTGGCTGCATTCCATAGGTGTAACTGCTGAGAGACTTTTACCTTGTTCAGTTAAAATTGCATTTAACTGCTACATTTTTAAGGCTGTATCTGGACAGGGCATGAAACTGATAAGCAACTGAGGAGCTTCACTTAAGTGGCAAAAGAAAATAACCTATGCATTTTTTTTCATACATGTAACACTCAAAAAATAAAACCCAAAAAACCAAACTCACCCCCATCTCAAAAAAACTACCAAAAAACCTCCAACCAAACAGAAACAAACAAACAAACAAACAGACAAACAAAAACACAAAACAAAGGGGGGAGAAGGGGGAAGGGAGAATTAAACTAACAAATAATCTCTAGATAAAGCAAGAGAAGTGATGAATGGCAATTGTAACCTGAACTGTGTGGATGTTTATGACCCTCTTCTAATCCTTTTACACCAGCCAGGTAGCAGAAGAGACTCTGAATAAGTTTAGAAGGATGTTCTAAGAAAATGGAAACCACAAAGCTGCCAAAAGAATCCACTGTGTATTCATTGCTCATAGTAGGCAGCAATGTTCCTTTTCCACCACACATCTCCAGCAGCAACTGAATGCTCCAGAGAGAGCACCACAACTACAGCTCATGAATAACCACACCAGCCAAGACTGCACTGAATGAACATGATCTACAGTGGCAGGAGGAATGCAGAAAAGGCATCTGTGGGAACATTTTCAAAACATCAACAGTTTGAATTTTCTGATCGCTGAAATACCAAACTGAAAATGTATCCCAGAGAAAAATAAAACAGCTCAATTTTAGTATTTTCTCTGCTTTGGACAGGTGGTTTTGGATACTAAAATAATGTATAACTCAATTAGAATAATGAGAATGCTGCAACCCAAACTCGAATGGTTCCCCCCCCCCTTGATATTAGGGGTTTAAAACTAGCAGCATGCATGTTTTGAGTAAAGGAAAGTATCTGTGTAAACTTCACCAGTTGCAATTCTGAAAACTTACCAGTGCCTACAGTTACCTTTTGAAAGAGCTGTGTCAAAACAGAAGGCCTGGAGCCAGGAAGCTCTGACACCTAGCCCTGGACATGACACACGCTCGCTTGGGTAATTCACATAGACTCAATGCAGAAAGATATTAAAGGCTTCCTGTGAGATGCAGAGATGTAGCACTGGCATGTATTTCTGCTGAGATGTTTCTTCTGGAATACTACTTATCTTTCCTGCTGCTGTGGTGAAGAGAGAATGATGTTGAGGAGGATGTTGCAATATTGTGCTTGCACTGCTGACAGGCTAGATGGCAAAACAGCCAGTATCACTGGGATGGACGGTATTGCTAGTTTGTCCTGCCTGCCTGTAAAGGCAAAAGGAACAAAAACCAGCTATAAAAACTGCCCTTTTAAAACAGACAGGTAGAGCATGACTGACTCACCTTGGGTTCAAAACAGCAAACACATAGTCTGTTCCTGATGTATATGAAGAGCCTTTATAGCAGATTATTGAAACATGAGGCTGGTTTACAGGACAATTTTGGCACTAATAACTTGCCAAATCACTGAACAGTGATTCCCCTCTTCCTCCTCACAACCTTTCCCCCCCCACAGCTCCCCTTCAGTAACAATTACACAAAAACACAAGTCCTGTTTATCTGCTTGATAATTGTCTTGTTTAATGATACCAGCCAGCACTAATGTCTGAAGCTTCTTTCCTCTTATAAAACTATATAGAAAGCAAATTGCAATATTTCAAAGGAGCACACAAGTTGAAGGCTCACATAATAACAGAGAATTTTGGAGCTTACAGTGCCTTTGCCAGAGTCTCCCAATTACTAGTATTTCCTTTGCCAGCAAATGTTAAACCAGTTATTGAAGATTAATAATTTCGATGTTAAAGAGATCCATTTATACAAGAACGATGCAGCAAAGTGAGTGTGGATCGGTCAGCAGAGGGGGCAATGTGCAGGCTGACAAAAGCTCTGGAGTGTTCCGGCGCTGAAGGGTGGAAAACAGGGATGACATTGCCCTCTCGTGGGAAACCGCTGAAGTGGAGAGCCGCAAAGCTGCAGCCGGCCGATGCCGGTCAGGTTTGTTAATCCTGCGATTCTCATTACGGCGGGCGCTTAAGCCTCCTGACATTTTCGTTCTATGTGCTCAGGTCATTCAGAGTTGAGAATGTGTGGCATGATACAGGACCAGATAATTTTTTTTTTTTTTCTAAAAGATTCAGCGTGTTGGCTAGGGATGTAACTGTGAGGCTACGGCTCAGAAGCATCCCTTTAAAAGCCAGATATTCGAGATCAGGATTCTCTTTACTGAAAGAACAGAGTGAAAAGCACCACTTTGAAATGTTTTAGCCTAAGAGCTATGACACGGAGCTGTGCCACTGTGAGCCAAATCCTGCTAAGACTGCTTTGGGTTAAAAATATTTCCTCTGTTCTGTCACTAAGCAGTTCAGTTCATTTCTCTTCAAAGTATAATTCACACTGTACAAAGTGATGAGATGAAGGTGATTTAGGGTTAATTTCAGAGGACTTCTAAATTATTATGGACTGTATTGAAAAAACATGTTATGGAGTGGGTTACCGTCCAGCCCTGATAGTTGTAGACATTAAAAATGGGTTGTCCTGAGGAATAATATTTTATAAAGAAAGCTGATTTTGATTTTTTTTCCCAGATCTCTTCAGAGAACTTTGTAAAAGATGAACTATTCAATTGGTAAACTGGGGATGGAGAGTGAGCAAAAGCAAGAAGGAGGGGACAGGTTGATAACAGGAAGGCTGAGGACAGCCTAGCTTGGTTTTGCCTTCAGGAAAGCGGCATATTACTGGTGCCCTGGTATGGTTCTGAAGTCCACAAGGTTGCAATGATGAAAATGCAGGACAGTTTTGGGATATCTTTATGAAGGAGGCACACTGGCCTACAGGTGGGTCACTGTGTGATAAATTGCAGTACACTCTGAAATTTGGGTCAAATTGAAATTTATTAATTATAGCAAGCAAGGCATAAGCAAACCAGCGCTGGGTGACAGGGGAGTCTCGCTCTCCACCACTGCCATGCTAACAGCCTGTTCCAGTCCGTCTTTTATACAGTCCCATTTCCTGCTGACGTGTCTTCTTGGTTGTACTCTGCGTATGTCTCCTACTGTTGCTAGGTGGTCGCATCCTGCCTCCTGATGGTCTTTGGATGAAGGTTGGTAGTCTTCCTTGGGTGTCTTCTTTCCTTATTTGGTGTTCCTGTTCCAATTTCTGGAACTCAAAGCTTATTTGAGCAAGTACTTATTGAGCAAGAGCATATTTACGTATGAGTTTTATCTTAATCTAAAGACTTGTTTCCTGTCCTTGTGGTTTCTCTTACAAGGACTTTTAACTTTCTGTCCTTCCGGTTTATCTTACAAGGACTTTAACTTTCTGTCATTGTGATTTGTCCTTCTTAGTGAACAAAACATCCTTTAATTTACCACATTAGCAACACATGCAGGATTTTTGTAGTAAGTCTGGCTGCCATAATATTAACCATTAATAAACTTTCTCCTCTCTACACAAGAAAAATTGTGCACTTGTTGTCCACTCTGGGGAGCAGCTGTTAAAAACCAGAGCAAAACTACATAGGAATAAATCCAACTAGGTATGTTCTGGTTTTTTCAACAGCTTGTTTTTCTTCTGTTCTCCATATATATGTATACATATATATGTATACGTATGTGTATGTATGCATGTATGTGTAAAAGCAGGCAGGAACTGCAGTGACTATGTAAAATCTTACTCTCTCAAAGTCTTTGTTCAAACTGTCTCAATTTCAAGTTATTTGGGATGGGGGATGCATGATGAGAGAACAAGCCACACCTCATTCATACGCCTAATAGTGCTTTGAAGATTCAGCTGGCTGCTGTAAAGGTGAGATGGGCAGTAAAAGGACTCTAACTGACCTGAGCACACAAAAAGGAACTGTTCAGACAGCTTGTCTTTCAGGACAACACAATAGAGAAGGTGGTAAGCACTTTTTTTAGAAAGCTAACTTTACTATGTTGGATATTTCACTAATTAGGAGTTTAAATAAAGAAAAACAGTAACAATAATGTATCTCTAGTTAAAGCCAGCTGGGTTAAAGTTATGAGAGCAAGAGAAAGTGTTTCCGGTCCACTTCTATTCAATTGCCAGAGCTCAGCTGGGTGTGGTGTGGGGCAAAGCCCAACCCAAACGGGCAGTGCAGCGCCCAGGCCCCAGCACCACGGAGGTGTGATCAGAGCAGCGCTCCAGCTGCCACAACACAGCTGCCCTGCAAGTTCTCAAGCGGCCCTCAGCGTCTCCTCTGATTCCTCAGGGTCCATTCACATCTTGGCAACAGCCAGAAAAATACTCTCTGTGTGCTCAGTGGCTGTTACATGGTGCAGCAATTACCTTGCGGCTCCTTCTGTTATGTCTCCTGGCGACAGAACAAGATTCCAGTATCAAAAAAGAAATGAAGGTAGTACCTGGTCTCCCGGCTTTCACGGGTGTTTTGTCAAGTCCCTGGCCCACAAACCTTAGAATGCCTATTCTATTAGATTGAATAGAGTGGAGCCGTTCCAGTGTAACTCCATCNTCAATGGCTGCAAGAAAAAAAAATGCTATTTCTTCCACTCTGGATGATCCCGGTCTTTTCATGTCTCCCTAAACTCCTCATCCTAAGCTGGCCATCTTCCCTTGTCCTCTCCTCCCAAAGTCTCTGTCCAGAGGCCAGTTGCTGCCTGCTCAGCTTCTCCTGCTCTGCTGGCACAGCTGCTGCTACTCTCCCTCCCACACAACTACTCTGGCTCCTTCTTTCACAGGGGTTAAAAACCACAGGCATAAACTGCTTTTACTAAAAATCTGCCTGGGCAAAACACTGAGAGTAGGAGAGGAGAACATGTTCTGGAAAAATGGATGCAGTAGCTGTACCACAAGAGGATTTAAGTATGCCTTTAAGAAAACCAGACAGTGTTCCTGTGTCTTTAAATGGGCTTAGAAGGTACCTGTAGTGATTTGCATCCTTCCTAGGTCCTACATTATGTCTGGTGTCATGTGTACTATGGAACTTCATCATATTTCTTGGGGTAAATGTTCTTTTCCTATTTCTTTACTGCAACTACACAATTTTTCTTGGAGTAAGAATTTTCTCTCCCTTTTCTTTTTTAGGATATACATATATTTGTTGGTGTAAGTATGAAACACAACTTATTATGACAGCATTTTTCATTCATACTCCTCTGAAGAGAAAAATACAGATGTATGAAGGCTTAGGTTTATTTAGCTATTAAAGCTACAGGCCTTTTGGCTGTATTTTTTTCATACACACAGGAAAATGTGATTCTTTCCAAATATTTCTGACCAAGAGAACATAACTCCTCACAGTCTCTTACAATCAACTTCTCCAAATGAAAACACTGTACAGGCAGCATGGTTTTGTGAATTATCTGTAGACTCTTTACCACAATTGTGCAACTAGCAGTAGTTTGATAACCACTGGCTTAGGAATCAAATCACACCAAAATTCATGTTCATGTCCTGGCACTGCTACAAAATTCACAGGAAACTTTTTGGGACACTTTCATTATGTCTTGTTTTCTCTCTCAGAAAATAAATATAGATCATATCGGCTGCTTCCTATGACTGTTGGGACGACTGGTGTTTTGATAATGGTGAAATCTGGGTGGATGTGACCAGAAAGGCACAGAGTGCCATTATTAGATTTTGCCATCAAATAAAAGCATAAGAAAATAAAGGCATAAGAAAATAATTCTGTCTTCAGCTGCTGCAATGCCTTCCCTGAAGCTGGGTAATGACATAATCTGTCAAAATGTTTTTAAAAGCATAATGCCTTAACTGCTTTTGCTTGTGAAATGTTAAGCATCTCACTGACTAGTTTGCAGTTTTTCAGATTCTAATATTCAGAAGGAAAGGATTGTTTTACAAGACTAAATGAAAACATCAATTGCTTCATTGTTTCTCATAACAGATCATTTTTCCTAGTGGGCAAATCCTATTGTTTAATTGGGAAAGGAACCTTAAAAATCTGACCTGGAGTCTGCTATTTTTCTTGTGCTTACTAGTTTCTATTTGTGAATCTATTTGCTGGTTTCATACTAAAACCAATTCCTTTCCATTTATTTCTGCATTTATGAGTCCTGAGGGAAAAAGCATTCTGCTTCTTATCACTGCTACTTCTACTTCCATCAATTTGCCTTTTCTGTTAATTTAGTCTACACCAACACAGCTCAAGATTTCCACTTGGTGCAAAATAATCAAGAATATTGCTGGTGCACACTTGCAGTACTCAGTTAAGGGAATCATAATTTCTGAACATGCAGATCAAAATGCTGATACTAGCACATTTTACATGGGAAATAATAGTTACTTTGCTACATTATGGAACCTATTTTAAAATGTATTTTCTTCTAAAACTATGGTTAATGTTTATGTAAATTGTAGAAATATTCTCAAAGAGAAACAGGGCCTAAGCTAGAAAATGGTGTCCCTGGAGTTCAGTGTAATGATTGTGGTGAGATCAGTGCCAGGGAGAAATACAAATTTCAGTACTGTGCTGGAAATCTTTCTTTAATTATTTAAACCTCGCTTAAATCCTATTTTTAGAACTAAGTTTAATTTAAATGGGCAATGGACCTCGTTCTAGCATAAGGAAAAATTTCTCTTCAAGAATCTGTCTGGTCTCATTTGGACATTCATGGTTTGCAGGGATGTGTATGAATGTGGTTTAGCTTTTCTCTGGAGACAATCACCTGCCTGAGACAATGGTGATGAGCTAACTTCTAGAATAGTCTCTGCAGTTTCAGACATGCCTGTAACTAATAAACTGTTATCTCATCCTCTGAACTAGAAAGAAAAGACAGGAGTGGATAAATAATATTAAATGCTAAATTAATTTTAAATAGAAGCACTGTTTTGCCATTGCCCTGGTTTTACACACACAAAAATATTTCCTGCTATGATGAACTAGAAGGATGAGAAACGTTATGTGTTCGTGCTGGGATCAGACAGTTACCTTGTAGGGCATCAGATCAGTGACATTGCTTAAATATTTTTTATCCAGAGACATAAATTAAAGAATGACAAGCAATTCTAGAGTTTATTATCAGTTTTAGGCAAGTCAAAGAAATCTGGAGCTCCTTGCAACCTCATGGTATGAAGTTCAATATTTCTTCATAGAAGTGGTATTTTATCCTGGACAATCACTTTTGGGAAAAAGTTTCAAGGCTGTTAAATACTTAGAAACAAGTTTTTTGTGCCTTTTTCAAACTTCAGAAAGCATAATAAGGTGCAAAGCTATTCTCTTTTCAATAAAATAGATTATTAAGTAGGAGCTTCATTTTTCAAGACAAGCTTAAAGATAGAGGGTTTCTTAGTGTGGTGTCTTTCA
>VXBU01000587.1:0-11176 GCA_013400315.1 Bombycilla garrulus | reverse complement strand
CAAATAAAAGATAAATAATATAAATAAATAAATAAATAAATACAAATAAAAATTTAAATATTTTCTCTTACTAATGCATGAAACTTTAGGAGGTAGAGTACTTCATTACAAAATGGTAAGTAGGAGAGTGATAAATATGGATGACAAAAACTGGGGAAATGAGTGGAAAACTAAAGGTTTTATGATGAAAACCAGAAGGTGGCTCCTAGGCCAGGGCTAACCCCTGCATCAACTGACCCTGTGTTTAGCGAGCTGGTGAGATTAAAATAGTCTTTTTCATGAGTCCTCAGGAACTGACAATCTCTTCTCTAGATAAAACATTTAAGTGTTCAGAGAGGACTCTGAGCATCCTACAGCAGGTAGGGTTTCCTAACATGGCCTTAGCACAGAGTAAGGAGAGGGAGGATGCAATAAATTCAGTTTAGAATCTTTTTGCTCCTTCACCTTCCCTAGAAAACGACTAAGCCTGTCTCTTTGTTTCCATTTGATGAGGATTCGAGTTTGGATTCTGTTGCCGGATCTCAGTTTTCCTTTTCCATACAGAAGGCACAGCCAGTTCATAGGGGTGTGTCAGGTTGATAGTATAGGTTTCAAAGTTTCTAAAAATCACAGGATATTTGGGGAAGGTAGGCCTTACAGCAGGCCCTGGGAATGTCAGTCTTGGCATGTCAGGTAAAACCCACCTGAACAGTAGAGTGACTATGTTTCTACAGCTGTGTAACAATTTTGTAACCATGATTTATTAAGTAATTGTATATCATTATAACCCATAGCAAAGAATCATGTTTTGGGGAATCACGAGAAAATAAATCAATGGGTTGAATTGATGTATAACAATGAAACAATATAGTTTAATAATTAAGCTTTTAGTTATGTAACTGTGAGGGATAAAAAGCATGTTCTTCTCGAGACTCCCTTGGAGTTAGATTTGGGCATATAGCCCCTGACTCTTGGGAATTCTCTAATAAACCACTGCATATAATCACCCTGTGATTATGTGTTTTGTTCCTGAACGATAACATGGTCACCCTTTCTTTACCCCTGCTTGTAGTTTGAGCTTTGTCTACAGCAACAGACACCAGCCTGAAGGGCAGGTTAGTAGCAGCTCCAGGTTAACACATGTCCCCGCTTTCCTTTGCCTCCTAGTCAGGAGCAGCTGCAGATGGCTGTGCCTCTTGCTAGCTTGCATAACTCTCAAACACCCACTCTCTTACTATTTTAAGTAGAAGGGACCCACCCATGTTCCCCTTCAATAATTACCTGAGCTCTATCCAGCATGATAATTACACCACCTTTCTGAAAGACAGAAGAACGCTTCTGGAAGCCCAGCAATATTGGATTACCTTCATGAAGTGCAGCTGGACTGTAGCAACAAATTATTGTCAGTAAGTACAGTTTGTCAGCAAGTACAGCTGAAAATAAACTCTGGCATAACCAGACTGTGCTTGATGGTCCCATCAAGTTCTCCTCTTTAAACTCGTGCAGATGAAACAAATACTTTCTAACATAGCTTCTAGAGCCCTCTATTTTAAACTGCATATTGTGTTTTGGCATCTGACCGCTAGACAAGAATGTTCTAGTTTGAGATTGAAAATAAATACCTCAAACTAATGTCTTCCTTCAAAGGTCAAGTGCCTCACAACTTCTTAAAATGCATCTAGTAGTCAGATTATGAACCACAGCTCAATTTGGGAGCAAGACACACTCTGTATGGACTTACAGAATTGAGTTCATGTGATCAGAAATTTCCAGGCTTAAAGTACAACAGAACATAAATCATTAAGAGGTGTCCTAGGCTATTGTACTTCTGTGCATTCTTACACAAAATACTTATCATACTGCGAACACGTTCTACTTCACAGAGTCTGGTCAGGCAGGAGGTTATTTCAACAGCTATAGGACAGAAAGGAGAAAGAGGAGGAGAAACCATGACATAACACAACATTACTAGGGTTTACATACATTTACAGCAGACACAAACCGCTCTGAGAAGAGGATCGACATGTCACGGCAGCAGCATCTGAACAGAAGGGAATGGTGTTTCAGCAGATGTACCCATTTCTTCCTGATAACCCAGAAACTGCATCCATGTGAACTCGCAGACCTCTGTCCAGCTTCTCCATCTCTCACTTGTGATGCTGCTGCATCCTTGATCCAATTTTGACCACACCAAGGCCTGCTTCCAGGTCCTGGCTAGAAAGTAGTTTAGTTTTGGACATTGATAGAAGGTTCAGATAAAGTTGGCATTTACTGTCTCAACTTGAGGAGAAAGTCAAAGGATAAAAGTTTTGTAATCTATTACCATCTAATTGAAGGGTTTGGAGGGGGGTTTGTTTTGGTCATTCTTGTTCATTTTTAAAGAAAGTCATGCTGTCTTGAATGCAGGATGACTGAAACAAATACAGTAGAATTTTACTGTCAATTCCACACTTGTTCCAGCCAAGTACCACTAATTTCAAGCTTCTTTCATGGCATTAGAACTACTTCAGCCTCAAGCAGTTAGTTCTTTCTTCTTTTCTCATGTGGGACACTTCTGCCTTGCTCTCTGCAGCTGATTTCCCCCTCTGCACCACACACAGTAAAATCCTCCACATACTCAAATTCTTGCGTGACTTTAAATGTGCATTGTTTGAATTTCACTAGGAGGAGGTGATAATATGTCACCTTCAAATACAAATGGAGATACTGCTAATGTGAATACTCTTCTAGTGATAGGTGCTAATTAAGGTATCAGTAAAAGCAGCACTCTTCATAAGCACAACTACCTGCAGCATTTAATAGGGGTCCAGGGAATGGAGTGTGGGTTTTCCAGCTTGATAAGGAAAGCCAGGACTGGGACCTCATGACACAATCAAGATCTCAACTCATTCCCTTTGCTTGCCCCTCATTCTCTGCTCTCTCCACCAGATAAAACTATATGCAATAGCAGCTTTATGAAGTTGTAGAGAGGAGGGATGTAGATGTAATTTTGCTTTGAGGATACCAACAAGATACAGCTGCATCCCAATATATNATTATATATTATATATTATGCATTATATATTATACGTTATATATTATACGTTATATATTATACATTATATCTTATATCTCATACTGGGAAAAAACAGGGGCAGAGAAACAGTCACTTGCACAATGAAATAGAGATTATAATCCCCAATGTACCTTTTGAGGCTGGCAATATTGCTATTAATTTCCAGGTAAGAAATAAGCATAACCAGTAGATGACTGCATTAATGAAAAATGACTAAAAACATCCTCTCCTATGCCGAAGCAGGAATGCTATCTGTTGAAGAGAGCTTGAGACTTTGACACTCCTGCTGGAAACCTGAATGCCTTTGAAAACCACACTGTAGCTACTGCCAAAGAGGAGAATCTCAGTAAATTGCCTTGTTCTGGGACAAAGCCCCCCCCTTATTTGAGTAAAATAATTTCTTTTGAGAATTATTTTGATCCAAGCATAACAATATTGGTGAATTTTATGTTTGCATGGGAAATGTGCCCTCTTGTTATACTTGGGAAAACATTAATCTCTGAAAAATATGTCCTTTGGTGCCCTGTGCATGCACTTAAGATTAGTTGTACAGGAAGGTTTGGGGGAGGTTTGGCTACTGCCTATACAAAATGGTTGTTTGTTGTTCTAAGAATCTATTGATTTGTCAGTGTCCTACGAATCTGAGTAGGCAGAGTTACTGGAAAAGCTAGTACAAACATTTCCAGGACAGTGTTTTTCTATTTACAACCTGCCTAAAAATTTTGTTTATCTGTTTGAATTGTTAGGGCTCCCATCTCAGTTCCTGCCCGGAGGGGAGTCCACATAAAACACCCCTGTGCCAAGTTACTTCAGCTCCTCTTTGAAGTGTTTCTTTGGGACTGTACTACTATGCTTAAATGCAATTGGTTTTCTTTTGTTAGAAACATCACCTTCCATAGCAACTCCTTTACCTGAAACTGACTGCATGAATTAATTTTAGAGAGTCACGAGATTGATCAGTGTACTTGATCTACTAGAGAAATTTAAATGACATTGAGGAGGTAGAAGGCTTGAAAGTGTTTCTGTCTGGTTTTGGTCATATATATGACCATTTGGTCATCTTCACAGAAGCTGACAGAAAAAAATTTAGGGTTGCCCTTTTATGAATACTGCTGCAGAGAGAACACATAAGAGTTAAACTCCATGTCTGGTCTTAACAAAAAAACCTCAGCTGTACAAAAGGCAAAACCAGGCTGTGCATAGGGTAGAAACAAAATGAAAGCAAAAACCCCTGTCATGTATATACCAACTTCTACTTATGTTCTGCAGAATGTCTGTTTGCAGTCTAGATTTAACTCATACTTCAGGGAGAGCTACTGATATTTTGTATGTACTCTCAGCTGAGAAGAAAGGTGAAAGATTAAGTTAGTATCAAAAATGCGTATCAAGATATCATTACATTTCAAGGAACTTCCAAGTACCTACTTCAAGTTTTTTTCTTCAGCCCAAAATCTCATCACTGAAGAGTTTAGATGAATAAACAGAGGTTAAACACCTTCCCACCTCCCATTTTTATACACTTATATTTAAATATATCATAATACAAATAAAGTTTGACAGCAACAGCTCTGGAGGAGGAAGAAGGAATGATTTTTGGGTAGCAGGGTGAAGGAATAAAAGGAATAAAAGGAATAAAATATTAACAAAGAAAGAGATGTTCATTGCCTTTTTGATGTTTGCTTCATGTCTGAATCTGCCACCAGTCTGCTTTTCCTCTTCCTAAAAGGAGAGAGTTACAGGAGAGCCTGCAGCAAGTCTCTACAAGATTCAGGCTATTTATCAATTCACAGAGTATCAACATACAATCCCTGCAATGTTTCATAGTAAAGTAATTGTCCATAAAGTCTACAACAAATTCAACACCATTGGTTCTTATGAAATCTTGGCATATATTGATCCATAAATAATTTACTAATAATGGACAACGTCTTGTCCAGTGGACTTAGGAAGAATGCTTGTCCTCTAAACTTTACTTGTTTTTAACTGACTCCTTAAGAAGATGCAGCATCAACCAGTATCACTACGCTACCGTCTATTGTTATATGTAGAAAATGAGGTTTTCTTCTCCTCTCCACTGAAAAAGTACTAGTATTCACTAATATTCAAGGTGACTGTGACTAAAGACAAGGGGTAGAAAGTCATCAGTGAACTGTAAAATAATTCAAGAAAGTTAAAGGGACAATTTTGTACATTCCAAGTAATAATAAGCCCTACAGCTGACCCACTAAAATTTGCTTCTCTAATTTCACAAGATATTGCCAATAACAAAACATTTTCCAATACTCTGTACTGCATCTAGGTCAAACATGGATTATTTTAGCACTGACAAGAAAAATAATTTTCTGATATTCCAAACACTAATGTGCAAACCCAACATTCCTTGACTGAAGTAACACCTAGCTTTCTATACAGTATATGTCTTTATTTCAGCACTATGAATTTCTAGCTGAATTCCCCATTCAGGTAACCTATCTTAAAACTTTTGGAAAAACTTCTGTTGATTTTTTTTTCATCTTTTATTTGAAATATATCTGCTATTAGGTGGTCTCAGAACAGCACGCAGTGCTTACATCTCACTTGCACAAAAAGTTCACTAAGGAGCTTAGCATTCATTAGAAAGGAACATGAATACTACCATGAGATGAAAAAAATTGAAATTGTCTGTGGTATACCCAGATGTAATTTTGAAAACAGCTAAAAGGTGCTCAGAACTCACATCTCTGCTGAACACTTTCTTGAGAAATGTTTCTCTGGAGTATTTGCTTCTTATCTACTGTAAAGTACGTTTGACTCTTTGCATTCCCACTCTTCAGGGAATTCTTTTTCCCTCTATTATAAGAAAATGACATAGGTTTGTTATTAAATGATACAATTATTCACACATGTTAAATTTTGGACCGTCAGTTTTTTCATGGTAAGGCAAATGTGCCTCAGCAAACAAGGGACACAGCTGTGGACAGGGTCAGTAAACCAATGACTGCAGATGGGACATAGAAAACAACAAAACAAGGCTGAAGCGGTAACCCTTCAAGCACAGGCATGCAAGCAATTGTCTGTAGAACAACCACACTCTGAGGAACCAGCACTCCCAGGTGCCTCACTGAAATGCCTCTACACTAATGCACATAGCCTGGGGACAGACAGAATGTCAGAATTCTGGGTGCAGCTGGAGGACATAAATATTTGCTGGGACACCATGTGCAACTGGAGCGCCACAATGGGTGGACGCAGGCTCTCTTGGTCCAAGCTGAGTCAACCAAACTCCAAGTGTTAGTAACGCTAGTGCCTGTAATTGAAAGAATAATAACTCTGTTAAAGTCTTTAAACTCTAGTCAACAAACACTTGGCTTGCATGGGAAGTGGGTTTTTTTGGCCCATTAATTGCATGGATGTCTGGGCTGAGACCCAGCCATTAAGAGGCAGCAAATCAAGCTGCGCTTTTGATACAATGTGAGCATTCATCAGAAAGACCCAGCATAATTTTTGATGTTTGTTTCTACATGTTTTGGTAAAAGAAAAGATGGAAAACAGTTTCTTCTTAACCTGACTTGATGCTAACTTGGGAGCTAACATCATAGAACCATAGAATGGCTTGTGTTGGACAAGGTCTTAAAGATCATCTGGTTTCAATCCTATACTTTGCTTATAGAGCCAAGTTTCAAAAATCCAGGCATAAAGAAAACTGAGCAGAGCTATCAATAAGTATTACTGAATCCCATAAAAGTAAAATAAAGTAGAAGAATATTTCTTCACTGCTGACAAACAAATGTGTTCTATTTAAAAGTCATTACGTTTTCTGATTATTTTTGTTAAGGTAAATAAGGAAATACATGAGACATATTTCATAAACAGTAATTTATTAAAGCAAACAGTTTCATTTTCTTAATAAAATGTGCTAATCACCTGGAAAAATATGTCATCAATAAATAGGTTTTAGCATTTATTTTTACTGTGTTGACTTTGCAAAGTAAGTGTTTGCATAGATTTCACAGATTTCTATTATTACTGTCTAAACAGCCTATTCTGAAGTTCTTCAGTATTATTTGGAATGCTGTGGCTCATACTAAATACCATAGATAGAACAATACAAATATAACAGTGCATTTTATGACACTATAATAATTGGTCTTCAAGTCAAATCCAAAACTTGCTTACAAGCAAAGATGAATAAATAAGTCTTAGCCTTATCATTCTGAAAAAACCAAGAGTTCTTTCAGAGCTCTACCAAGTTTTCTACAATGCCTTTTCTTGCTTTTATTTGTCTACATTTTAGCTAGAAAAATTCTGAAAGACATCTGCACCCTCAAGCCAGTTCCGGAAACAGGATAGCCCTTTGTCTCTGATCTGTTTTCTTCCCTTGTCAGTAATGACTTCTCCAGTTTGTTTCACAATCACCAGTTTAGGAATTGCTGTTATGTTGTATTTCTTCTTCAGATCACTGAGAGAAAAAAAAAATAAAACACATCATTAGGAGCATTTTAAGAAAACTCCTAATCGCTTGTGAAGCCTACTCCAGTCAGGACACATGGGAGAGCAGAAACCTGGGCTTCCTCAGAGCTTGAGGCAGAGCACTGAGTAGTGTAAGGAGATGAACAAGGCTGCAGCTGGATGCCTTCACAGTGAAATGCAGCTATGAGAGTTCAGAGAGCTGCAGCATCCTTCCTGTAAATGCTCATCATTTCTGCCTGCAGTTTTCACAGGAGTAGAGGCTCTTAGAAATGTAAAAGATGTCCATAGAAGCAAAGTTTGACATACTCCTCCACCCTGTTTTTACTAGGCCAAACCAGATGTCATTCTGGGCCCTTTTTACAGGATAGGAGAAGGATCTCACTTAGATTAGCATTTGATATTCATTCCCCTACAAATACATTCAAGTATCCCATAAAGCTACTTCCTGCAATCACCATTAAACCATGATGTATAATCTTTATTTGTAAATGGCAGAGACTGAAGATATTCCTTAAACTCCCTCAGTGAAACACGCCTTCTACATACAGAAAAGTGAGCAATCAAAATATTTGGAATAAGAGCCATCCATCTGTATTGCCAAAGAAAAAAAATTTCAACTCATCCTCTGCACCTTTAGAAGAACCAGAGGACAGGCACAAAAGAAGCAATAATAGAGTAGCCAAATTCCAAAACTAACAACATCTCTGTCAAAACATACTTAAAATACTAAATGGAAATATGCTGCCTGAGCACCATTGCCACAAGCAAGAACATTTGCTCTGTGTTCAAACACCGAAGAAATTTGAGTAGAAAAAAAATGTAGACATTGTTTAAAAATACTTGGCACTAATATATAGACATTCTCAATGATTTCCTGGGAGGAAAAAAAAATACTGAAAAATAAGATTTAAGTGAAATACTATCCCAGAAAAGGCATTCCTGGAATGTGCCTTCCCTTCTGCATTTTTCCTCAAGAGAAGAAAAATCAACAGGTGAAAGACATTGCTCTGCCATTGCATTGCCCGAGCGATAATGCAGGAAATAACAGATATGGACCAGGTTTGCTTTCTCAGTGAATTGTGACACACAAGCAATTAAACAACAATCCCCATAGGCCTTTCCAAAATCTGCTACAACAGGTGAAAAGAACACATTCCAAAGAAAGTGTGCATAGAAGCCATGTAAAACTAATATCACCTCATACAACCTGAATGACAAACAAGATGGGTAGGAAGTGCTTTTTTTTGGTTCAGTGGATGATAAACGCAATTTCAGCAGAGACAGAGCACTAGGAGATTGAAGGTAATTTGGTATGGAGACTGGAATCTTACACTTCACTTTCCTAAGGGAACGCACATATCCAGCCCAGCATGGCATCATGTTCAGACAGTCTTAGGGTGGAAGGCTGCTTGCATCAAACCAGACTGAAGCGTGCACAGATTTTTCTTATGTTTGTATGCAACTTGCAAAATGGGTGGACCTGAAAAAGGCTCAGAAAGAGTTCTGCAGGCAAAGCTTCTTAATCACTGCATACATGTGCGGACAAAAATGACTTCTCAAAACTTATTAAGATCATTCTCTCCGATAGGGACCTAAAATCCCATGACTCACCTGCACAAACCACATACGTGCCATGGGACTGACTCCGATGGCAACTCACAGCATCATTAAACCATAAACAGAAATAAAGGCCCATGACATTAAGACTGAGGCAAACTGGAAGTCATAGCTACTGTTAGATCTTTTGATTCTTATGAGAAGGCTGGATGAAAGTTTCTGAGAGCACATCTGTAATGCTAGATAATACTGACATTGGCTAGGAGCTAATTTTCTCCATAGCAGCTCATATGGTGAGTACCAAAACAGCACGGATAACACACCAGTGTTTTGGCTATTGCTGAGCAGTGCTTACACAGCACAAGGGCCTTGTCTGTTCCTGTTTCTTTTCTGTTTTCTCATGCTACCATGTCAGTGAGCAGGCTGGTGGTGGACAAGAATCTGGGAGGAGGCACAGCTGGGACAGCTGGTCTCAAATGGATATCCCATACCATGTAACACTACAATCAGCTGTAAAAGCTGAAGAAAGAGGGGGGAAGGGACCAATATTCAGAGCCAGGAAATTTATCATCCCATGAAATCATTACAAGATGAGGCCTCCCTTTGCTGGAAACTGTTGCATATCCGTCAGTGAATGAGAATCAGTGAATGAATTCCGTGTCTTGCTTTGCCTGTGTATCTTCACTTTTGCTTTATCTATTAAATTGTCCTTATTTCAGCCCCTAAGTGTTCTCACTTTACCTTTCACATTCTCTCCCCTGTACCACAGGGGCAGGGAGTGACCCAGCAGCTGTCTGGGGCCTGACTGCCTACCCAGGCTGAGTCATGACATTAGCTGAGTATGTTTATAAAAGGGTTTAGGATCTATATGCAAGAGGATTCTTGAGACGTAGAAAACATGGGACAGATATAAAATAATCTTGGCGACACAAATGGTAAATTTTACACGTGTGATGTGATATCTGACAACACTTGAATTATACCAGCTTTCACTTGGAAGTGCTGTCACATGAAAGTGATGGGCATCTTGCTCACCTGCTTCTATATGTATGCCCTGCAATACACAGCCATAAGTATTTTCTTTTAGCTGTGAAATTTCTGCATTGTTAAATCTTAGTCATAAGCATGAACATCACATGCTTGGGATTCAATTTTAGAGTGTCTGCTGAGATTTTTGCAGCAGCAGTATACAAAGTCTAAGAACTAAGCAATTGCTCTTAACTGCTCAGATACTTAACATTATTCCACCTTTGTTTTATAACATCCCATCCTCCCCAATATTTCTGCAGGTGCCAATCCCCCCTCATACGTAAAGCTTCCTAATATAAAACATGCTTGCAACCTCTTTTTTTTTCTTTTTATGGGCATTCTCTACGATTCTAATTTTAACTGAGCTGTACAGGCAAATCCATTAAATACCTGCCTACCTGGAAACCTGCAAGAATTTACTGTACACATCAGGCACTCTCACAAAAAATTATGCCTTTCATCATAGGGTTCAGTATAAACACAATAGTATGTCTTTGTGTGTTGTAATCAAAATACTCTTCCTGTTTAACAGAGTTTGTTGTTGACATGTTCTGTCCTACACTTGCTTTTCCTCTCTACTACCCTCTTTCTCTTCCAAGTGCTCAGTTTCTACCCTACTGTCTTCATATCCCACTTCAGGAATCAAAATCCTGTGCCTCAGGCAACAATAAAATTGACATTAACCTGCAGACAGTAAAAGCATGAGGAGCAGTATTTCCTATTAGTCATTCCACAGACCACATGAAGTAGTGAAGGGTCCCACCTCTGGGAAATACTGACAGCATGGAAGAGTCTGGAGATCCTGCTTTGAATTCAGTATTTTGCTTCTCTGAAGGTAGGCTTGACACTGCAGTGTTACTCTTCACATACTACAAGTAGGAATGCTGGCTATTTCTTAGGACAAAATTGATCCCCAAGAAACTCCATGCTTCTGTTGTTGAAAAATATAGATGGCATAGTTAAATTTGGCTCTGTTATGTCTAGAAGAGACACCAGCCTATGTTGCAATTGTGTATCTTAAACACTGAAGCAACCAGCTGGGATATTGTGACCTCACTGAAAATACTAAATGTCTTCTTTACACAGTCAAAAACCCAGTAACCAATT